>CM044437.1:93074191-93096798 GCA_024363595.1 Xenopus borealis
TCTCCACAGGCTCTGGCAGTAGCAGGTGTCGGCTCCATAGTCAGAGTTCTGACTGCAAGGAAAACCGTTTGAATGTTCACGTGTTTGTGACAAGGAAGAGCTGGTTCCAAGACCAAAATCCTGTGCCACAGCTAAGCTGGGGCAAGCCAACCTTTAACTCTTCGCTGCCACATTTCTATTCTTCCATCTGTTTTCTGCAGCTTTGATTTTTTTTTTGATACATGTTTTTTAAAAGGAAACCATGCAAGTGTGTGCTGTGAGTGCAGTGCTCTGTTGACAGAAGTATTAAGTTATCTGCATTTCATTACCTGCCCTGAATGAGCTGGGCTCTTTTGAATAATAACCCTTCCCTCAAAAATATGTAGACTAATAGGAAATAGAAGCACTTGCAGTGCTGCCTTCTCCTACGTCTACTGCAACTTCTAACCTCATTTATTCAAGGGCAAAAGCACCAACTTGTTATTTAATCAGTCACTGTCAATTCCTCTGCTTTGCTATTTCCCACTCAACTAGAAGCATACTCTCAGGAGTGGCGTTTTGCAATCTAAAGCTTTTATATCTCTGAACAGATATCTCAGATACATATCTTGAAGGAATCTGGATTTCATTGCATTACTCCCTCAGGGCCTAAATGTTTTAAAAGGGATAGTTTGTGCTTGATGCAGTAGACAGCAGCTATAGCAGCTTTTTTCCCCCCCAAATCATAAAAGATGACTTGGTCACAAGTCTATTAACATCCATAAACTGTTGGTCTTTTCAACATTTGTTCATATTACAGAACATACCTCTCATTGAAAGTACTGACATTGTGCAGCCAATTCTCGTATATCCAATAAGGGCCTAATATTAAGGTTTTGGTTTCTATTCTGCTAGTAATAACAATAAAATATTTTTAAAGGGTTACCATTTCAGGATATAGCTGGTTTAGTTAATAAGGTGAAACTCCATATGAGGGCTTTATGACAATCCATAAGTATTCCAAGTGCACAGTAGTCCATTTGCAACTAGTCTGTCACTACAGAGGTAAAGGATGAAATGTTTATTATAGATTATCTGGCACCATTGATGCATATAGTTGCATTTTATAGTTTCAGATCTCCTTCCACTGCAAAGCATCATGTGACATGCAAATTCTATCATTATAGATGGGAATTCCAAGGTGGAAAGCACTCAAAAACCATATGCCTAAAGGAGTGAGGCCTTAGCCACTTCTGTGCTAGAGTCCTGTAACTCTTCAAAACTATATTACAGGGCCTTTAGCAAGTAAGCTGTTCAATTTTGCTATGTTTTTTATGGATGAAATTAAAAAAAATTGATTTGGACACCTTCGTTCTTCATTTATACCTAACAAAATGCTGTAGCATGTTGTACATGTATGGGAACCCTTATCCAGAAATCTCTAAATAATGTAAAGGCCATCTCCCTTAGGCACAATTTTTCTAAAGGTAGGACTTATTATTTTGCTTTAAACACATCAAACAAGTAGACAACATTACAATACAGACTATCTCATATGTGGTCAGGGAATTATAGATAGGCACATATTGAATAAGTGGTTGCAAGAAATACAAGAGGACACATCTAATACACTACGGGCGAACAAACTGCCTTTGTATCAGTTTAGGGGAGATCACTGGCATGGTCGTTTTATGGGGGGTTCCAGTCGATCTCACTCCATGGGCCCCAAATTTTGTCAAAGTTGACTGGTACTCCTCTGCCTTCAAATGTGAGTTTGTAGAGGGGTACTACTTTGTTCACCAGTTGTATCCAAGATCTAAGAGAGGGTGGAGAATTACCCATCGAGCGGAGTGCTATGGTTTTTTTTTGCATAAAAAAGTAAAATGCGATAGCAAAGTCGAGGGTATTTAGCAGGTATTATTTCTTCTACTACCCCTAAGAGGCAGACAGTTGGGTTTAGTACTCTACGGAAATCCAGGTTATCAGCTAGGATAGTGACCACTTGTGTCCAAAAGTCTCTAGAACATGCTGGCATTGCCATATTAAATGGAATAAATCGGCAAATGGTGCTTGACACCTAGGGCAGAGGTCAGGGGGGATTCGGCCCATTTGTCTAAGTTGTACAGGAGTTATATACACATGATATATATTTTATATTGTATTAGCTTGTCTTTTAGTGGAATGAGGCCTGTGTATACATTCTCTACTGCTTCCTCCTAGATCCATAATGTGATTAGTCCACCATATCTGCGCCATGTTAAAAGGTTTTGGACCAGACTGAAGGAGGCATTGATACAAACGGGACATGAGCCTCTTGGGAGAGGGATCATGGAGGATTTCCTCTATGCTGGAGTTAGTTTGTTGTGGGATAAGAGTGTTGAATTGGGAAGAAAATGTGTGTCAACTGAAGGTAGTGAAAGTGTAGTATTTGTTTTGGGTGGCATTTCTGTTGCAATGTAGGGAATGTATTGTTTTCCAGGAGGTCGCCCAATGTATTGACACCCCGATTTGGCCAATAGGTAGAGTCTTGCAGGGACCTAAATTGGGTTATGTATGAGTTGCCCCACAGGGGAAGGTGGGGGGACGGCAAGGGTGGTTTGTAGCCCAAGATTTTAAGGGCCACCCACCATGCCCTTTGAGGGGTATTCAATGTGGTTGGTAGGGGATTTGAGTCCTTAAGGTGGCGATATGGGAAATTTCGGAGTCTCTCCCCCTTAGGCTGAATTTTAATCAATTAATTAAAGATTTTAAGATTAATTTCCTTTTTCTCTGTAAGTTGCTGCAAAGTCTTCTACTAGTGAAAGTGCGCCTGGCAGCAACATTGACCTATCTATGCAGAATAGTGCACTGGAGCTCATGGGTGCAATCGTCAGAATCTTCAAATTCTTCCTGTTTGGTCATTTTAAGAACTTTACAGTGCATGTGTAGTTGCCTAATATGGACTGGCTCCAAAAACTCATGTGACGGAGTTGAAGATGCTGCCAATGAGCTCTGCTGCAGGTATCATTTACAGGTGTATTGAGTCAAAGAAAACCTCTTATTGGTTGCTAATGACTTTCATCTAATGCAGTGTTGTGCTTTTTATTACATATGAGTGTAGTTAAAATATTATCAGGGTGGATGACTTTTTGCAGCTTAGCTTGACACGTGGCATCAGCAATTACAAGCCTCAATTTTATAAAAAGTTTTAAATATTATTGTAGTGTTTGGCTGGATAACATGATGCATAAATTATTGAATAGTAAATTAGAAAAAGCATATGAAATAGAATACACTGTATTCGAAATAAAATAGCTGAATCTGAAACTAAATTAATTTTGGGCAAGCAAACAAAGTCCAGTATCTCACAAACAATGGCAGTGTGCAGTGTGACACAAATAATCCAGTATTTGCAGTATGACTAATAATAAAACATTTATTGCTGTTGCCCTCAGCAGTCCACAGTGATCCTGTTATTGATGAATAGAGTGAGAGAGACTGTCTAAATCCAGTATTCTTTTCTTGGAGGAATGCAACAAATCACTGATTTGGTTTAGGATTTTGGCCGAATCCAGACAAATTTTAAGTATTCGTTTTTTTCCAAATCATTGCTTTGCGCCAAATTTGAATCTTTATTTCCAATGTGCAATTTACCAAAACGAGCATTAAACTACAGTTGTACTACCATGTCCTGACTGCAACTAATAATCTTGCCTGAGTTGGGGTTTGACAGATCACCATATTGAAAGTGTGTCACTGTACAGCACCTACACAGTTTTTTTAATATAATTTTGCATATTGGTCCATCCATCAGAGCTATGATTAATAGTTTCGTAAAATAATTTTATCATTGTGTATTACAGTCTGACCCCATGCTACTCGGTCCAGCAAGAGTCAGTTGCTTCTGTGCTCCAGTACCACTAGACCATCTATGGCCGTTTGCACTGAACATACAGTTTGGCCCTGTGTAGATCCTCATTAGCATTGGCAGACAATGGTTGATTTCGGGATCCCCTCCTAAACCACCCTCTATGATCTAGCAATTTTTGTTCCTTTACTTGGTTGACCTGCCTCTGGAGTGACATCACTTCCGGATCACAGTGATGTCACTTCCAGATCCCCAGGTGGGATTTGATTAAACCCTTGTGGGTGCTTCTCTGGTAGCAGCTCTAGTTAGGTTTTATAAAGGGGTGGTGGGAGTTGGTTGGGCATGGGTCTGCCCTATCAAACCAGTGCAGGACTCTAAGATGTATATCAGAGTACATTATCCAATCATATATTAACTTGTCAGCACATTGGATTGATGTTGAATTCAGTTGCAGAAGTGCATGGACACGTGACAAAAGGTGGAGGTAAGTGCAGCTTTGGCATCAGGTCTGCTAACTCAGGCCTACACCTAATGGGGTCTAAGGGAATAACTTTGGATGTACCTCTAGAAAATAAAATACATGGTAATATTTTTAAATGTAGGGACCCAGAGAAATGGTATATTTAACGAGACAGTTCCCCCTTAGTTCTGGCCACCTAATGTGGCCCTGTAAAATTTCCCTGGGTTCTTAGAGGTTGGACTGCCACTAGATGGCAGTATGTAAATAGTTAAAAAGGGGAAGCACATGTACTGGATGCTGTTTCCTGGATCCCACCCTGTGGACAGGACGGGTCTGAATGTTATTGGGCCCAAGGTAGGGACAGTTTCTAGATAGCACAGTAGATGTGTCATAGTCGCTCTAGGAGCGAAGAGTAGAACAGGATAGCTAGTGAGCAGCTCTTGGCTCCAACAAGGAGATAAGTGGGGCTTGCGGTGTCCAATCCGCCGGATAGGGACACGAGTGGGTGAGCTCAGAGGTCAGGGAAAGGAACAGGAAGCAAGATACCATTATGAGATCTCTAGTGCTTGGGAAGTCACCAAGGCTGGCTGTCCTACCCATTAAGAGGGATTATTCTCCAGATTCAAGGTATGAAGGTTTTCCATAGATGTACTGTGATTGATGCTGCCTGATGACGTGATTTGCCTATTCTTTTCTGTTCAATAAACCAGTTATTTGTTTGATGCATAACCCTCTGGATTTCCAATTCTTTACAAGTCCTACTGGTACCCGGAGGAATCCAGAAGCTACTGGACGGTAAGGGGTTAATAAGGTCCAGCACTCCCTGTGCGGGTAATCGGGATGACCCACAGTCTGTTGTTATCCACCACACCTGCAGCTTAGGCCTATATACACAGTCACCAATCCACAGCTAAAAACACACTCAAGGGTGCACTACATAAACTGTATATAAGAAGAGAAAAGTGAGTTGCCTGCAATAAATGATCATCTAACCGCCCCCCACTGCCATGTTTTCAGGCGATAATACAACTATAGAACCCATAGAATTTCCCACGCATGTGACTTGGAAACAGACAGAAGTATTATGTTCAATATAAACATGCTATGTGCAATAGGTCTTTTTAACCCTTGTAAAGACCAAGTTACAGAAAAGGTTTGTTGGCAGAAAATCTGTAATTACAAAAGACCAGATTATTTACCATGGAACAAATGTAGCCAATGCATGCTGGAATAGTGAGTTCTGCATTGTGGGAGACATTTCTTCATTAGGTGTTACATCATTTCTCTGCTGTTGATGGGGAAAGCTCATCATTTAATTCTGGCATACATTTTCTCCTCTTATTTTGTTCCATAGAAGAGGAAGGAAATATTTCCTCATTCTCAGCTGATTGCATAAAGATTTCTAAAGAAGCCAACTTATCTTCCCCTTTTATCGTGGATGCCCCTGTCTCCAAATCCCACATTTGAACTATTTAGGGGTCCAACTGACTTGGGTGTTGCACTGATTAGCAGGTGTAGGTAGGAGGAGTGTGTTAAACATGGTATATTAGGAAAATATGGGAACTGCATTGGTTTATAAATGTTGCCTTAAAAATCATAGGTTGGAAAGTCTTACTTTATATAAATAATGAGGCCCACTAAGTCTGTTTTGCCCTAAGCACTACCCAAAGACATTCCCAAGAACTAATGAAATAAGGTAAAATCTTGAGAAATTGTCTGTAGTATGATGGTGTCACAGCAAGGTCTGCATATTATTTCCAAAGTTCTCTTATTTAATCAAAGCTACAGCTACTGTCCTCCTCAAAGATCTTACTTGACAACCCATATGGTCATTTTGTCAGGCAACATTATGTATTATTAAAGGTGGACACTGACATATATAGCTGAAGGGCAGACCCATACTTTTGTTAAATTTACAGGTGCTTCATTGTATGTCAGAGGTTAGAAAGTGTTGTAGATGGATATATGTACCTGAGCAACCAAACAGCAGGTCAATACCATCTGGCAAACACCTGCATTTTTCATTATGCTTTGTTTGAAGATATAATTTGCATTCCTTTACTTTTCTCTCAGAAAGTAAAATATTAGGATATTTCTTATTTTCTGTATCTCTGCACATACTACATACAGTACATCTCAAAGGAATCTGACATAATGTTAAAGGGGACCTGTCACCCATGCATAAAAAGCCATATGACAAAAATCCTTTTCAAATTAAACATGAAATTATTTTTATTAATAAATAAATAATTCAATGTGGGCATATCGGAGGGAGAGATCCGCTCGTTTGGCGATATCTGTCTATGGCCACCTTTAGTCTGTGTTTGGACACATTTATTGCTCCTTATGCTCCCCCTAACTATCAGTCTGTACAGCTATCATCACTATTTGCCACCTGCTTTTCCCACAGACCCTTCCTTTTATAATTCAAGTTTTTTTGCCCTCTTCCTTCTCAATTTACACTTCATTATGTACACTTATTATTGTGTCATGTGCATAATACAGACAATTTGCAATTGGTTTTCATTTTCTATTAATTATGTTTTTGAGTTTTTTATTCATTTGTGCAGCAGCTCTCCCATTTGCAATTTTAGCAATCGGGTGGCTAGGGCCCAAATTACCCTAGCAACCATGCATCGACTGGAATGAGAGACTGGATTATGAGTAGGTGAGGCTCTAAATAAAAAGATGAGCAATAAAAAAGTAGCAATAACAATACATTTGTAGCCTTACAGAGTATTTGTTTTTTAGATGGGGTCTGTGACCCCCAGTTCAACATTGGAAAGAATCATAAATGAAAGGCAAATAACAGCTCAATATGGCACATACTTAGGTAAAGCTATGCATTTTGGACATTAAACTTTAAAGCGAACCCCAGGAGGTAAAGTTTAAATTGTTTTATCTTGGAACCTAATGGTATGTGGGAGATAAGATACTGTAAAATGTAAGCTTTGAGGTGATTATCTGAAATGTAACCAAAATCATCAAATTTAGTAAAGCTTTGCTGCTTGGTGCTTTAGAGTAGGAAGACATGCATACCAAATTTGGATTGGATGTGCACTTAAAAAATATAAATAAAAATATATGATTTTCTGGGATGAACATACTTTTTTTTTCCATTTTTGCCCCTTATAAAATACTGTAAATTTATTGATTTAGTAGTGTCTGGAATGGGGTGTCTTCATTTTGGGGCCCCTATATGCCACATACTTAGGTAAAACTATGCATATCAGGCCTCAAACTGTTCAGCAGACCCCAGGCATTTATATTTAGGGTTTTTTATTTGGTTACTGAATGTTATGTGTGAGATATGATACTGTAGACTGAAAGGTTTGGGGTTATTTTTCAAACATTTCTATAAAAAAATAATAATTTTAGGAAAGAATTGCAACTTGCTAGTTTGGAGTACAAAGATATATTCAGTGGCGTAACTACCAGGGGTGCAGAGGGAGCAATTGCACCAGGTCCCCACCCCCTTGGGGCCCATCGGAGCCACGATAATGGTTTTGGCAGGCAGTTATCTAGGGGGAGATTTTACAGCACACATGCCATCAACATTCCAGCATCGGATTTATAGAGGTAAGGGCCCGACAGGGGGGGCCCATGTGCCTATCCTGTACCGGGGCCCACCAGGGAATAGTTACGCCACTGGATATATTTGCCCATTTTGGATCAGAATCTGTTCTTTCCAAAAATGTGTAGTTTTCTAGGGTAAAGCTAATGTTAGTGGAATGTTTGGCCTTAAAATCAGAAGTATGATGTTGTGGAGTTGTGCTTTGGAATTTTGGTAGTGTACTGCTTGGACTTTTTGACCTATACAAGTGAGAAATCTATATAAAGCAATATATATTTGGTATTGGCATGTTTAGGAAACAAGGAAATTTACAAACATGCTGTGTTCTCAATAAATTATGCATCTGATATATGTGATTATATTCAGGGAAACATGATTTTTTTACATTTGTTAGAAGTGGAATTACACCAAAATTCTAGCATATTTTAAAAGCTTAGGTTGTCCTGAAATAACAATATATTGTTTTCCTGTGTAAACAAAAAGATTCCCCCAGAAAAGGTGAGAGAGCGCAAAATGTTCAAAAATGGCTTGGCAATAAAAGTACCAAATCTGCCAAATTGGCTGACAATGAAAGGGTTAAACCAATGTCTGATTACTAGAGTAAACTGTGAGTAAAAAACTAAAAAAATTAAAACCAGTTGTAAATAGTTTTAGTATACATCATATAATTAAAACAAAATTTATTAAAAAACATAAATTCATCTTAGGTGTTGGGCATGGATTCCTCAGTCACTCCATTCAGAAATCAGGACAATGAAAGATGGGAAATGTATACTTGGTGGTATGTATACATTTTTCTGCTGCGGCTGTATTTAAAATACCAATTGTTTTGATGTATATTTGTTTGTTATACACTATATGAAAGTAAATATTTTTTTTAAACATCATTTTTTATGTATTAAGTATCACTTTTTTTGATTGAGTGTGCATCCCCTTTTCATTTCCATATACTGTTTGGGTAACCAACTGTGGGGTAATGCTGGGGTATATGCACCTCTTATTGCCTAAAAAAGAGAATTTCTTTATTTTTCTAATACTGGGAGTGCCCTCCATTAACCTATATTTGTAAACGTAGTTTGGGGACAGGATTGAATTTCCAATTACTCATGGTCAAAGGGGGGATTCTTAGCAACTGTGTGCTAAATAGGATAATTTGCATCTGATGCATCCTGATATTGTCTAATATATCAATTGCACAACATCCTCAAATACACAAATAACAGAATATATATATAAAATATACACATTTATATATGTATATATTAAAGATAAGGCAAAAGGTTACAGTGAGGTAAGGAGTCCTGTATCTAACACCTGTCTTGAGCAGGCAGTAACAACAGTGTCCCCACTGCACATACAGTGTATAGGCTTCAGCTTACACTAAATTATTAGAGCATTAGTAAGGGGCATGAAAAACATTGTTGTGATCATGTGAATAAAATAAGAAGAGGCCAGTTTTCTTGTACTCCTTTCTTGGCCTGGATTGGCAATCTGTGGGTTTTGACAAATGCGAGAGAGGCTGCTGTAAATTGCCATAGACAATCACTATTTATTGGGCCGGTGGGAGGCTGTTTGGGCCTCTCTGTGGGCTGCTGGGGCCTCTGTGTGCCTGAAATGCCAGGGTCTGAGTCTAGATCTGTTCTCGGTGAGGAACACAACTAAGTGGTAGATGCTTATCTTAATAATGGCCTGCAGTGCAACCACCATTTTCGACTCTGCCTATTAATTGTTATGGGATTAAATGAAATCCCGGTGTTTGTGTCTGTTTCTGAAAACTGTTGAAATTTAAGGGCAGAATACAATCACTCCAACTGTATAACTAGTGTGAGTTAGGTAGTTGTTTTATTCTGAAATGAAATCTTATCCTGAAAGTTCCTGCTGAGTTCAAATGCAGCAAGACTGAATTGGGGAAGTAATCATATGTAACCTAAAACTGGTTTCGGAATCTCTTACTGACAGTTGTGAGGTGTGTCGTTGCTTCCTCTTGTGCCATAACCATATTTTAACACAACGCTTGAGAACAACACAGTTGCTGCTTCACATGTACACGGACTCAAGCAGTTCAGCTCATTATCAGGTTCCAATACGGTGACAGTCACAAAGTTTAGTGACACTACATCAGTAATACATAGGACAACTGCAGAGGAATCCAGTGAAGTTCAAGTCATGGCACTAGTGGAGATTATGCGATTGTGGAGTGAAGGGGTTGCTGCTGCTGAAAATGACGATTGGAATGGTGCTCTGAAATCATTCAATTCCATTACAGACCCTCGATCCAAGATCTGCTTCAACATTGGCTGCTGCCAGCTTGTCCTGGGAGACTTAGAGAAGGCAGAAGAGGTGATAGCTTTTATTTGCTTTTTTATACAGGGATACTGACCTTAAAGTTATGGAATATTGCCATTGATTAAACACCAACACATACCATATGGTAAATGTATAAATACATCTGATTGAATAATTCCTTATACTTAACTGAAGTATTTATACACACTCACTGGCCTTCACAAATCAGATACTGGCCTATTCTCTTTGTCAATACTGAGCCCCATCCACAGACATACTACAGGACAGAGATAACTTTGAATGTTTTGACATAGACTTTAAACACTTAGGCTCATGGCACATGGGGCATATTTGTTGCAGGTGTTTTTTTAGCAGCCTGGGAAGTACCCATCCAAGGGTCCTGTCCAGTGTCGTACTGGGATGCCAGGGGCCCACCAGAAAACCTTAGACCAGGGGCCCACCAGAAAACTTTAGCCCAGGGGCCCAACTTTCCAAACTATTATTCCTTCTGTCCTTGCTTAACCTCTTTATTCTCCTATTCTTTTAGATCTACTTACTATACTCTATTCTTCCATTATAAAACCTCTTTTTCCACATAAAGAAATAGGGAATGAACATGAAATAGGCCAAACTGTTAGAAGCAAGAGGGCCCACTAACACCTGGGCCCACCGGGAGTTTTCCTGGTATCCCTGTGGGCCAGTCCAACACTGGTCCTGTCATTAGATTTAATGGAGACCATTTGTCACCAGCTGAATTTTTTATTTTGTACATTGCTGCTATAGATAAATAGCTTATAAATAATTATGCAAATGTTCTAACATGTTGACAACACCAGTTGTAAATAAGAATATCTCCAAAATAGCTTTAAAGCTTCCGTTATTTTTGGATTAGCTACTTAACAACAGATCTTATAAAGGCTGTGGTTTAAGAATCTCCTTGAGTGAGACAGATATTCAGACAGTTTGTAGACATATTTAAAGAGCTTAGATTTTTTTTTATCTAAGTAGGGTGGAAGTCCACTTATTCTGTAGATATTACCATAGGATAAGTGTACAGTGCATGTACTAAAAGTTCATACTGAAAATGTTATTTGTGGGCCAAGAAACTAGGCTAAATTTAAGTGGGCCTTATAACTGTGCCAATCCAACAGACATTTGCAATACAATCAATGTCAAATAAAGAATATTACATTGCGAAATGCAAATGTTTGTTCTTATTTATGCAGTGTAGTATACATTTATGACTTTTATTACCCAAAATTGTTATAACTGGGCTTCCATTTATAACAATCAGATGATTGCTATAAACGTATTTTGTCCCTGCGTCCATGCTTAACTGCCTACGCTTAACTGATTCACAAATCCTGGGAAATTTGCTAAAGTGCAGTAACTCATAGCAAACAATCAGTCTACTGCAGTCTACTGAAAGCACAAGGGCAAATTTATTTGAATGTTACTTTATGAGCTCCACGGTGTTCTAAAGAATAGTTCCTTTACAGAACTTTATTTATATTTATCGATTTCATTGAGCTTGGATCTAACGGCTGTGCAGAAACAGCATCTCCACTAGAAGCAGGGGCGAAGCTGCCCATTTTGCCGCCTGAGGCAGCCTTCGTTTTGCCGCCCATGCCACTCACCTTCAGCGCTGGACGGGAGTGGGGGGGTCCACGTTGCTTGTGCAGAGAGCGTATTTATGTTCTCTGCACTAGAAGAGAAAACCGGAAATTCGGCTCTTAAAATTTCCAGGAGCGGCTTTTTTGCCGCCCCTGGCAACTAGTGGGGCGCTGCTGCCTGCGGCCACCTCATTGTGGGGAGGCCCTGACTAGAAGCATGTATTTCAGTTTTGTGCTAAACAAAAACATATGTGATGGGCAGTTTGTTTAATGTAGTGTAAGGTAAATGTAATGTTTAATTTTGCAAAAAATAAAAAGGAAAAACATTTAAAACTAAACTGCAGAATATGATCTTGTGTTCCCTCCAGGCCTTTACATTAACCATTGAGAGAGACAAACATTTGGCTGTGGGATATTTCCAACGTGGCTATGTCTACTTCCAGAGGGGCAAGTAAGAATATATTTTTCATATATTAACCTCACCTGATGATGCCTGCAATGGGCAGTTTTCTCATCTAATAAATGGAAATTGAATAAAGCTGGGCATGGTTGATTGCACTTCCTGGCAGGGATACACTGAGTCCACTTTTTTGGGATTCACCCAAATCCTGATATATATAAATATGTAAATTAGGGTTAAGAAGGGTTAAACAGTTTTCAGTTACTTGTCTGACAAAAAGTCATGTGATTTTAAGGATTTGGATTCAGCTGGGCCAGGCACCTGGATTTGGACAAATCTGAATCTTGTTGAAAAAAAGGCAGAATCCTGACTAAATCCAAAATCAGATCCTGGTTTTGGTGAATCCCACCTTCTTGGGTTCTCCCTGAGAGCTCTGCAACATTTAAAACACATGATCATGGAACTTTATTCACTGCAAAGTCTCTTCACATGTCTGTGTAGCTATTTGATATTACAATTGAAGTGGATTTGCTCTAATTAGAAGCATTTGACGCAGTACCGCACAGAAGGTTCAGGGTTAAGGAAAAGTGGCCTGGAATATAATATTTGTACTAGGATAGAAAACTGGCTGAAGGACAGAGTACAAAGAGTGATGGTAAATATAAAATGTTTTTGTATACAATAAAACAAAATAAAACCTTAAAAATACATAAATAAAATGCTTGAATTGGAGCAATGTTGATAGTGGAGTACTACATGGGTCTGCCTCTAGCCCTTTTTTTCTAAGAAAGATTGTTTAATAATAACCTGGAAGTCAGCACTGTAAGCACTCTCTCTATTTTTGTTGATAATACTAAATTGTGCAAAATTGAAAGTTCAGTACAGGATGCTGATACTTTGTAGAGTGGTTTGACTAAATTGGAGAACTAGACAGCAAACTGGAAAATGAGGTTCAGTGTTGATAAATGCAAGGTTATGCACTTTCGTGTTGGGGCCTCCTTAATTGTGAAGGATTTGGGGTTTTCTGCAAAAAAGTACTGTCAAAGGGAGGCATTAACTTGTGGGATGAAAACAAAATGTTGCCTCTTTATTAGAGATTTAATCCAGGATTTAGTTTGGGATTTGGCCAAGATTCTGCCTTTTTCAGCAGGATCCAGATTCTGCCAAAAAGTGCCTGGCCTAACTGAATCCGAATCCAAGAAATCACGTTACTTTTCGTCACACAAACAAGGTAGCAAAACATTTTTTACTCTTTTTTTAACTCTCTTTCCAACTCATTTCCCTAATTTACATATGCAAATTAGGGTTCGGATTCGGTTTAGTATCTTTCACAAATGATTCTGGATCTAGTGCATCCCTACACTTTAAAGGTCCCTGGTAAGGTCTCATCTTGAGTAAGCAGTGCAGTTTTGGGCTCCAGTCATTAACTAGACTGATAAAAGTGATGGAAGAATTAATGAGGTAAAACTTTCATGGCTGGGTTGTTTTCTCTTGTGAGGGATAGGATCACCCTTTATAAGTACATAAGAGCACATTATAGACAGAGTCTTTCACATAGAAAAAAAAAACAAAGAACAATATGTGACCCCTGGCTTCAAATTAGGGTTTGGGTTATGAATTGGATCTGTTGGTGTGGGTTTGGACAGGTGCATGTGGGTTTCCTAGGGAATGGTTTCCAAAAACTGATCTGCACATTATTTTGGATGTATATTCATGTATTTATAGGCCTATATAGGATAATTTATTTTTCAACCCAAATAACTACATAACTGTCTATAGTAAAAGGTGCTGCCTATAAAAGTAGTAACATAGTAAGTTAGGCTGAAAAAAAGACAAATTCCCATCAAGCTCAACCTCTTAAGTCTATATATGATCTGCCTATCTGCTAGTTGATCCAGAGGAAGGCAAATAAAACCCATTTGAAACTTCTCCAATTTGCCTCAGAGGGGAAATAAAATCCTCCCTTCCAAAATGGCAATAGGACCAGTCACTGGCTCAACTTGTACTATGAGCTATCTTCCATAACCCTATATTGCTTCATTTGCTTCTTAAAGCTATCTAATGTATCAGCCTGTACAACTGATTCAGGGAGAGAATTCCACATCTTCTCAGCTCTCACTGTAAAAAACCACTTCCGAATATTAAGACGGAACCTCCTTTCTTCTAATTGGAATGGGTGACCTCGTGTCAGCTACTGATAAGTAAAGAATTAGAGAGTTTATTGCACAATCCCCTTATATATTTATACATAGTTATCATATCACCCCTTAAAGGAATTGTTCAGTATAAAAGTAAAAACTGGGTAAACAGATAGGCTGTGCAAAATAAAACATGTTTTCAATATAGTTAGTTAGGCAAAAATGTAATGTATAAAGGCTGGAGTCACTGTAAGTCGAACTGAAAACTACTTCTTGCTTTTTAGCTCTCTTTTGTTTACACTGACTGGTTACCCTGGTTACCAGGCAGTAACCAATCAATGACTTGAGGGAGGCCCACATAGGTCCTAACTGTTGCTTTTGAATCTGAGCTGAATGCTGAGGATCAATTGCAAACTCACTGAACAGTTATGTCCCATGTGGCCCCCCTTCAAGTCGCTGACTTACTCAGATTTAGAGAGCTGAAAAGCAGGATGTTGTGTTGTATTCTGTTATGTGAGACATCCACTCACTCCAGCTTTTATATATTACATTTTTGGCTAACTAACTATATTAGAAACATTTTTTATTTTGCACAGCCTATCTATTTACCCAGTTTTTATTTTTACCCTGAACTGTTGCTTTAAGCTCCTCTTCTCCAGCGTGAACATCCCCAATTTGGCCAGTCTTTCCTCATAGCTGAGATTTTCCATACCTTTTACCAGCTTAGTTGCCCTTCTCTGAACCCTCTATAATTCAATAATGTCCTTAATTGCACATTGCAAACCTTTAACACCTGCTCTGGGTAGCTGTTGATAACGGTGTGAATATGTGACCGAAAGGTTGATTTTGCACAATAAAACAGATTTTTTAATTTTGTAAGCAAGTCCTATGAGTGCTGAATCAATGCTCTGGATGTGATGTGGAGCTACCATTTGGCACCCAGAGAGTTGGTGGATTTAATTTGTGTGCCCTCCATTACTATGGTACTGTAAATATATATACATACAGAGCATGTGCAGGGAATTTATGAAAGAATAAGATGGGGAGCTACTGGGGCATCTTTGGAGACACAGATCCTGCTAAAGGGATGTAGTTGCCTTGGTACAGAAGCACAAAACATAATGTACAACATCTCTGCCCTACTTCTTCAGTTAAGCTTTAGTTCTCATAAATACAGAAATGGCTTAAAACTGAATTTAGGTTGTGCAGTGTATCACACACTCTGTCACAAGTCAGAAGATTACAAATCAGTATGTACATATGGATATGTAATTCTTAAGTAGAAACAGGTGTAGGACCTCGCACACCCTCAATTCCAGTAGAGACGCCTGGTGCACAATGGTAGAGGCTCGGCCACCTCACAATGTAGCAACAGAAAAAATTTTCCAATAGCACACAGGTCTAAGTGATTTCTTCAAAATTTATTGTGCGGAGTGCAGATGCAACGTTTCGGAGACCAACCTCCTTTGTCAAGCATTGTATGTAATTCTTAAGCCATACATCTCACACAATATGTTTTATATGTTTGTTGTGCAGGTACAATTTAGCACAGCAGGACTGGTCCCGTGCTTACACAGAGATGCGTGGGAATCAGTTGATTGACTACAAGATCCTGGGAATGCTTTTTAAACTGTACAGTTGTGAGGTGAAAGTTTGACTGGAATTATGCTGACTCCGCAAAAGGCTTTCATGCTATTTTACTAGTTTGAATCTAAACACACTTCAGAAGCAGGACAACAAGGCAATCAGGAATTCATTTTTCCTACTTGTGCAAGCGAACTTTAGTGCTAAGCTACAGTCAATAGCAGATATTGACAGTAGAAAGTGGCACTTTGTAAAAATATAGAAAACCACAAATTTCAGATTCTAGCAAAAGATTCAACACATTATTGGAATTTACCAACATAGTTCCAAATAATTACAATGTTGATATTGCTTAAAGGAGAAAGAAAATAGCCCAATTTCAAATGAGTGCTTTAGAATTGCAAAAAATAGGAATATACTGATTTTGAAAAAAAAAAATTAAAACATTTGGCATAATGTATTTTTAACACAAGTCCTATTTATTGGGCCCATTTTAAGCAAAAATTTTTATTTAATGTATACTGCCCCTTTTGTGTCTGGTGGAATATCTGCCCTTAATGTTGTGTGTTTGTGTGTGCCAGATCCTGCATAACATTGCTCTAGCATACTCTAAAGAAGGGAACTGGGCAAAGGCTGAAGAGAGCATGTTACTTGCCCTCAGTCAGAAGGTGGAACCAAGACACAGTACCAAGCTTGAAAAAGCAATGGAGGACATCTTAGTAAGTAGTTTTCTCCAAGTAAGTAAGGGTCAAAAACAGCATGACAGATAGGTTGAATCCTATCTGCATTTGTCTTTTTCAGCTACTGGTTATTTATAGACACTGGGCAAATTTGCACCTGGGCAGTAACCTATGGCAGCCAATCAGATGATTGCTTTCAATGTCAACCTGCAGCTGGCTGAAAAAAGCTAATCACTGATTGGTTGCTGTGGGTTACTGCCCAAGGGTAAATTTGCCCAGTTTTTATAAATGAGCCCTGGTCCGTGTGTCCCTGTGCTTTAATCTGCTGAGCTAAACCTTGCATCCATGATCTAATTCAGATCCATGCACATATATTTCAGGCACAATCATCCCCTCAGATTTCATTGTGACTTTGCCATGGTCCCAATGAGCTGACATAGGTTTCAAACCCTGATCCACAGTCCAGTGTCACATACCAGGGCCAGTACACACATCTTGGTGGTATTGGTAAATGTATTTTCTGGATATTTGTTGGCGCATCTCCACTTTGCAATTTAATTTATCTTCATTGTAACTATTAACTTCAGTAGAACATTTTTCAGGGAACCTGGAAGAATAGTGTAAAATCTGGGAAAATACCAGGGAAATGTGTTAAAGCAAAATATTCTTCAAGGATATAAAGGATGTAAGCACAGGAGTCACTTTGAAATACAATATTTACTGTGCTATGCTAAAATATCAAAGTAAAGGTATCTTATGTGTACAGCCATTGCATTTCCACAATTCAAACTTTTTTGTGCAGCTCCAGCATTCCTATATTTTCTGGGGCAATGGGCATAACCACTGACTGGTTATCCTTACTTGCCTTTATCAGTATCTTAATGCACACAAATGCATATTGTGTCAACACCATATGCTCATCTGTTTACAGATTTTGATATATTTAAGCTGACCAACTGTGTGTACGTTATCCCAGGTCTGCCTAACCCTGCACCAGGTCTTTTCTTTATGGTTGATATCTCAGTCATTCAGATAGAGCACAGATTGATACTCACTCAGCTTTTGCAGTGATAATGTTATTTTCTTATAACTTGAAAATGTTAATTGACTTGAGAGTGATTAATCAATGTGCATTTCATTGTTTTTTTATACTATACTATAGAAAGAGAAGGGTTTTGCAGCAGTAAAGATACCAAAAGGGAGGATTTTCCAACCCAATGAGAGGCTGGTAGAACAGCTGGAGAAAAAGGATTACTTGGGAAAAGCTTTGGTAGGTTTTTTTGGCACACACTAAAGAATCCACATAATTCTAATACATTACTACTGAAAGTAAGTATATTATTATGGTCACATGCACTTTTCTTTTCTGCTTTTCTGTTTTTGGCTGCAAGTAGTGTCACCATTTTATAAATATAAATACAGTGGTATGCCCCCTTCCTGATTTCTTATTCTTTTGCATGTTTGTCACATTTAAATGTGTCTGCTCATCAAAAACCGTTAACTATTAGTCAAAGATAACATAATTGAACACAAAATGCAGTTTTTAAATGAAGGTTTACGTTATTAAGGGAGAAAAAAAACTCCAAATCTACATGGGCCTGTGTGAAAAAGTGATTGCCCCCCTTGTTAAAAATAACTAAGAACAAAAGTAATTGAGATCTATCAGTCTGGTAAAGGTTATAAAGCCATTTCTAAAGCTTTGGGACTCCAGCGAACCACAGTGAGAGCCATTATCCACAAACGGCAAAAACATGGAACAGTGGTGAACCTTCCCAGGAGTGGCCGGCCGACCAAAATTACCCCAAGAGCGCAGAGACAACTCATCCGAGAGGCCACAAAAGACCCCAGGACAACATCTAAAGAACTGCAGGCCTCACTTGCCTCAATTAAGGTCAGTGTTCACGACTCCACCATAAGAAAGAGACTGGGCAAAAACGGCCTGCAAGGCAGATTTCCAAGGCGCAAACCACTTTTAAGCAAAAAGAACATTAAGGCTCGTCTCAATTTTGCTAAAAAACATCTGAATGATTGCCAAGACTTTTGGGAAAATACCTTGTGGACCGACGAGACAAAAGTTGAACTTTTTGGAAGGTGCGCGTCCCGTTACATCTGGCGTAAAAGTAACACAGCATTTCAGAAAAAGAACATCATACCAACAGTAAAATATGGTGGTGGTAGTGTGATGGTCTGGGGTTGTTTTGCTGCTTCAGGACCTGGAAGGCTTGCTGTGATAGATGGAACCATGAATTCTACTGTCTACCAAAAAATCCTGAAGGAGAATGTCCGGCCATCTGTTCGTCAACTCAAGCTGAAGCGATCTTGGGTGCTGCAGCAGGACAATGACCCAAAACACACCAGCAAATCCACCTCTGAATGGCTGAAGAAAAACAAAATGAAGACTTTGGAGTGGCCTAGTCAAAGTCCTGACCTGAATCCTATTGAGATGTTGTGGCATGACCTTAAAAAGGTGGTTCATGCTAGAAAACCCTCAAATAAAGCTGAAATACAACAATTCTGCAAAGATGAGTGGGCCAAAATTCCTCCAGAGCGCTGTAAAAGACTCGTTGCAAGTTATCGCAAACGCTTGATTGCAGTTATTGCTGCTAAGGGTGGCCCAACAAGTTATTAGGTTAAAAGTTATTAGGGCAATTACTTTTTCACACAGGCTTGGATTTTTTTTCTCCCTAAATAATAAAAACCCTCATTTAAAAACTGCATTTTGTGTTTACTTGTGTTTACTTGTGTTATCTTTGACTAATAGTTAAATGTGTTTGATGATCAGAAACATTTTGTGTGACAAACATGCAAAAGAATAAGAAATCAGGAAGGGGGCAAATAGTTTTTCACACCACTGTAGTCCCATCTACCTACCCTCTCTCGTGCCACCTTGCTACAAGAAGATACCTTTACTACAGTTATGTGTAACTCAGGATATTATTTTTGCTTCTGTGTACTTTGCAGGTTGTAGCATCTGTGGTTGATAAAGATAGCTTCTCCGGGTTTGCCCCTCTGCAACCCCAGGTAAAGAAACTACTTATATAAATTATCCTAATTATGCTGCTTTCACTGTAATTTCTCCCTAAAAACGTGTATAAATGTGTTGTCCTTGTGGTATTTGATAGCACATTCAGGCCCGGATTTGTGGAAAGGCCACAAAGGCCCGGGCCTAGGGCGGCAGAATTTTAGGGGGGTTGCAAGCTGCCCAACCACACCCGCATTGTTTCAGAAGCCCAGGTTATTTACAGGAGATAAAAGAGTTTTGAAAATTCCCTGTGCATCAGACCCCATTACTTCGGATCCAAGGCTGAAAATTTGCACATGTGCACAAGGATGGGGGTGATGATCGGCAGAGGGCCTAGGGGCGCCTGCTGTGTAAATCCTGGGACACTGGAACAGTCTTTTCATTTGCACTAACAGTAACTAATATATAGTAAATAATGTACCATCCTATTGTAAAAAATAATGATATTATAAGTGACCAGGGAGTTCCATATCCATATAAAAGCACGAGGCTGAAGCTAATAATGGTGACCTCTAAAATCCTCATATTCTACAACAAGGGATATATTATTTATTTTAATACACACATTTCAGTGAGTCACATGACAGCAATTGCATAACTAAGCACAGCATATTCATGGCTCTTGTGTTTTACATACTAATAGGATATGTTATGCAGAACGCTTGGTATTTAGGGTTTTATGGATAAAGGGATTTTTATGTAATCTGGAGTAGTAGAAAACTAATTAGGGAAAGCTATACCTTCAGAATTAATACTTAACCAACACATAATTAAGCCCAAAAAGAGCCCTATTATAGAATCTTATCAAATTTCCACATACGTATGAATAAATATTGCCCTTGAGACACCATTTTGTGATGTTTTGCGTCATACTCATTGATCACCTGACAGGAAATAATTCAGCTCTAACCTTAAAGGGGTGGTTTACCTTTAAAGGATAAGGAAAGTTAAACTAAAGAAGTAGCTAGAAATGTTGTACATTATGTTTTATGCTTCTGTACTAGCCACAGGCAACCACAGCCTTTTAGCAGTAAAGATCTGTGTCTCCAAAGATGCCCCAGTAGCTCCCCATCTTCTTTTCTGCTGATTCACTGATTCACATGCTCTGTGCTGCTGTCACTTACTGAGCTTAGGGACCCACTCACAATATACAGTACACATAGAATAGAAATGTCACAATATAAGGATGATTAGTAATTAATATGGATAATTACTACATGGCAGGAGAGAAACCAGTGTAATTAGCATCAGAATTTAATAATCAGCCTTGTAGCATCAGCTTATATTACAGGGGAAGCTCATTTTCTGCTTGATAATTAGTGATGACCCCTAAGTTTAGCTTCTCAACAGCTGCTCAGAGCCCAATGAGCATGACACTTTCCAAGATGGTGACCCCCTGTGGCAAGTTTGAAATACTGTATCATTGTTGCTATTGACAAGCTGAAACTTTAGGCTGGTGGAATAAGTGCATTATATAAAACATTACAGTTTTAGCCATATTTATTTCTAGGGGTTAGTTCTCCTTTAGTTAACTTTTAGTCTGTTATTTAATGGCTAGTTCTAAGCAACTTTTCAGCTGCCCTTCATCAGTTTTTTAGTTATTCCCAGTCTTTTTTGCTCGTGAGCCACATTTAAATTTAAAAAGCAACACAAGCATGAAAAAGTCCATGTAGATCTCAAATAATTGGCTTTTTGGTAACCCCTATATGAACTGGCAGCCTACAGGAGAGAATGTTTGGCAGTACACTTGGTTTTTATGCAACCAAAACTTGCCTCTAAGCCAGTAATTCAAAAATAAGCACCTGCTTTGAGGCCACTGGGAGCAACATCCAAGGGGTTGGAGAGCAACATG
This sequence comes from Xenopus borealis, assembly GCA_024363595.1. Taxonomy (NCBI): domain Eukaryota; kingdom Metazoa; phylum Chordata; class Amphibia; order Anura; family Pipidae; genus Xenopus; species Xenopus borealis. The sequence goes on from CM044437.1 coordinate 93,095,606, forward strand.
TTGCTGCGAGCTACTGTTTGGGGATCACTGATCTACATCATACTAAAAGGTAACTCAAAGATGAACAACCCCTTTAATGGGAAGAGGTGTGTGTGAGTAAAGGACACAGCTCTGTCCATTAACAGGTTGATGTAACCTAACATGTATGCCTTTGGTTTATGTGTGAATACAGAACCTCATGTACACCAGATGAATGTATTCTTTTTTTAGAAAAGTGTATTGTTTATTTAAAGACTTTATTTATATGAAACTGTGCTTTACATGTAGGCTGTTATGTGTGATATATTTTTATACCTGCAAAACTCAAGGCTGTTTTTATACATAGGCACCTGGGGGCTTCTGCTAGATGGTTTTCTGTAATTTGGGGCAGCGTGCTTGAAGCTACTTAAAAACATTTAAATACTAACTAAAAGCAAAATGGATTTATACAGCTTTGTTATCATGTCATTCCTTTATATCAGAGATTTATGAATAATGAGTTTCATGATAAACATTCCATTAACAGTTTTTATTAAAACAAGGCTATTTTACAAATATCTTTACATTATTTCTGTTCTTTACCTTTCTTTATTTTAAGATTCCATGCCTGTACCATATAATATTTTCATATTGGTGAGGACCACCTCTTTCTGAACCCTAAGAATGAGCTTTGTACTCATTATATGTAGCCTCAGGATAAAGTATTCATTTATACTGGGTACCTGTTTGTAGGAAAATAATAGTGATAATTGTCTCTGTAATTAAATCCTTTTTAAACACCAAAGATATTTCACCTCCAGTATATGACCAGTATAAATCACTTATACACTGATGCTCCTGTTATCCCACAAAAACATGGTCAGTAAAGATGGCCATGCATGGGCAGATTTCGCCGTGTGAAAAGACTTTCTGATTTTAGCATGATCCCATAAAACCGTCTATTTATCATTACATTGATGGGGTGAAAGGTATTGTTCCAACAAAATCGTTCCAACAATTGAAAACAAGGGAAAAGACAGCCATTGGTTAACGAATGTGAGATCTTGCAGCCTGCACAACCAAGATACAACCAAAGTTGCCTTATATAGCATTTACCATGGATGGGTGAATCATTTGTTCAAAGAGTTCAGATCAAATCTGCCCATGTATGGCCACCTTAAAAGACAATTCAACCCTGTAATAAAAAAACCTGTATCCCCCTCCCCACATAGACC
>CM044437.1:93096839-93120975 GCA_024363595.1 Xenopus borealis
GAAAATGCCCCTTAATTTATACTTTATTCTTTATTATACTTTATTCTTTATACTTTATTATACTTTATACTTTATTCAGGCAGCAAATTCTACACTGAAATCTTGCTGTTGGGGGTTAAGGGTTTTTTTTTATTACAGGGTTGAATTCTCCTTTAACACAATGAATTCCCATATGTAGTTTGGTCTGGTCAGTCTGATGGTTCAGGTAAAGTTGAGATAAAAAAGATAATGGGTCTGTTCACCATGGTGACTCCATGATCTGATATTGCTTTTTGGGGTTGCACCATGCTTCAAATGTCATGCTTCTCATTGATCTCTAAACTTCTATCTATTGTAACAGGGAAATGTAATTGTATGACCAACAAAATAATTGCATTTCTCTCATGCGAGTATTAACCCTTCAAAACCCATGACAACCTATTCCAGTCGATATTTTTTTCTTTTTTTTGAGTAGACTTTGGAATATGCACTTTAAATAATTAACTACATTTGTTGTGGCTGCAGTTCTTCCAGTCAAATTTAATCAATATTATATTCATGCAGGCAAACAACCTTCCTTCTCGACCAAAGACCCCTGAAATTTTAAGGTATGTTAGCATCTAGAAGGCTATTATTCCATCTAAAATAATATCAGGATATCTTCCTTTCCCTTTTAATGTAAAAAAAGCCAATAAAGAAAGTATTAATTTCACTTAAAAAAAAAAAATCTAATATTGGGGTTACACAATAAAGGTCTAAAGTTTGCTACTTGTATAATAACCCACAACAACCAATCAGTGGATTGAATTTACTGGTCAGCTAGTACTGGTATGTTTAATGGCTTGTGTCTAATAAATGCAGTTATATATTGGTTTACTCTTCAATGTTATATACCATGTAAAAGGGAGCCAGTGATTAGGAAGTGGTGGGGATTAAATATGATTGGTACAATTTGAGGGTTGCCACCTTTTATTATTGTACCTGCTGATGACATGTGTGGGAGGGGTTGAGAGGCAGCAGACTTTAAGCATTTTGGAGGGGATTCATAATGTTTCAGGATGAGTTGTGATATTTTGGGGACCACAAGTACATTGTCACTTAATTTAAAATACTGGCCCTAGCCTTGGCTATTATTGTACTGGCTAATCCTACAATGCCACAAACACATTACAAGGTTGCCGTGTCAGTTCTAAACAAATATCCTGTGCAGTAAAAAGGTAATCCAGGACACTTCTAGGACCCTCATGAATATAAAATCTCTTTGTCCAGGACCCTAGTAAAAGAGGAGCCCAATGATTAAAATATATTGTGTAGGGTATTGCATAAATATACTGTGCATCCTTTAATTGATGTTTTAGCCTGTACATCAGAATGTCCAACCAGCAGCTGTTTCTATTATTAGGATAAAACACCACATTTCAGTCGTTCTGGTTACACATCTGACTGTATAGGACAATGAAATATATATATATAACAGTAACACCTGTAACCATACTTGCAAATATAGAAGCAATGTTTGCTGTTGGTGAAACCTGGGCAAAGAGAGTTTGATACAGATGAGACCATTGAAGATACAGTGGATGAGGAATGATGAGGGGCTTATTACTATGTATTATTTTTATTAATAATAATAATAATAATAATATAAAACTTTGAGACTGTTTTTTTGCTCTCTCTGCCTCAGGACATTACAGGGGGAACCGCACCGTGTCCTGTTTGAGTTTAACCCAGAGACAGCAGAGGAAATGCAGGTCCTGCCAGGAAATATTGTTTTTGTGCTGAAGAAAGGGGATGATAACTGGGCCACTGTTGTCTTCAATGGAAAGGTAACCATGCATTGTAGCAGACAAGAGCACTTCTATTATTCATGACCTATGAGCATTTTTATTTATATACTATCACGGGAAAACTTTTTTTTAAAACACATCTGTTAGTGCAGCTTCAGCTGACTTCTGCACTGCAATCCAATAATGACATAGGACTAGACAGACATATTATCAGTTTCCAAGGAGCCCCAAGTCATATGACTTGTGCTCTGATAAAGTTCCCAGGTCCCACTGTGAATCCTTCAGTTACATTGAGTAGAAGAAACAACAGCCTGGCAGAAAGTAGTTCCCGGCTCTTTCTGAAATCACATGACCAGGCAAAATGACCTGAGATGGCTGCCTACACACCAATATTACAACAACAAAAATACACTCATTGGTTCAGGAATAACATTTTATATGGTACAATACCATAAAAATAATGACAGAAGCCCTTCAAAAAATCAATAAACAGCTGTGATCCTTGGATTTGGCATCTTGCCTACCAGCTTACTAAGCAGTTTTTGAGCACATTTACACTCACTTTCTATTCTTTCATTTATTTTATTTTCCATTTTGAATGTTATTGATTTCAGCTCTATTGCAACTCTATCCAGGATACCATAAGTAAGCATGGGGTCCTCCCTGGGTGCCACAAATATTAGCCCACTGGTTCCTGGGCCACCTAGGCATTGGGCCCTGCCAACAAGTAAAATGGGGCCCCAATGGGGGTAAATAACTGATTTATTTAGTTAAAAGCAAACCTAATATCAGAGCAAATTTTTATATTTGTCTATATTCCAGAATACCCAGTCCAGTATTTTTACTTCTCAAGCCAGCTTTGTTTTAGTTTTATACTGAATTGGGGATATGTAATAAAACCTGCAAATGGAAAAAAAAACCAAACAAACAAAACAAATAAAAAATTTGAATCCTGTATGACGTTCTTTAACACACAGTTTTATTATGCGCACTGTGAACTAGTGCAAAGCTCTGTCAAACAGACACAAAGGAAAAATTGTTTCCATTGCATAAAAAAATAACGACTTATTAAAAAAATGTGTCTATAAAACAAATGTGTGTTCTCTCCACTCATGACAAATTGCATATGTAGTAACAGGGTCTTTTTTTCCTCTGGTGTTTAGAAAGGGATTGTACCCTGCAATTATTTGGAGCCCGTAGAACTGCGCTTCCAGTCCACTCAGCAGGTAAAGACTTTTTGTTATAATGATCAAAAAGGTGTAAACTTCAAACGTTAATATTATTGAAGGAAAGAAACAGCTGTTCTGACGCCTGATGAAAGTACTCAAAATCTTAGACATGGTAAAAGACATGGTAAGTTACTGCCTTTTCTAGGTACCTATTGGAATCCTACTAGTTTGCAGCTTGAGTACCAGCCCTGTATCAATCCACAGTATATTCTAATAACATGCCATAAATACAAACTATAACTTAGAAATAGCTGAGAAGTTGTAAACGCTTTTCTGCAACACTGGGCAAAAAAAAAAGCAAAGATTTTAACTTTCATCTTCATGATTGGATAATGAGTTACATTTTTGGCTGGTGAATTTGTTAGCTGCTGCCAGGGTGCCATCAGGTAGGGGCATATGGGTTCAGCCAAGTGCCCTGTTGCAGTAATCTGATTTAATAAACTATAAAATGCAGGGCTTACAGATGGAATTGGTATATTTGTGATTGTGTGCAAAACTGGGCAGTTTGGGGAGATGGTCAAGGTTGCACGGTCCCATTCCAATTAGTTGTCAGGGCCAGGGTGTGGGCCTTGAGCCCCTGGGGAGGAGATCCTTTGTTTTTAAGTAGTATGGGGCTCTTTTGGGCATGGCCCTCTTTACCTCTTGTATTTGTAGTTATTTTTTTGCATTTTCAATGCATATACTCATTTATTGTGGTAATAATAATATTGATACAATGGTAGGTATTCACTGAAAATGTCAGATCAGATAGGGGGCAATGTACTGTAATTTTAAGTGGAAAGTGTGCAACACGTCTAGCAACCAAGTAGTTAATGCTGAGGTAACTTTTGCACCAGCTATTACCGTTTTTTCTGTTTCAGATGCTATTATTCTACTGAGAACTTTATTTGATTACCATATTATTTCAGGTGTGCATTTGTTATTTATAGCGTATATTATTGACAATGGCAATGTTGCATCAGATCTAGTAATTCCTATTAATCAGCAGGCAACCTTACTGATGACCAGCTATATAGCAAATATAGAATTTGTTCTAGAAGATTTTGACCTTATTACACTACACCTTGATTATCTAATAACGTCTTTGTATGCCACTGTGATATTTATATTTATGTGTAATATGACTAAAATTAATGTTTTTCAGGCTGGGGTTCAATCAGAGGAGCAGGACTCCCCAACGAAAACACCTCAGCAATTAAATGTTCCAGCAGCACCAGCTGCTGCTCCACCACAACTGCAGAAAAACACAAAAGGTCATATTTCTGTTAAAGAAAACTATTATTTGTCCCTAGGACTACGCTTTTACAAAAAGTATGCTAAATTGCAGGTTGCAGCACTGTGGAAGATCACTGGTCACAGATATTGTACCACAACTATATCAGTGTTCTCATTACTTGGCAGTGTATATATTTCAGATTGCTGGTAGATAGCCACCAGCATAGTCAGTCACATAGTCAGTTGTGATTATATTTCAGAGATTGCTATGCAGCAGTGCAAACTTAAAGATGCATTAAACCCTGCTGCATTGCACTGCTCAAACAGACTCTACTTAACGGTTGCTGGACGACAAATCCTAGAATATTATAACATATCATGAAGGTTAAGGCATGCTAGGAGCTAAAGTTCAGCAACATCAGGGTTGACTTCTTATTGCACAATAAAACTTTTCCCCAAGTAGGGTTGCCACCTTTCAGCTCGAGTGTAAGGGCACATGGGTATATTCGGAGAGATTTAGTTGCCTGGCCTCATGAGGAAATTTTGGGCAACTCCGGAAAACGAAGTGCCGTGTGTGCTATCCCCCTGGCAATTTATCATTGTAGCCAGTGGGAAGGCAGAGAAATGCAGTTTGGGGAGATTGTCGCCCAGAAGAAGAGGAGATTAATCGCCAGGCGACTAAACCCCTCCAAATCTGCCCGTGTGCCCTTAACCTTAAAAAATACAAGCAGGGGGAAAGGCAGTGACATCACAGGATGGGTGATGTTGGGATTGGGATGTCAAGGTCAGGGACCATGATGTGACAATGTGCAATTGGCTGATTGTCATATCAATTAAAGGGAAACTGTCATGGGAAAACATGTTTTTTTTTTAAATGCATCAGTTAATAGTGCTGCTCCAGTAGACTTCTGCACTGAAATCCATTTCCCAAAAGAGCAAACAGATTTTTTTATATTCAGTTTTGAAATCTGACATGGGGCTAGCCATTTTGTCAATTTCCCAGCTGCCCCAGTCATGTGACTTGTGCCAGCACTTCAGGAGGGAACTGCTTTCTGGCAGGCTGTTGTTTTTCTTTCTCAATGTAACTGAATAGTATGCAGTGGGACATGGGTTTTACTATTGAGTGCTGTTCTTAGATCTACCAGGCAGCTGTTATCTTGTGTTAGGGAGCTGTTATCTGGTTACCTTCTCATTGTTCTGTTGTTAGGCTGCTGGGTCGGGGAAAGGGAGGGGGTGATTTCACTCCAACTTGCAGTACAGCAGTAAAGACTGATTGAAGTTTATCAGAGCACAAGTCACATGACTTGGGGCAGCTGGGAAAGTGACTATGTCTAGCCCCATGTCAGATTTCAAAATGAAATATAAAAAAATCTGTTTGCTCTTTTGAGAAATGGATTTCAATGCAGAATTCTTCTGGAACAGCACTATTAACTGATGCATTTTGAAAAAAATTTTTTTCCCATGACAGAATCCCTTTAAGGAGAATCCTGTCCAGTTTTCCTAATTTGGAAAACTGTCAGGCAGTTTTGACCCAGACATGAAACCCTATACCCAACTCTCCACAACCAGTGGCTGCTTAATGGCAATGGCACACCAGGTAATTAATCACCAGCAATAAATTTCTGCTTCTGAGGGCGGCTAATCTCATGTAAAATGCAGCCACTGAATTTGGAGAATTGGGGATAGGGTTTGCCCTAAAGCTGGCCCCAGGTTCTTGTTGCTGCCATTGGAGATGGAAGCAATAAAGCCATTTTACCAGTTCTGAACAAATCTGTCCTTTATCCCCATGTTTGATTGTCTAGTGTAATATAATTGAAAAAAAAATGACATTAATTTCTATATGTAAAATAACAACAAAATGCCTGACATAGTGCTAGGAATCAGCATTCTTAAAGGGGTTGTTCACCTTTGAGTTAACTTTTAGTATAATGTAGAGAGTGATATTCTGAGACAATTTGCAATAGGTTTTCATTTTTTATTGTTTGTGGTTTTATAGTTATTTAGCTTTTTATTCAGCAGCTCTCTAATTTGCAGTGTCAGCAATTTGGTTTCTAAGGTACAAATTAACCTAGCAACCCTGCATTCATTTGAATAAGAGACTGGAATATGAATAGAATGATAAGTAATAAAAAGTTGCAATAATAATACATTTGTAGACTTACAGGGCATTTGTTTTTGGATGGTGTCAGTGACCCCCATTTGAAAGCTGCAAAGAAACAGAAGAAAATTGCAAATCATGAAAAAACTATGAAAAATAACTAATGAAGACCAATTGAAAAGTTTCTTAGAATTGGCCCTTCTACAATATACTAAAAGTTAACTTGAAGGTGAACCACCCCTTTAATGGTCTATTATTTTGCATTTATAATGAAGTTATGAGACAGTGGAATTCTTTTGGGTTAATTTTCTTGCATCTATAATTACATTTTACGCCAACTTCTACGGAAATCTAGGGGGCACACTGGATTAGGTTACCGTATGTTAAACCACGTGCTTTAATTTGGTGAATATGTGACAGAACCCTTTAATTAACTAATTACACATTTTCAATAGTTACTGAAAACTGCTGATTGTATTCTCTGCTCTCCTCACTCTGACTCCTGAAACCATGTTGCAAGCCAGTTGATTGACAGATCTGGAGAAGAACATAACTCTGTTACATTGTTTTAAAAGACACAACCAGAGAGCAGAAAGGGATGCACAGCAGCAATCAATAGCAATTACATTTATATATAATCTTAAAACCATTGGAAGTCTTATATAAATAAATATTGGAAAGTTGCTTACAAGAAAGTTGCTTATAACAACATTTTATTTCAAAAAGATTTTGGAGCAGAGACCTTACGTATGTAGGGTGCTTTCCCTAAAGAACAACCTACACTTTAGGCGCCCAACATTGCCTTTTATACAGGTCTTTTTGGGTTTAATTGTTTAATAGATTATTGCATTATTAGTTGAGTCTAATATTTTCATATTTCTAGATCAACAAGATATGTCCGGAAGGTCCAAGGAGACACGACAGGTATACAATCATTTATGTTTTGCAATAATCAATTATATTTAAAATAGTAATGGCATTATCTTTTACAATACCTTTCTTACACAACATCCTAGAATTTCCTAACTGCATATCTACTTACTACTGCTCATACGGCGCTGTGACAAATTTCCTTTTGGGGTGCTTAAGAGAGAGAGAATAACATTTTTTTTTCAAGATTCCAGTTCACTTTTTTACACTTACCAGTAGACACTGTATACTTAGGAGAAGGGAAAAAAAAATAAAATGGAGAAGAATAGGGACAAACAGAAAAGATAAAGTAAAACTACTGGAGGAGAGAATAAGGGATTAAAGAAGAATTTGTAGGTAGGGAAGGTAAGACGTACAAACCAATCATATAACAGAGGAAGCCAATAACAGAGGAAGCCACAAAGATAAAACCATGAAAAATGGAATACAGCAAATTTATACAACATTACAATATATAGACAACATTACTTTTGATAATAGGCTCTGCTTGTGTGCCACTACTGACTCTGCAAGGTTATTAACTTCAAAGAATTTGAGTTTACAGTACTATCCTGCAGATTAGTTTGATAACTAAATTCATAGAGATACAAGTACCAGTGAAAACGTGATGGATAGTGCCCTAGTCTAATGACAAGTAGGATAATCACCTGAAAAGCTTTTAATTCATGACCACTTGTTTTTTGACACAGGAAACAGCGGCTGTGGTGTCCTACCTTGTAAAAGTTTACTATAAATACACAGTGGCAATACAGATCTCCAGACAACTTGCATATGCAGATCTCCTGACACTGATAAGCAGTAAACTTCAGCTTCTGCCCTCAACTATAAAACTTAGGTAAGGCTTTGTCTCCAGAAACTGCCCCACCATATTTAATGCAGTTTACGTATGAAGATTATGGGGAGTTAAACTGGTCTCTGTGCAGCTCCTACACACCAGATGGGACCTTTCAATGAATTTATATTATTCTGACTAATTCAAATTATAACACGAAGGCTCTTTCCATCCATAGTTACAAGGAAGATGAAGCAGATATGTTATTAAATGAAGAGAACACTGAGAAAGCATGGAGTCTAATCACGGACAACTGCTTAAAACTAAAGTGTACAGAAGTCCAGGTAAGGGAAGTCAGGTTCCCCCTATTGTAGCACTCTGCAGGGATACTCTAAGGCAAAGATCTCAGTGCTAAGTCCCAGCAACCCACCTGACAAATTATGGGGCAGAACTGTCCTAAACCTAATTATTATACACATATTTGGTTATATTTGGTCTGTCTTCTAGGAGATCCAATACCTGACTTACATCCAGAAGTTCCTTTCTGAATCAGTGCTTTTTTTTTGTACATTGGTTGGTTATTATTACTTATTAAATTGATTGATCCACAACCACCACACAATATTTTTGTGATGGGGAGAAGACCAAATATTTACTAGAGAAATTAAGTAAAGAGAAATAACTTTACATTAGCCCTGACTGATATGTGCATTTTTTAGAAGAAATAATGTAGAGTTATAGGATCATTTACCCAGAAACACTTTATCCAGAAAAGGCCATCTCCCATAGACTCCATTATAATGAAAAATTATTTCCTTTTTTGTAATTCATATACAATTACAATAAATATTGGTAAAACAGGTCAACCACTGGACATTTTGGGGGCCTGAAAAATAATTTGCTGTGGGGCCCAGTAAGATCTAGTTATGCCACTGACTTCTTCCCTCCCCCAAATAAATGAAAGTAGAAGAGATGGTATGTAAATAAATTAAAATATGGTAGATCTCTCCCAGCTAATTAAAATGAGGGGTCTGCAATTTCTAGAGTATTATTCATTCAACAGTGAATGCAGAGATGGCTGATGGTGGGCCCAAATTCACATTTGCCCATTTTTTAAGGTGGCCAGGCACTATGCAATTACTTGGCATTACACAGTGTTGGACTGGGGAGTCCAGCCACACCAGGGCTGCCTTATCAGAGGCCCAAATTCATCCCTCTGGGCCACCGACTCCTCCCTGCCAACTTTAGGACCCCCCTTTGGCAGCCAGCAGAAATCAACAGGCAGGTGGGAGCAGAACTGGGCCAACGGTGCCCATCAGGTTTTTTTTTTCCAGTGTCCCCCGGCCCAGTCCGACCGTGGCCTCACATTATGACCTTTTTCAGTTTACCTCAAAAGAATTGTGGGGGCAGCCCTCGGATGCCTTAACTAGTGCTGCGTTTAAAAATTTTTTTTTTTTTTTAATTCCCTCACCCCCGCCACCTATATCCTATTGAAATCCGGTGATGGGGTAGAGGGGCTCAGTCAATGCCGAAAGTGACTTCACTTCTGCAATGGGGCAACCTTGGTGAGCGGAAGTGACGTCACGCGCACGGTGCGATGTAGGGGGCGTGTTTAGGTCCGATGCCTAGGGCAGCATTGGACCAAAATACAACCCTGCATGTTGGACCTATTTTTTAAGCATTTTTGTTAGCAATAGAGGTTGTTAGCATTTTTTGCACGTTGTTAAGCTTTTTTTTCATTTGTAATTTATATACTTGGATCTTTTAATAAATTACATAGCATTTGTGGTTTTAGAAAAAATGAATGTATTCTTAGTTTCAAAAACCTCTAAAACCACTAAAATGAGAATGTTGATAATGGGCCTTTAAATAAAGAATTAAGAAAAAAAAAAAAGATTACCTTCTGTCTGCTTGGGTTCTAGCACTGTATCGCCATAGTACAAAGCTTCCAAATATTTCCAACTGTGTAGTGATGGGCGAATCGATCCCGTTTCGCTGCAAAATTTGCGAAACAAGTGGCGTCATGTCATTTTATTCGCTGGCGTTTTGCAATTTTATACACTGGCCATGAATCGCAGGAATTTGCAGCAAATTCGCACCTGGCAAATAAATTTGCCCATCACTACAACTGTGTTATGATAAAAGAGGGTCTTGCTTAAAATGCTAGACTAATAAGAAGGTAACTTTGAGTATCAACACACATTCTAATAGCATACAAGGGGGGCTTAACTACTTCTCTAAAAGTGTTGAAGGGTGATCACATGGGGATTTATATTCAGAAATAACACAACTGATACAACCCCACCTCCCTCTGAACCAGCTTTAATTGTGATTTATTGAATTGTTGCTGTGAATTCTCTATCTTTGTTGCATTGCGCTACCAGATTTGGGCTCATTAAGGATTCATTCTTTTCCTTAGGTTGAGGAAACTGTTACCAAAGTAGAGGAGTTAGAGGTGAAGCAGCAAAGTCCAGCTATTGACAAGGCTGAAACATATGTCACCGCTTTATTTGACTACGAAGCTTCACAACCAGAAGATCTGCCTTTTCACAAAGGGGATGCAATCAAAATATTATCTCATGGTATGTAAGAGCCAAGTCTTAGGAACAATTTAATAAAGCATATGTTTAGAATCTACACACAGTGGTGTAAGTACTACAGTGCACATTTTCTTCTAACTAAAAAATCAATGTATCAGGCGTATTTTTGTGGCTGCCTACAAGGAAAGCCAAAATTGTCAGGGCAATACCCCTTCAAATCAGATTGACGTTTAAAGTTGCAGCTAATTATGTTTCTCTCCAGCATGAAATATAAAGCACCAGCAACCTGAATAATACTACAATCTTTTTATTGCTATGATAACAGATTTATTTTCAGACAATCTTCTATTCTTTATTTCAGTATACAGGTATGGGACCTGTTATCCACAATGTTCAAGACCAGAAGTTTTCTGGGTAACGGATCTTTCTGTAATTACTAGAAAATCATGTAAACATTAAATAGACTAAATTGTCTGGTTTTGCTTCCAATAAGGATTAATAACTTAGATGGGATCAAATACAAGGCACTGTTTTATTATTACAGAGGAAAAGGAAATCATTTTGAAAATTTGGATTATATGGATAAAATTGAATCTATGGGAGATGACATTCCTGTAATTCAAAGCTTCCTGGATAATGGGTTTCTGGATAACAGGTCCCCATGGTTTCAGTTCCACCATAGTAACTAGATAATAGTCTCTGGATAGCTGGAGAGAAATATAAATGAATTAATAAATTAAAATTCATGTAATTTATATATTCATGTAGACTATACCAATGCCTATATGAAGGAGCCATAGCCCACTCTGATGTTACATTGGTAATCATTGACTAATATACCATCCTGAAGAAGGGAGGTATTACCCCCCTAAACGTTGATATTGTGGTGGCATGAATAAAAGGGGTACACTCCCCGACTGCTAAAAACTGTGTGTGCGGACCGTCTTTATAGTTGTACGGTTGCTAAAGATGTTTTCCACCATGTCCAATGTCAATGGGAATAGATTTCAATAGGAAACTGGCGTAATAATTTAACTCACGGCTGTCCAACTGGCGGCCTGCCACCCCCCTTCTGTGGCCCCCTACCTGCTGTGTCAACTTACCATATGTAAAATTTAAATGGTATAACTACAGAGATTAACTGGCTCCTGCATTGTTTAAACCTCCAATTCAGACTAATCCCCTGTATTGTTCACACCTGTGATCCCCCTGCATTGTTCACACTTGTAACACCTCTATTGTTCACACCCCTAAAGCCCTGTACTCTTAACACCTGAGACCCAGACTGAAACTGCCCGCATAGTTCCCATGTTCAAACTTAATACAAAATGCTAATGGGGCACCAGCACTGTGTCACTGTATGTAGTAAATCTTAGAGTGGTCCTGATGGATTTCTCTGTCTCCTGCTCTGCCTGTGTGTGCCCTGCTCTGCCTGTGTGTGCCCTGCTCTGCCTGTGTGTGCCCTGCTCTGCCTGTGTGTGCCCTGCTCTGCCTGTGTGTGCCTTGCTCTGCCTGTGTGTGCTCTGCCCTGCCTGTGTGTGCCTTGCTCTGCCTGTGTGTGCTCTGCCCTGCCTGTGTGTGTCGTGCTCTGTGTTTAACATACTCTGCCTGTGTGTGTCGTGCTCTGTGTTTAACATACTCTGCCTGTGTGTGTCGTGCTCTGTGTTTAACATACTCTGCCTGTGTGTGTCGTGCTCTGTGTTTAACATACTCTGCCTGTGTGTGTCGTGCTCTGTGTTTAACATACTCTGCCTGTGTGTGTCGTGCTCTGTGTTTAACATACTCTGCCTGTGTGTGTCGTGCTGTGTTTAACATACTCTGCCTGTGTGTGACATACTTTGCCTGTGTGTGCCCTGCTCTGCTTGTGGAACATAAGCCTGGTATTTGTTCTGGGGGTTTGTTAGCATTTGAAAATAAATTATTGTTAGAGGCCCCTAAGGTGTTTAATCATGTGCTGGGGGTATGACAAATTTTTTCACGAGTAATATCCCTGCAGTGAGCAGCAACTATTTTTTTTTTTTTTGGGTGCGCTATCACAAACAATTAATTTAGACATGGTCTTGTGGTAACATGGGTGTGGTTTAATATCATGGAGTGGTCAACACTGGCTTCCATTATCGGCCCTCCACTATGTAGCCCAGAAAAAGTTTGTTCCTCGCTAACACAGAAGTTGGACAGCACTGATCTAATTGGTATGATTCATATGACTATGGTTCAGATATGGACATAATATGGATTATTAATGTATCATTTTGTTACAAATTACAAAGTTGCCCAAACATATTGGGCACAGTTGGCTTTGAATTCATAGCACAACTCTCAGTTTTCAACAACAGGTTGCAAAAAAAAAAAATAGAATTTGAAGATGGAGCATCAGATTTTGGCATCCCGTGGGTATTTGCTTCTCAGGAATCTCAACGTAGGAAGTTATTTGCTCCCATTACTGCTTCAGCTGTTTTTATGCGTGTAGAAGTGAGACCACTGGATTTATATAGTATTAGCTTCTTTTTCTTGTTCATTTACAGTAAATGCTTTCACATTCGCAGTGCGGTTTTGGGTTGCAACTAGTTTTTTTTTTAAATAAAATATTAGACAGTCATTTGAATGGTTTTGCTTTTTTTTCAGCTTCTCCATTCTGCTACTGAAATAGAGTAAACCCATTGCTTGTGAAGTTTGTGTGGGAAATAGTAATTAGTGATGCACAGGTTGGGCAGGTTTAAGCCAACCACATTGTACCTCCAAAGCGTCCTGTATTCACAGTCAGTCCCTGACCTCTATGCCTTGTCCCACCTCAACTACTGATGTTGCAAACCAGTTACAGGACTTATTTACCCTGAGTTTCTGACTTTCATTTCATAATACTGTTTACCATTATTTTCTCATCCTCAAACATTATAAAAAAAACATACCTGGTGTATGTAATCCAGTGTTATTATTTTATTGCAGTGTCTGAGGACTGGTGGGAAGGAGAATGTCAGGGGAAAGTGGGAATCTTCCCCAAAGTTTTTGTGGAGGACAAGCCAAAGGAGATGAATGAATCTTAGTCAATGAAAACACTATTATGTACTCGGTGAACAGGAGAGAAGAGGGTTAAATTATGTGTATAAACTTTACAGAGATCTTGTAACCTTTTTCTTGTTTTAATACTGGAATAAACGCTCTCATGTTATGGGTATGCACCACATATAACTGCAAACTGATAATCCTTTATATGTTTTATAAAACTTGTAGAAATTGTTTCATAAATCATTTCTGTGTATAGAATGGTGGACATTGTAAAGGGTTGAAAAAATAAAATCTTCAGAAAGAACCGTGGGACAATTGTCTTAGTTTGTAATTGTAAGGAAATTGCGGTGAATCTAAGGGCTAGAGCAGACGGGGAGATTTGGGGGCATTTTGTCGCCTGGCGACTTGTAGCCCCCGAACCTCCCCGAATAGCCAGGTCCTGAGGCGCACCGGCGTTACTTGAAAACGCCGGCGCCTATTCACACGAAGCAGTGCGATTTGTGGAATTTGTGGAGCGATTCCACAAATTGCGCCACTTCGTGTGAATAGGCGCCGGCGTTTTCAAGTAACGCCGGTGCGCCTCAGGACCTGGCTATTCGGGGAGGTTCGGGGGCTACAAGTCGCCAGGCGACAAAATGCCCCCGAATCTCCCCGTCTGCTCTAGCCCTAATAGTCACTAATTTGCAGATGTAGATTGTGGCTAGGGAGGGTTAAAGAGAACCACATTTGTAGGATTCGACTGCCAAAAAATTCTGCTGAAAAACATCAGATCCTGGCCAAATACCAAACTAAATCCTGGATTCGCTGCACCCCTAAACAAAAGGCAAAAATAATCCACTTGCACTTTATGTAACTGTAAAGGGAAGAGGCTTGAGGGCGGAAGGCGGAGAACTGAAGATGGAGGAATGAGGCATGAAGAGGGAGGGCCGACGTCTCACGAGGGAGGGCCGACATCTCACGAGGGAGGGCCGACATCTCACGAGGGAGGGCCGAAGACCGATACCGGACTGTAGCTTTGGAGAATGGGTGAGTTAAAAAGCACCCGACGCTGCATTCCATAGCCATAGGAGGGCGCATGCAGGACATCGTTTTGACGTGACGATGTCCTAAAATGCGTTCCGTACATGTGACCCAAAAGTCTCTTCACAGAGAGCCAGAAGATTGTTGTGCACTTGTGCAAGGCACCTCTGAGGCTAACTGCACATGCGTGTGCCCTGATTAGATGGATTTCTGGATTATAGCAGGGATATCTTTTTCAATACAGCTTGCCACTTTTTTTTTTAAAAAAAATTATGAAAGCTCCAGAATCAATGAAAAACCGAATGAATAATTCCTGCTGGTAAGAATATATACATTTAGTGGGCAATAATTACAGCTTTATTTTAGCCTTTCCTTCTCCTTTAACATAGCCTGTTATTTTCAACAAGTTTGTACTCCCTCTGCAGCAGGAAACAAACAAAACAGGAAGATCGTGCCACGATTATGGTCTTTTCCCCTATCTTTAAAAGGGAACTCCACAAAAACATAACTTAAGCTTTTTGAAAAGTAAACAATTTCAAGCAACTTTGCAGACTTTTCAAGGTTTTTAATGGTTTCTGACAGTTCCCTAAGCCTAGCCCCATGCTGATGTTCCTGACTACTTTCCTCCTTCCCTGCCATGATTTCAAGTAAAACAAAGAAATTTCAGCACAGAAAATGGCATTATTCATACTTTTTGAAGAAACAGGTAACTGTGATGGGTATGTTAGAGGTTTCTGTGTTGTGTGGGCCCCTTTATCAAATTTTGGTATGGAAGCCGGAGTTCCCCTTTAATAATGCCTGTTAAAATGGTATTCTGTACAAGTTATCAAGTTTAATACTCCAACGTTAATCTTTGAGAAAGGAACACTCACAACTAGGTGTAGAGAAGATGAGTTTATTAATGGTAAAGCAGATCTGAGCAGACAGTGCTCACACAAGAACACAAGGAAAAAGTGGGAGTGAACAGGAGTCTCCACACTCTCTAGATCCTGCTAAAGGAAGGTTGGCCAGACGGTCACCTTACCACACCTATTTCCAGTCACAGGGAATCATTTCTTGATTAGTCTAACATTATGAACAAGAAGTCCAGCCCCAAAGTGTGCAATTTGTGTATTTATGTTTATTCTATGAAGTGCTGAGAACATACTCAAGTACCGTCTGGTACCCTTGGAATACACAAAGACACACCCACACAAGGGGAAGCCTATGATAAAGACGGGGCTCAAAGACCTACTTGTTTGTTGAATTTTAAAAGTGAAAGTGCCCCTGTTACTTATACACAGTTTTTGTATTTGTTCACGTTTATCCTGATCACCTAGCAAAAATGTTCAAACCTCTCACTGCTTTTGTGCAACCCTTTCATGATGCCGGAGTAGGGAAAAGGACAGAACAATCCCTGTTCTTGTTTGTGCTATGGTTTCTGGCTTTTCTAACCAGCATTGCTTTTCTAATTGCCCTGACAATTGTTACCCCTCTGCCATATGGAAGGGGCTTTCTAAAAGGTCAGAGGAGAAAAGAGCTACAGCTCTACCTAGCTGTACCAAATGTGAGGCTAGAGATCCAGCCTATGGCCGTTAAGCCTCTACTTGATCTAATTTCTGCCCCACGTTAAAAGCACCTCAATTAATAATCCAGCACCCATCCTTCAATACTCAGCCTTAGGGAACACTGAGCTCATACACACATTCGCACACAGACAAGCACACATGACAATAAAGCAGGCAAGGAGAGACAGACAGAGCTAACTAAGGACACTCAGTGGAAACTAGGAGGCATCCTTAACCATGACAGACACTCAACCCCTCACCCATTCCTCCATAAGGGAGAAAGAAAAAAGCCACCAGCAAGTCACACTTCTTACAACCAGCAGAAGCTGGTGATTGAGAGTGGACCAGCTCTTACACTCCTATTGGAGCAAGTTCCTGACATTCAGCTACAAATCAGATATTGGTGTGTCCCAAAACCTGCAAACAGAACCTTAAATAAAAAACTTATTACAACTTGGATGTTGAAGGGAAGGTTCATTTCCCCTGCCTGCTTTGCACTGCGAGGGGACATTCACTACCTGTGTTAGGCAGAAGTTTGGGGGGTGCTGTGAGAGGCATGCACAAATAACGAGAAAGATGGGGGCAGGTTAACCCCATTCCCCCAACTCAAGAAGTCCCACACTCCCTCTGGAGGGGAACTTTCCTGCTGTGTCCGTCAAGTGACGTTGCCGCCTGCGGGGCTTGGGGTTGTCAGACTGGTGGGAGATGCTGGATGCTCTCCCACATGTGCTCCCCCCCAGATCAGTGAGGAGGGGAGAGAAGGCCGCCCTCCTTAGGACTCAGGACAGGTTACATCCTGTGCTGACCAGTCATGCCATATGTCACTGGGTACTTCTCCCTCTTTCTCAGTGCGGAGGGTTCAGTGATCCCTGCCCTCGTTGCTGCTTCTCCTTCTGCTGCATCAAAAGTTGTTCCAAGGCAGAAGGTCCAGGATGCATCATTGTGGTTGACCAAATGGACTGCAGGAGAAAATACACAATAGGTGGAAATACTATAACATAGCTTTACATTATTGTTTGCCTAATTTTCAAGGTATTAGCAAAATTTCAAACTGCTGATATAATGAAACATAAACAATAGTGCCACTTATGGTGATTATGTCCATGCATGATACAGTTGGGGAACTTTTCAGATGTTTCTCTGCTTAGGAAGTTTCATGTCTAAGCAGAGCAAGAGTATCCCTGTTATTCTTCTGGAATTTATAATTTGCCACCATAGGGCACTGCATGCCTTCAGTCTATAGATACGATTCTACAGATGGGAGGTTTTTTTATTTCAGTGCCAATGTCAAATGAAACAAACTTGAAGATTTACATATCTCAACATGGTCACATTTCACAAGAATTCAGGCATGCCTACAAAACAAAGTGCTGGTGCACATTACACAACAAAGTCAGACTGCCAAAAGACAAAGAAAACCATACAGATGGCTGTTTGGGGTTTTTGGAACATACAAAATTTGCAGCATTCAGTCTAAGGCTGCACAATGAATAGTAATATTCTTGATTTTCAATCTTTTGTTGTTTTAGCTTTCCCTTCTACTAGGCAATGCAATAAATGTCATGAAATTTCTACTTTTACCTACCTTTAAACTTTCCATAAGAGCATCCGAAGAGTCCTCACGGGCGTTACCTTGAGTAGCCCAAGCATTAGTGCTACTTGAATTATTAGCCTGGCACCAGCTATTCTCGGAAGATGGATTCATAGATAAGTAGTCCAACCCAAAGCCACCCATTGCTGAAACTTGAGAGGACATAAAAAAAGTTCAGTATCTTTCTTTTTCAATGTTTAACTTTTCATATGCATGGATAACAACGGATATACCTGGCTTGTCAGCCTTCCAGCGGTCAGTTCCCCGACGGTCTCGGTTATCTGGAGTCCCAATAGGACCAAAGTTAGAGAAGGGTTGGGAGGTATGATTGTGGGTGGGAGGAGAGCTTGGTAGGCTGCTTGGATTTGAAGAATGAGGTGACTGGCTGGCTGGCGTAGAGTGATCTGTCCCAGAAAAAAAAAAAATTGTCAGTTAGCTTAGGGTCAAAATATTATGAATACACACTATTATCTACAGCAGTGATCCCCAACCAGTAGCTCGTGAGCAACATGTTGCTCTCCAACCCCTTGGATGTTGCTCCCAGTGGCCTCAAAGCAGGTGCTTATTTTTAAATTCCAGGCTTGGAGGCAAGTTTTAGTTGTATAAAAACCAGGTGTACTGCTAAACAGAGCCTCAATGTAGGTGACAATCCACATAGGGCTACTAAATGGCCAATCACAACACTTATTTAGCACCCCAAGTACATTTTTCATGCTAGTGTTGCTCCCCAACTCCTTTTACTTCTGAATGTTGCTCACGGATTCAAAAGGTTGGGGATCCCTGATCTACAGTCACAGTTAAAAGCTCCCCCAGTTTTGTGTTCATGTGCTTTACCTGAGCTTGCAGGAAGGGATGGAGACCATGGTTTACCCTCAAAGAGAGAGTACAGGGAGGTCTCCTGTTGTCCCATGGCTTGGCATGCTTCGGGCTTTATGCTTGCGCAGGTGGATTTTCCATACACCTCATTAAACATGCTGTTATTCAGAAACCGTTCCTGGAATGAACAATACACAAATTTCATTACAAAACAATTAATTCAGGTCCAAAACAACCCTCCTCTACCTCACACAAACATCAGCAGGTTATGCAGAACTACCTTACCTGGCTTAGTGAAAATCCAGAGAGTGAGAGGAAAGAGGGGGGCTGGGATATCAGTTCAGATGGCTTTTCCAGGAGAGACTTCTCCAAAAGAAAGAGAGAAAACTTACTGCCAGGCAAATCAAAGTGGCACATATGTGCATCCTTACCATAAAAACAACCCCACCCTCTCCCTGTTTGGTAAAATAGGGAACGGATAAGATACAACCAGGAAGTAGCTGAAATGCTTCAGTCTTAGAGCTGGATCTACTACGTTTCGCACAGGTAACAACTTACCCAGGGGAGGGGGGTTTCTATTACAGGTTTGGTTCTCCTTTAAGCAGCAATTAAAATGACCCCCCCTTTTTTTTTTTTTAACAAGAGACTTGCCTATTGTATGTGCAGGGGGACACTATCAGAGTCTTAAAGCATGTTTCTAACATCTGCATATCATCTTTCTTGTGTAGTTACCTGTGTTGTCAACAACCACAAATATGCAGCCCTTACCGCTGCAAAATAATATTTGGCATGCCCTTTCCTTGCTCCCCCTTTAAGTAGAAGAGTGACTGGGAAGGGACCCTCCCGCAGTGTCTGCTTCCTCTATAGTTACACCACTGTGCACAATGATTTTCATCCATCAGTGGTGCAAGTGTGGTACACAGTCATTTAATCTCAGGAGCACATTGTAAATATTAAAATCATACATATGGAAGAAAATTCAAACAAAATCTGGGGCATAATTATTACCGGCCAAATTCCCAGTAGATTTCAATGAAACCCAAATTTATGGTGTTCGTACTTACGTAAAAAGTAAATATGACCTTGTCAGCAATGTAATCAATTTTTTAAAATAGTTTTTTCAAATACAACACTAAAAGGACAAGACAAGCCCTATTCATTGATGGATGCCTAACACTTCTCACTAAGTAGGGATTTCCTTGTCCCTTACTAGAAACAACTTCTCTTGTTACTCCTTACTTATTAAATGGGACCAGTATTCTTCTATAAACATTTTCCCATAAGTCAGGGATTTCTCATTTTATGCTTTAACAGCCCTAAAATCTAAGGAGTCGGTAGCAGAGTTCTAATGCCGTAGATTTCCTTGTTTCACCTTGATCTGTTACATGTTTACTGGCAACATGGGGCGTGGCGAGATATTTTATATTAAATATCATGTGCTGGAAAACAAACATTCTGACTAAACATGTAAATGCAGCCAAGGGCAAGTTAAAGGACCCAAGCTGCTGCTGAACCCAGCAACACTGTCACCAACTTTCAACTGTGATTGTCTGCTAAAAAAAATTCTTTTAAAGAGGGACCGAACTGCAAACAAAATTAGAAGCGATGTAAAGTTATTCAATGTGGTTTCTAAGATATTAGCAGTTTTAGAGTGCCAATAGCAAGCTTTCAGCTAAACTGTTCACTCTGAAGGTTAGTGTCAGGGACCCTGGTTATACACTTGCAATTGGCTGCTGTTTCTCACTTGAGTCAAATGCCTGGCATTATCAGTCCAAAAATTTAAATATCTCAGAAACCACTAAGATTTAGATTAAGTTAGATTATGAGAAATCTAACGACGTCTCTGTCGGACTGTTCTTAAAAAAATAAATAAAAAGATGGATTTCTACAAAAATACTTGGAAATGACAGATAGTAGAAAGATCAGCCAAAGGTAGAAAGAATACACAAGCTGTTAGAGAAAGACACAAAGCAGAAGCAAAGGGGAAAAAGAGAATACATACAAAGAGGCTTCGTCCAGGGAGAGAGGCCAGAGGGCCGAACAGAGCTGGGTAAAGATCGGGAGGAGGGGAGAATCCCAGCTCTTCCTCCTCCTCTAGAGCAGCCAGACTCTTTAACAGGTCCGGGGGCAGGAGAGGGGAACGCTTGGGTTCCTAGTAATACAGGCAAAAAAGAAACAAGAGGGAAGAAAAAGTAACAAAGATAAAATGGAGAAGACAAAAATGAGAAAAAATAAGTGAGAAGTCAGGTGGTTCTACACTATTCTCTCCGTGTTCTCATAAAGTAAATAAAAGGGGAACCTACTCAATTATTAAAGAATTAAAAAAAAAAAAAAAAATCAAAAACTAAATAGCCTTTATAATTTTATTTTTCTTTACGGTTGCTTATGTGTTTTTTCCAGCAACCAACACGTTGATGCTGTGAGCTGCGGACAGATTTTACCTACTCCAAGGGGCAGATTTATCAGGGGTCAAAGTCCATTCCAAAATTTCAATGTGAGCTTTATCACAGCTCGAGCGTGGAAAGTCCTGTTTTGAATATTCACCACCTAAAACCTGCCGAGGTCATGTACAAGTCAATGGCAGATGTCTGCTGAGCCATTTGGAGATGTTAATAGCCTTCCTATTTGATTTGAATTTTTGGATCAGAACCATTCAATCAAATATTAGCCATTCAAATTGTTTTCTTAACCGCCCAGTCGAATTGAGAGTCTATTGAAATTTAAAAATATTCGAATGTATTCAAAATTCAACCTTTGGGCCTCCAAGTGTCTGATATAGAGTCTGTAGATTGCTATAACAATGACAGCTCCCTTAAAGGAAGACTAAACCCATATTTTAAACCCACCCCCGCCTACTTGCTACCCCGGTCAAATGCCCCTAACATTACTTACTTATTACTTACTCTTTGCGGCAAGGGAGGGGGGTCTATAGAGTTTTTTTCTCCTTTAAAGCTTCATTCACAAATTAAAGAATTAAAGGGGCTTTATTTTTCTATAACAGAGAATCAAGCCACAATGCATTATACATCAATTTTGTAACTGATCGGTTTCTTCTCTTAATGCAGATTAATGGGGTGGTTCACTCACAGAATGGCTAATGCCAAGCAACTTTAAAATTGGCCTTTATTTTAGCTTTTTTATCATTTTTTAAATTATTTGCCAATAAAAAAAAATCATGTAAAAAACAAAATTATCTGTAGAGGCTACAAACATTGTTATTTAGTATTACTCCTCTTTTTATTCAGGCTCTCTGTATTCACATTCCAGTCTCTTATTCAAGCCCATTCAGGATTGCTAGGGTAATTTGGACTTTATGTTTATTGTTTATGACATTACATTCCCTTTAACAATAACCTAACCTTTCAATTTGTTGAGCTATTCTGAACAAGGTCAGTGCACAACCCTTATTTTGTTTTGAGGCATGCATAAGGTTACAGAGGCTAATGTGGCAAATACTTTAAATAAAGCATAATTATTAGATGTAAGCATGTTTCATGTACCAGTCCACAAAGAGAATAAACTGGAAGGTCACCTCAAAATTAACATTCAGTATGCTGCAGCAAGTAGTAATCTAAGACCATTGTGCATTACCCTTCATCTGTTATTTCTGAATTTGTCTGAACGATTTAGCTATAAAATGCAACTGATATCTAGGGTCACTGAGCAGAAATGAGGCAGTGTATTGAATGCATGAAAAGGCAGAGGGGAATGGAGAATAAAAACATTGATTTCCACTAATTTTATCTTAGGTTTGTATGATTTACAACATAATTAAAGTAAATTTTAAAGGAACAGTTTAGTGTAAAAATAAAAACTGGGTAAATCATTATGTGCAAAATAAAGAACATAATTTAGTTGAATGTCTTGCACAAAGATGTGAATATAACTGCCCAACAAACTCCACAGTCCATACAGTTCTATAGGTTTTTAATCGGGTTTCTTTTAAGAATGACTTAGTTAGTGGTAGTGTAAATGGTCATATGGGTGAAAAAAAAAACTAGGTTTATAGAGAGGCTGTGCAAAATAAAAAATGTTTCAAATATAGTTAACCAAAGATCTCATGTATTATGCCTGGAGTGACTTGATGTCTAATACAATAGCCAGAACACAACTCTCTAACTCTGAGTTAGTCAGAGATTTGAAGGAGGCCCATATGGGACATAATTGTTCCGTGAGTTTGCAACAAATACTTAGCATTCAGCTCAGCTTCAAAAGAAAACGGTTACAGTTGTGCTCATAAGTTTACATACCCTGGCAGAATTTATGATTTCTTAACCATATTTCAGAGAATATGAATATCACAAAAACTTTTCTTTCACTCATGGTCAGTGGTTGGCTGAAGCCATTTATTGTCAAACAACGGTGTTTACTCTTTTTAAATCATAATCACTACACAAACTACCCAAATGACCCTGATCAAAAGTTTACATACCCCCGTTCTTAATACCCGGGTGATTTGGCCTGATGCACAAAACCTGACACAAAAAGGATTAGAATGGTTACCGAATCCACTATTTTGGACCTTTAACATCAATGAGGCTCTTTATCTTCTCAGATGGTAAAGCTGCCCATTCTTCCTTGCAAAAAGCCTCCAGTTCCCATAAATTCTTGGGCTGAACAGGGTCATTTGGGTATTTTGTGTAGTGATTATGATTTAAAAAGAGTAAACAGAGTTGTTTGACAATAAATGGCTTCAGCCAACCACTAACTAAGAGAAAGAAACGTTTTTGTGTTATTCATATTCTATGAAAAATAGTTAAGAAATCAAATTCTCCTGGGGTATGTAAACTTATGAGCACAATTGTATGACTGCCCCCCTTCAAGTCACAGATTGGTTACTGCCTGGTCAGTGGAAACCAAGAGAGTTGCAAAGCACAAAGTAAAGTAGTGCTCTGGCTATTATGTTAAACATCCACTCACTCCGGCCTTTATACATTACATTTTTGGCTAAGGAACTATTTTAGAAACATTTTTTATTTTGCAAAGCCTAACTATTTGTCTAGTTTTTTTCACCCATACGACCATTTACACTACCAACAAGTCATTCAATGAAATAACCAAATTGAAACCTGTATGGACTGTTTTTAAGGCAGTGATACTCACATCTTCGTGCAAGACATTCATCTAAATTGTGCCGTACCACAGCTCACAGACAGAGCAAAAAATAATACTAATGGGGAAATGCATACCTCAAATGGCATTCTCGTCATTGGATCTAGGCCAGATCGGTAGCCTGTGGGCTGGCGTTTGCTCCTTTGGTTATTTAAAGATTGTTGTGCCAAGAGAGCCCTTTTGTCATTTAAGTTGTAGGATGGTGGGTCACTCCAGTAGAATTCTGGCATCTTAACATCAGAAGGGCTCTGGCAATAGGCTTCCATGGGAAAAGAGGTAATCTTCTTTTCCAGAGGCTGCTGCTGCAGACACTGCTCCAGCATATTTACAGCATCTGTTGGCAAACGGCCATCCATATAATACGACTGTTTCATAGGTACCATCTTTCCCAGTGCGTTGGGGACCTGAGAAGTATTCCAGACCTGCTTTGATGCATCTGCCTGTTGGTACTACAAAGGAAAACATTGTACAGGAATTATGAAAGCAACAAAGCA
>CM044437.1:93137284-93158523 GCA_024363595.1 Xenopus borealis
GTTCCCCTTTCCGCGAATTAAACGCTGCTCCTTGCTCGCTCTGAATTATAGCGTGAACCGCTGACTCCCCCTGCTGCTTAAATCTGCGGTAGGCAGGCGCACTCGGCCACAGTGGCAAGGAGTGCCTGTAATGCTGGCTGCCCTTTATCCCTCGAGGGAAGTAGGGCTGCAGGGTTAACCTCTGTGGAAGAAAAGGGAGGGGAACTCACCTACCCTTGGACTCCGGTTCCCTGCTTGTCTCCTGGCCAGCCGACTTCTTCCTGAGGGAAAAGAAGTCTGTTAGGCTGGGAGGTCAGAGCTGCTGTTAGCTGTATTAACCCCAGGGACGAATCCACCGTAGGGAGAGTCTTATGAGTCGCACAGCTCAGTGCAGGCGACTTAGACAATCCAAAATTCTCTAGAAGTTCTTTGTGGAAGAGAAAAAATCCGAGTCCTACCTCCTGAGGACACAACAAAAAACTGATTGGGCTCCGCCTACTGCTGGGGGTATAGCCGGCAGAGGAGGAGTCAACTTTCTTATTACTCATGTTGTGTCCTGCCTCCTAGTGGCATAAGCTATACCCCACTGTCTCCTGTGTCCCCCAAGCCGACATGGAGAAATAATCCTTTTTACATAACCAACGAATGCCATCTCTTATACTTCTACAAAACTTCCAAATTAGTTTTCCATATCTATTATATTTATGGTTTTTCAAAGTCCCACATGCCATACACATTAGTTATGTGTGGGTTTGCCTGAAATCTGCTATCACCTGCGGGTTTACCACCGGCTGGGGGTGGCTTCATGGGGAAATATCGTCTACCATCATGGGTCAGGGTTGGGTGCTGGTCAGAAAATACACTAAAGTTCTGCAGCCAAAGCTTTTCTCTCAATTTAGCCAGATGCCAAACTGTAGGGCTGGGTGCGTAGAAGTGGAATGTGTGATTTACTGCTCTGGAAACTCTTATCAATATAGCAGGGTAATGGTTACACCAATGTTTGTATTGCATTAAACAAGCAAGAAAGCTAAAACATATTTGACAGGTAGAGACTGTAATTTGCAGTGTGGCATGTTTGTGATGATATGTAGTGACAATAAGAACAAACATTTCTTTGCCATGCTAAATTCTGAATATGGTTGAGTAAATGGTTCAGCAAATCCCAGAGTACTGCATTCTGTTGAATACAGAGCACTGCTTCTGAGTGTTTGTTTCTCCAAACAACATACATAGATATTCTTTAAAATATGGGTGTCATTTTCAAGGGAACCCCCTCTAACCTTTGACAACTAACATTTCTCCAACTCAACACAGATTGTCTGAAATTAGGTTTCTCTGTGTTTCCCTGGTAATCTGTCTGCTGCTTGTTGTTGGATAGGAAATTCACAATTCAATAGGCAATATATTTAACTTTGTACCATTTATATAGAAAAACATGTGTATGGATGTATTTCTAATACAAAAAACCCAGTTTAAAGAGTAAATATAACTGTAAACTGACCTTAAACTGTTCTTCCAGCTGTTCCCGCAGAGTGCTTACTTTCTCTAAGTTTTTTGTTAAGTACAAATGTCCATGGAACTTTATGAAGGCCTTTATAAAGTCTGATACACTCCAGCGATTTTTCACCTCTTCACGACTTCAAAACACAATGCATGTTTTATCATTAGCAAACATATAGAAGAAGATACAACTGACAACAAGAAACTTGTGTATCTATGAATATACCTTTCCAATGCTTTGGAAAGGGCCTTCTGCAAATTGGTGGAGGCTGCTGGGAAAGGAAACTTAACAGCGATGCTGCGGCAGTAGTAGAATATAGTGGTCAAATGGTCCCCTTTTGAAGAGGCGAGAATAGCCAGCTGATTATAGGGCTGACCTACAAGAGATTTAAAAAAAAAAAAAAGAATTATAGCAAACTATGCTGGGATTTAGCAAAACATTGCACACTGTTACTTAAAACACCTAAATTGAAAATAAATTATGAAAATTGCTAGGTAAACCTTGAAATAATCTCAAGATCTATGGCAAACAATTAATTTGTCTAAGGAATTGTGGCTAGGATTAGACATAGAAAAGGCAGGAAATAGAAAAGCATCAGCATTAAAGCAATAACCAAACACTCACCATTGGAAGGGACAAGTTGAGCAGCATGTCTGTAATAGGATTCTGCCTGGCTTGTCTGGTTCCTATAGCGAGCTGCAAGAAAGAAAAATGTAAACAGTTCAGTACGTGTCACCTTATACAATATTGCGGCTTTATATATGTTAATGCTTTTTGAGCAGGACACTCGGCTATATTACAAAACCATAACTCAGATCTGTACAAGTCCCAGGTGCTCGTACCCTGTAAAGAGGAGCAAGTGCAAGCAATATCCCTGGATCAATAAACTTTCACCATACAAACCAGTGCTAGCAGGATTTTGGATGAATCAGAAGTTAATACTCTATTACCACTAGCCAATTCAGAGAGTTGTGCTCTGAGACTATAGAACATTCCTGCTTGAAGGAGATGCATACAAGCAATATCTTTAGGTTTCAAAATGCAGGAAAACCCAGAATAACTTAATCAAGTAAAAGGTAGTGGGTAATAATGATTTTTGTTTTTACTCATTGGAATTTGGGCACACATCCTTAAAATAAGTCCATATTTAAGTTAAATGATTTACTCAACTCAAACTTTATTACAGGAAAAATCGGAGGAGAAACAAGCTGAACAAGTCTGCCCCATTTCCTTTTCAGATTTCATTGTAAATGATGAATTCCACTCAATATGCAGTCACCACTGAGCAGGACAGACTTTTTTTTTCAATAGAGATCAAAGTCACTCCTTTCACTACAGACTTTATTCTCCATGTGTTCCACTAATGTCTGCTAAGTATCACTGACCCGTCAATAGCTTTACTCAGCATGTAAGAGCTTAAAATTAAATTTGGGTACAGACATTGTTCCACGAAACATCACAAACAGTTTTTTTTTTGCTCATATGAAATTCACTGTTCCCATCTTACCAATGTCTCCAAGATGAACCAGGCAATGCTGACAGATATAAGCACAGGAACTGGACTGAGGCTTCACAACTGTCCCAGACTGCATCTGCTTAATGCTTATAATGCCCAGCTGGGAGGACTTCACACGACATGGCAGATCCACATTAAACACAGAGCAAAGCTCCTGCAAAAGCTAGAAACAATATCAAGTGTGAGCAGGATCTGAGAAACACTAGCAACAGAACAGGGCAAAAATGATAAAGCCAATTGCCTCACCTGTGTATAGAAGCCACTAGCTGCCTCGAGGAATAGTGACAAATTAGCCTGTACCTCACTGCGATTTGGATTAGCTCGGTTCTTGGCTTGCCCTTGCAATGTTGTTATCTGATTTTTGAAGGCATGATTCCAGCTGCATTTAGACAAAATAAAAAGGCATTCAAAAATGTTATTTGTATAGTCTGGATTAATTTGACATGTCCTTATAAATTAACCTCCCCCTCAACGTGTACATTTTCAAGGTGCCAAACATCATTATAATGTATGACAGAACTGTAGTAGACTTTCCAGCATGAAGACATTCTCTTTTCGTTTGTTCTTTATGAAAAAATTGGCTTGAGGGGAGAGAAAATGTTCACTCCTATTTCTTTTACGTTAGGGTACTACAGGTCCTTTAAAAAGATACACTAAACCTATTTTAAACTGCTGTGGAGTGTGATCACCAGGACCTAATTGCCTATGGATTACCATTTTCCAGGAGAATGCCTAGTTTTTGGCAGCAAGGCTGGAATCACTAAATAATCTTTCCATAGGAAGACCAGCCACAAGTAGATAACCAGCGCTTAACAGTAATTTAGGCCATATATGGACAGATTAAAGCTGCTGATAATTTGCAAGCTTATCTGCCCATGTGTGTGGGCTCCTAGACAGGCCCTCCCGATTGATATCAGGCTAAAAATTGGCCATACATCGGTCAGACAAATTTGATTTTATTTCTGCGATCCAGGACTTCATCGGCTAGTTGATGTGGTCCTGCAACCATCGGCACCCATTCGCAGCATTGTAATCCGATAGTTTCGGCCCCAGGGCCGAATGTTCGGATCCACCAGATATCGCATAACTGTTAGTGCGGATATCTAGTTAGGATCCGCTCATTTGGCGACAACTGCATCAAACAATGTGTCCCGTTACAGCTTAGGGTTACTAAGCAAATGTATGCTTCATACTCACAGATCCTGTTCCACCTTCTTGTCCAGTGCATACTCAAGGTCTGTGACCAGCATCTTCTGGTACAAATCTTGTAGAGCCTGACGAGAAGTCCACACCTCTGCTGTACCAGGTTTGGATTCTGTACATTAAAATGCACAATGAGAACAGTCAAACTAAAGTCATACATTGCTTACTGTGCATGTACAAACAGCCTAATAATGATTACATGCTTGTGAAACGTACACAAATCCTCTATTTCAGTATATACTCGTTTACATTTGCTTGTTTTGCTACATCAATCAATTAAGAAGAGATACAGATTTAAAACATATAAAGAAACAGGTGAGTGATACATTCTCTTTCACAGAGACACACCATACACATTGCAAGAGTTGCCTTTCCACCCAGTTTGATGCCACAGGACATAACTCTCAATATGAAGCAGAAGTAAACCTTTCTAACCTACATCATGCCTAAAGGCTAGCGCCACACAGGGGCTTCTAGCTCTGGCTAATTTCGGCAAAGAAATAAAAGACTTTGCATGTTGGTGCCGAAATCAGCCAAATGTGTTCACGCCAGAGTCAACACAACACTACCCTACGCAAACAAAAGAGGAGGCTACTGCCTGCATACAGGTGTATTTCAGCCCCTGGCACCATTCTAAACCCTTTGTGGGCTGTAGTCATAGACTCAAGCACAAAGTAACCAATAAGGCAGTGCTACTTTTTATGGGCAATATGTTTGTGTAACCCAGTGGGGAAAAATGTATTGCCGTCCAGCATGTGTAAAAGGCTATGACCAGCACAGAAAATCATAAATGGAGAAACAGACAGTACTTCCAGATAACACAATAAAGCATAGATCAAAAGATAGCTGGACTTGAAAGCATGCAAAATAGTTCTAAGGCAGATAAGTAAATATAATGGTAAGATAAAAAAGGTATATGTACCTGTCATATCTGCTTTCAGGACTTCAGCCTGCCTGCAATAAACAGAAGAGCAGCAGATTACATGGCATACAAAGATCATTTTACAGATATAATACACAATGTATACTGATCACATCAAAGTGCTGTAAAAAATATTTCTATAAAAATAGAAAGCAAAATACTAGCACTGGGTTTAAACTTGTCCATTACAGTCCAGGGAAAAATGACGAGCAGCAATCCCTGCCATCAACTCTTTTAATAATGTAGATCAAAACCATTATGCACCACATTAGTAACATAATATTACACATGGCTTTAGTGTACAAATGAATATATTTCAATAAAATCACACTTTTACACATTACTAGATGCAAGAGTAATAAAACTTTCAATGTCTACTTCTAGTCTAGTAGCTTCAAGCAATGAGCTTGTTACAGATCAGCACTTCAAAAAATATAGAGAGCCATTGTTAAAATAAAGTGTCAAGTAACTTCCTTCATGCTAAATTTACAACCCAGCTAGCTTATTTTTTAAGATACTGTGAAAGTATATATACAGCTACATATTTCAATAGCAAATGTATGACATTCCACAACAAAATGATTACAGAAATATCTTTTTGACCGTTTGTTATTAGCATGAGCAAATATCAAACTAAACCAATTTGTCCTGACCTGTATCTAGTCTTATATGGAATATGCACACTTACTAGTTTAAGGGGACAAATCAACATTAAAAACACACATTTGACAGCATCTCTATATTGATTTCTAAATTCTCCCATTTTAAGCCCTTTAAAAACTATTTAAAAAAGCAGAAATGAAAAGTTTTGGCACTCTGCCAAAAGGAAGGGGGGGGGGGTATTATTATTTTGCCCATATGTCCATCCCCTGGCCCTACAACATTCTCCTACAGACAGTAGCACAGGGTTGCATCTAAAGCTGGCCACACATTGAAAGATTCCCAGTGTATGGCTCTTTCACAGATATGTCCACCTTGACCTACTCAATATTGGGCCGATCAGATAGTTGGCTCAATGACTGGATCACAACTATGCTTATACAGGCTGTCGGACACATATGGGTTGGGGGAAGCCCATAAAAAGGCCCCATGTATGAGCCAATAAGCCACCGACGTGCTCTGTGTATGGCCTTATATGTTCATTGATGATTTATCAGTAGGTTATAGAGATACATACAGATTATATACAAAATATAGTAATGGATACAACAGGTACAGAGAGCACTGCTGGTTTATTGTTACTAATAAACAACTATTTTAAATTATTATATAAATATGAGCCTTTACTTGACTTTTGGAAGGCTGGGTGCCATAAACTTTACTTGCAGGGTGGCACCCCAAACACATGCCTCCAGTTGGACAGCTCTAATCTGATGGAGTTGTTCTTTTAAATCTTTATGCTATATCACCTTAGACAAAGTTACCTGTGAAATGTCTTTTGAGACTTCTAGATCACTGTACCTTCTTTCAAACATTCCCTAATATTCAAGCTTCCCAAAACCAGGTCTTTTTTTTTTTTGTAAAGTAGTTTTTTTAAATTCCTTAAATTTTCCATTTGACTGCCAAGCATTACTTGTTTTACCAACTATACTGTAAAAAAAAAAAAATAATAATGCTGTATATTGTTTTAGATAATAAACCCTAATTTGTGAGGTGGCTGCTAGAAACAAGTTCTATTAGTTGAGCTGGCATATTTATAAAACTTTTTACAATAAAAATATTAATGGCGTGCATCCCAAACAGAGATTAAAAAAATGTCCAGATATCAAAATGCCAAAGAGAGAAAAACGAGATAGAAAACAACACTCAGAATTAAAAAGGATCTCTCACTATAGGAAATAAGCACATTATATTGTCTAAAACACATTTAGAAATGAGACTGCTCTGCAAGGGCCATATGCTGAAAATAAGTATAGTTGTGTGCACCAGGACAGAGGTTAGCTAGCTTCTTTGGGAAGCACATTTAGCAGCTCTGGAGGGACTGTACAAGTATCAGTCAGTTATCCAGAAACCAGTTACCTACAAAACGCCAAAGTATAGAAAGGCAGTCTCCCATAAAATCCATTTTATTCAAATAATCCAAATTTTAAAAAAACAAAGCAGTAGATTGTACTTGATCTTAACAAAGATATAAATGAATCCTTATTGGAAGCAAAAGCAGCATATTGGGGTTATTAATATATGTTTACATGATTTTCTAGAAGACATCCGTATGGAGATCCAAATTACAGAAAAATCCATTACCCAGAAAACCCCAGGTCCCCAGCATTGTGGATAACAGGTCCCATACCTGCAGAGGAGGTCAGTCCAGAGATGCTTACTTTTATGTATGTAGGCTGACCTTCACTTCACGGAGTGTACACACGCAAACTGATCAGATTCAAATCAACGGAGAGGTACATGGAGCGAATCCGATTTAGGCTGCGAGCAGTGGAGCCCTTCAGCCCGTGTTCCCACAGCCTAACAGAGATTTTTACCCACACCTTACATTTTTTATGTGCATTTTGTTCATGTCAAGAATAGAAGTATGTGGAAATATAAGACAAAATCTCACATACGGACCTGTGACCTGTATAAAAAAAAACAAAAAAAAACATCTAACGAGTCAGATGGAACTCCCTACTGTCAAATAGCTTGACTTAGTTGCTTTCAACAGGAATCAATTGTTAGGCTATTGTAACACATTAACCAATGTAATGAATTTGTACTAATAAAATAGTGAGGTGTGGGTTAGGGAAATTAGACTGTAAGCTCAACTGGGACAAAAATAGATCTGAATTTATCTCTGTAAACACTGTGCAATATTATATTAACCATTATATATTTTTACCCACAACTTACAATTTTACATATGTTTTGTTCAAGAATAGAAGGACAAAGAAATAAAAACCGAAATCTCACATTTGGACCTGGAAAGAGTCAGATGAAACTCCCAATAGGCAAACAGCTTGATTTAGTTGCTTATAACAGGAAACAATTGTTAGGCTCAATGTAACATACTCCATTTTCTCTGCCTACAAACATGGCCATAGCATAGCCAGCCCTTGCATAGCAAGCCTTTGAGTCAATTACTTTTGAGCCCCTGAAATGAAGTGATTGTATTTAAAAAGGGCTTTAGTTCCTCACATTTTTATGCAATCTTTTTGTTCAACTCACTGAATTAAAGCTGAAAGTCTGCAGTTCAACTGCATCCGAGTTGTTTCATTTAAAATCTATTGTGGTAATGTACAGAAGATCTACATGTACTAAAGTTGTCTGTCCAAATTTTTCTGGACCTAACTGTATATCACCTTGCCAAAAAGTCAAACCCAGTCAAACCACACGCTGTTTTTCAATTTATTGGTGATTTCTGTACTTTTTTGCTACCACCACAGTAATACAGAATAGCATAAAAAATGCAAATTGTGGCACCAGGAAGTGGTCCTTAACCCTCTAAGCAAATGTGCAAACATAGATTTTGAGAGATATGAAACATAAAAGCTTTTTTAAGATTGAAACCTACAGCTGGCCATAGACGCATAGCCGGATTTGTTCTTTTTACTACTCCTTTTAATCAGAATGGTTAGTTGCAGGTTGGAAGATTGCAATGCACAATTGTAAGGATAAAATCTGCAAGTTTATAGTCAGTTTTTTATTTTCTATTTAAGATTCTGTGAAATTTTATCGGTAAGAATTCCCAAGACATCCTAGTGTCCCAGCAAAGAGAATGTGCAAGTGAAGAATGTGTTGTGAAGTTATCATTACAATGCCACGGTGTGGCAATATAGTAGTTGGTTGGCTCAGAATGATATGCCCACCAGAAAGAAACAAGATTTGGATGCCAATATATTTACCAGTAGCTGTATTTGCTTTAGAGTTAATGATACAGAAGCAGGTCCAGCAGACACAAAGAGAAGGAATGCAAGAATGTAAGCCGCAGAAAAACAAGAATGCAACCCAGTTAAACATCACAAACAAATATTCCTACTAGATTCATAAAGAAACTGCATAAATAAGCATTAAACAAATAACTACATTTCCCACAATGGTAAAACTTGCCACCTTCCATTTTTATCCACATCTTACTTTTTCCATGGAAACAAAGGCGTTCATAGGAAGATCGAACAAAGTTGGGGGGGATTCACTTCCATTCAGCCACAACCGCATTAGAGAGTTTGGTGACTCATACAGGCCTTTTGTCTCAGAAGTTAGGTCAGGGCTCCTCTGATGCCTGGCCCCCAAAACACCCTTATGGGAAAATGACCACCTTCCACAATTCCATTCCATACCAGATATCGCTAGATGGGCCCAGCTGGAAATTACAACTCTTGGAGATATTATTCCTGGTGGAGAGCTCCACTCCCCACCAGAGAGGAAATGATATTTGCAAATACGACATGGCTTCTCTACACAATTCCCCACAAGGCCAGTAAACTTAGCTGAAACAACAGTTGAAGTCTTGGCTATACATGAAACTGGCTACATCGGGCTCAGCACCCTTAGAACAATCTAGGATGAAGTGGCAAAGGGATTTACATTAACTAGATGAGAAGTGAAAGGACACTCTCAGTTGGTCCCAGAGCTATCTATCTCTATGAGGGATAGGTATGAACAAATTAAGTTCTTAAACAGGGCGTATTTAACTGCCTGTTGTTTAGCAAAGTTATGAAAATGTATGACCAGTGTCTGAAATGCAGAGTCGAGGTGGGCACTTTATTTCACATAGTTTGGACATGCGGATAATACAGAGATTTTAAAGTGACATTCTGCGGTACATGAATAAGAAGCTTCCACTTCCAAATATCAGCTCCCCAGAGCTCTGCTTGTTGGGTTTAACAAGGTACCTAAAGCTTCAGTCATTTTCCATAATGTGCTACCTTCAGCTGCTATACTAGACAAGGCAATTCTAATGTGTTGGAAATTCCTTGACCCCCTTTCTCTACAGTTTTGGCAGAAGTTGGTGAATAGTTTACTCCCATGCCAGAAACTCACTAACCAAGCAAGAGGTTGCCCAGAGAAATTTAAAGCCATGGCTGGATCTGCAAAATATTTGACTGTACTTGAATACTAACTTGTCATGATGTAATTGATACCATTGCCACACTCTCTTTCCTTTCCTCTGTTCCTTGTTAAATTCTTATGTTTTGGAAAACTGAAAAATAAAATGTTATTTAAAAAAAAAAAAGTGGTTGATCACAGATGTTAGAATAGTCCTAGCTCGCAGTCAACATTTCAGTTCCAACCAGTCAGTAACTCAACTAATGTTCCTCTGTTTACACTTCACAGTCTCTTCACTTACAGTTGACTGGGGCAGTGTAGAAATGTAATTGCAGCTTAATAGCCTATTCCACTAATAAGAAGGGGTGTCCAAATACTTTTCCCCCATATACAGAATACACATTATATGGTTATATATGTATTATAGATGCACTACATCTGGGTACCAGCCGAACCAGAGCTTTTTTTCAGCAAGATTCGGGAGAACCTATGTCCCTGGCCAAACTGAATTTGAGCCCTTGAAATCATGAGACTTTTGATCTCACAAAGAAAGAAGCTTTATTCCCCCCTGACATCCTTTTGAACCTTTCTGTGCCACAGTTTGCATAGGTTAGGATTCAGCCCAAATTAGAGGATTCAGTTCACCCTTAATAAATATATATTCAATATTTTAGGGTCTCCCATCTTATCAAGAGCCTAACAGAACATATACTATACATGTTACAGATGCACAGACATAGCTAAACATTGGTAAGAAACCGCATTCAGCATTATTTTCCATCCCTCATTCATATTCAGGGAATTTTAAGGCTGCTTGTGTAAGCACTGAAATACCATATGCATGTGGGAGGTTATACTTTCTGTTCTAGTTCAATCCAAAATCTTTGCAGTTTTGCTCACATTGAGAAGGATTGTAAGATGACTGGCTAGAGCAGACGAGGTCAAAACTTTGACAAAGATGCCAGTATGTCAGAAGTCTTTCTATACATGCACCTAGCTATGCAAAATATTACGTATATGGTAATACATGTGATTTGAACGATATACAGTTTGAAGTCCTTGCCTCCAAGTCTAAGGTCATGCTATGGGGACCATCTACTGGCAGAAATGCCTGAATTAAATAAAATGACTGTGCTCAAACTGTCTGCACCAGGATGGACAAGAGGTTTTGATAAAAGTCTGTGGAAGACAGCACGAACAGTTCCAGATGTTTTCCAATAGGCTCCAAGCTCCTAAAGGTAAAGGTTCAGTGGAGACATCAACATGGATCATCTAATAAGAATGTTAAAGCACTCCAAACTTAAAAATACAGAGCTACTTGCATTACCATTCTGATTCATGATTTGTGGCTTTGGGAGGCCATCCCTCACTTTCTAAGTTTCAGACTCAAATGACAAACTAAAAAATGATGTTGACGGATTAAAACTGTATACTTACATACATGAATAGCCAGTGCAGACTAAATGCATGGCAATGTACAACACCAGAAGCTCCAGAGGATGTACACCAATACAATATAAATCAATTAATAAAATAAATTATTTTTTTTATTTTTCTTTGGCATTTAATTTATTAAATGAAACTGCTACAAATGCATCACATCTGCAGAAGTTACTAAAAAAAAAAAGTTTTTAGAGAACACAGTTTTCTTTTATTATTTAGCTATTCACCTTTATCTTTCTTGCAGGCCACAGACACCCATCACTAGGGACTGGCTCACGGAAATGTTCATCACAAATGGCAATATGGATTTTGCTTCCCGGGAGGGTAGCAATTAGATACCTCTTTGTATGTATGTATGTATGTATGTATGAATGTATGTACAGTATGCATGTACAGTATGCATGTATGAATGCCTGCCCCTTCTTATTAGTCAGCTACTGTAAACATCATGAGCTCAGGAAAGAGAGGTGTGTTCTCATTTCCTCGATATTGATGTATCACTTTAAAATACATTTCAAGATAAATTATTA
Source organism: Xenopus borealis (assembly GCA_024363595.1). Classification (NCBI taxonomy): domain Eukaryota; kingdom Metazoa; phylum Chordata; class Amphibia; order Anura; family Pipidae; genus Xenopus; species Xenopus borealis. Next base: position 93,149,356 of record CM044437.1, read on the forward strand.
TAGTTGTATATTGGCCTATAATATCACTCTCTCAATCTCTGTAGAAACTACTACATCATTGGTTATGGTTCATTCCTATTATCAGTAAAACAATAGTAGACATTACCATCAGTGGCTTTGTGCAAAATAAAGCATTTTCACTGCAGTTTTCACTTTTGTTCTGAAACTCTTGATACATATATAGATATACATTTCCAAATGTAACTGCACATATAAAATATAATGTTTCATACTAAAATTCTGGTGTTGCTGGTCATCTGGAAATGCAACCAGGTTCTACACAAGGAGCAGAGTGCCACCCAGATGAACATATTTATATACATACATATACTGATGACATTATAAGGAAGGTTAAAAAGTAACATAACATTGAAGAGATACGGATAGCTGCTCATGTGCAGCAGATCTGTTCTCTGGATAGTTGGACGGGTATCTTGTCTTTTATTGACAGTCAAGGCAATAGCTAGCCTAGTATTACAGTTGATGTTAATTAGTGTAATATCCCTTTCTTGCTACATGGGTTCAGTTTCAATTTCTACACAAATATGACATGGAAGTATGAAATATAGGCCCATTCCATCAGAACAAAAGCACAGCAGTTTTCATACAGGAAAAACAATAATTTCTCATTAACCACAAGTAACTGAGTCAGTAGGGAGGCAAAGGACACACCACCAATTCCTTCCAGGGCAAAAGGGAAAGCTACACAGTGTGAATGGCTGTAATGAAACTAAAATACTCCAAATAAGCTGTAAGTTGGAAATCCCTGATATAGACTGGAATACAACGTGCTCATTCTTGGAAGCCTTGTTAGAACCATGCTTCAGTTGTTAAGAGATGCTTTAATGTATTGTACACCAGCAGCTGAAGGGCCGCAAGTTGGATAGGTCTACTATACATGGCCATAAGTATCGGATCAGGCGCGCACACCATGAGCTCCTGCACTAACTTCCCATTAGCCCCAGTTGCCCACCATCCGTGCCTGTCACCAGGTTGTGCCTTCCGTGGGCGACTGTCGCTCACCTGAGATACTGCGCACACAGCAGGCTCATCCTCCTCCGGGCTTTCTTGGTCGTTCTATCCACAAGGCTCAGTGCTGAAGCGGTCGTGGAACAGCCATGCTCACCGGTGCCCCCACCACCTAAGAGCTCGGGGCACCGGGCCTGAAACCCCCCACTCCCCCTGACAACATACCCACTGGAGAGTCCCAATAATCAACTTCCCCTCCGGAATCAACTAGTTCAATAGCGTTTCCGGTTGGTGCACCTACTATATCCTCCGGCTCAAGCTTCTCAGCGCCCTTTACAACTCCGCCCCCTGAGTGATAGTACGCAAGCCCGGCTAACTTGGGTAGTGACGACATTACAGGGTAGGAGGTTATGGGCGGAATGAACGATTTTGGGTGCCATAGTAACAGGTTTCCTACCACTGAGCTGTTGCCTTGACGACTAAGTATTGCGGCTCTTATCCTAGCTAATGCGTCAGCAGTCGGCGTGCTCTGCTTGCTATTTAAGAGAGCGCATTTGAAAGGTCATGCTTTGTCTCATCATAGTGTAGGAGTGTATTAGTTAATGTTCAAATCAAGGCTTTTCCACACCACAGAGCGTTTCCATGGCGTTGATACAGCGTTTTAGGGACTGGTTCTGTTTTCCCGCCAATTCTATAGAATTCCGCTGATGGTTTTGTCAAGAAGAGTGGGCAGCGCTATCTGAATAATATTGGAATTTTTTTTGGGGTGGGGGGGGTTATTTATTTTCCTTTAGAACAATTAATAGATAACTCAACATATTTACCCTAAAGCATATAAAATGGTGTAGTAAATCTCTGAATCCAGTTCTGGTCACCGGGGTCCATTTCTGGGTCCATTTCTGTGCGTCCAATATGGGCATTCCGCTGTCCAACTCAGGCAAGCCGGATTAATTTCGGCAGCCCAGTTTAGGACTGTCCACTGCCTGGTTCTTGGCCACGGGCCGGTGTTTGGGGACCCCTGCTTTAGAGCATTCAGTGACCATGTCAAAATTTGTATCCACTGCAAACCCAATGCAGTCTGCAAATTCTGATTATTAATCAGTCTTGCTGTATCCGCTTCTATGGCAGATATTATTTGACTTGTGCTGTTATGATCGTTTATGACGATCCCTAATCTTAACCCTCCCAACTGAAGCCCAGACCACACTGAGCATGTGCGTAGTCTTGGTCTTGCAAAGAGGTTTAACAAAGTTACAAGATGACCGCTCCCTGCAGGCAACTTTGAAAGTATAAATCATTTATTTAATTAGTTTTCTGGTGCAGTAAGTTCATGTTTATGTTTAGTTTAAAAAATACAGCATTTCAAGCATTATTCTATTTACAGCATTTCAAGTATTATTCTATTTTAGACTTTAGTGCCCCTTTAATATAAAAGCTACCTGTGATCGACTTGTGGACACGTCTCAGTCATTGATGAGGAACGTTTTGAGCTGAGCTTGAGTAAAGCATAACTTGCATTTATGTGAGTTTTCTTAAGCACAGCCAAGTGCAATGCTTTCAGTTACAAACACAACCCCTCTATTCAACTGGTTTCTGAAAATGCAGCATATTGCATCTAAAATCCGCTGTGAAACTCAAATGGAATAAAACAAAACAATGAACACTCAGAAGTTCAACCAGACACATTATACTGGAATCAATTAGCTAATGCTGAAACCTGTCTCTCACACTTGTCAAAACAAAAAAACACCCTAGTGTAAGAGCCTTAAATCGATAGAAGCACAGAGACTGACTGATGAGCAAATCAGACCTTGTGGTAACAGTCATTACTGCTCATATAGTTAATGAACAAAGATCTTCCCTTTTATGGCATCACAAGAATACAAGGGATTGGTTAGATGAGGTTCCCCAAAGCCATTTCACCTAACTTATAACAATGGCATTTACAGACTGAATTGGAAATACACAGACACATAAATGTCCTTAAAAAGGTCTTAAAAGGGTAATTTTTGTTGTCCGCTTCTGCAGATTATTGGGGCACAACCTATGAATTCTCTGTTCGAGGAAGCTAGTATGAGGACACGGATGTAGGAGTCAACTGAGAGATCTATATGGGCTCCTCCAAAGATCTTCAATGCCAAAGTAGTGTATTCTTCCATTATGTGGCCATGTTAACAAAGGGGTGCGAAGCAGTACAATGTTTCTCGGACAGACATCAAGAGGGTGTCCCTGAAAGTGTATGATAATAATCCATTCATTTAACCTATACAAGTTCCATGGTTAGGGTAATGGAATGTATTGCTATCGACCAACAAAATTTACCTTGGTCAGCTTCCAGAATAAATGGGAATAAAAAATTATGGGAGTTTTAAAATGCATCCATGGTTCCATCCATGTTCATATGTGTGCAAGAGTGTGAGAAATGACTATTTGCCATTACTTATAAGCCACTTCACAAAAGGTTTATTTGAATGCAATCTTCTGTTACTGTTAGGAAAGGGGTTCACGGTTTGCACACAATACAAAAAAATACTATAAAAAACCACCAGTAACCAAAACAAGGTAAAGTGGGCTACAACTTCAAAAGATTTCTTACTCTTGCACTATGTTATCTTGCATAAAATCTGATGGAAGTGTATCCCCTTGCATTCTGAGCTGTCGGAACAGCATGTCTGATATGCAGAGGGGAATTACAATGTTAAGAGGACATTTCCTCCTGGTTTAGGGCAAATCCCCCAAGCCACAATCCTATATCCCTTTATCCCAGTCCTACATGCCAGTATGCATATTTTTAGTTCCTCAGACTGACCTTGTTTGTGCAGCATAAGTAGTGCACCCCTCACTCTGTGCTCTCAACAGAGCTGTACTTTCTATGAAGTTATGGTACAGACATGGTTTTGTTTTTACAGTGCAAACGTGTTTATGTACTAGTGAATTGCACCATGCGGTCACACACAGTTACTCAGCACTGATGTTTTTCATTTTTAGGGGATGTAAACTTATACATAACTAATCCAATAGAAAGAAAATGACAATTTACATACAGCAAATACAAAAAAGGTCCGTATTATGGATAGTAGAAATTACATTGAAGGTTGAGCTACACTGGGGAGATAAATCAGATGTTTTCCTTGGTGGACTTGTGTTTGCTGTTACTCCTGTTGCTGATGCATTGATTTGAACCATTTTCCCTGTACAGGTATGGGATCTGTTATGCGGAAACCTGTTACCCAGAAAGTGCCGAAATATGGAATGACCATGTCCCATAGACTCCATTTTATCCAAATAATCCAAATTTAAAAAAAATGATATCCTTTTTTCTTTGTAATAACAAAACAGTACCTTGTACTTGATCCCAACTAATTCATAATTAATCCTTAGTGGAAGCAAAACCAGCCTATTCCGAATCCGTATTAGTAATGCATAACTGTAGAACTCAGCACAAGGATCTGACTTTCACAAATGTAGTGAGATTGCATAAGTAGTGCAGTTAGTTTGTTGTAAATTGTAATATTTCATGCTCTTTTATATTGTTTAACTTATTACTCGTACCCAAGAATTACCTTATATTACTATCTAGACTAAGCAAAATAAATCATATTCCTCCAGCATTGTACAGTGCAATTTGTTATCCATTTTTACAGTATCATTGCATGAAATACAATCAAATAAACAGAAAAAAGAATTTAAACATAAAACTAACTTGTCTACCTTTATTTATTCTTACAAGTTTTCCATTGAGAAATCCTTATCCACTCAATTGATTAGTTTAAGCAATTAGTTAAACCTGTTACTTAATCACTGGTTAGGTCTTGATCTGTCAAGCAGCTTAGAATTATGGGGTCGTCTACTTTCTATTTCGATCCACTTTGTTAAGTAGTTATTATAGTTCAACCGGCTTTCCTAGGAGTTCGTACGGAGCCCATATAGCTAAGAATTTAGGTGTCCTATTTTGAATATGGGCAATCATACTCTCGAAGTTCATATTTGCAACTAGTTTCCTATGGATTTCTGATTGAGGGAATAGCTGAGGATTTCCATTTGGCTGCTAGTACAATACGAGCCATCGTTAGTATGTGGTTAACTAACTTCTGGGAAGTACTTGAAATTTCCTTTATCTGGTTTTTATATATCTGGTTGCAAGTGACTTTCATTATCAATCCGTGAACTTCCTCCCAGTAGCCAGTGATCATTGGGCATTCCCATAATAGGTGGTATAAAGATCCTGTGTTGGGGCATCCCCTCCAACACTGATCTGGGATAGCTTGATTGATTTTGTTTCAATTTTTATACCAAAGCATCATTACTTTATATACATTTTCCTTCTGTTTAACACGTCACTCCTGATCTCGCGTTACGCCATATAGCCTCCCAGTCCTCCAATTCCCAGGGACTTTCTAGTTCTTGTTCCCAGTGTGTCATATATCTGTGTTTTGGGAACCTGTCAGATGGTAGAGTAATCAAGTAATTAAGTGTCTTTCTTGAAGATATGCATAAAACCTTATTGAGGTATCTGGACATTTTGCAAGAAGGTCTCCGAATTGAAGTATCTGGGAAGCATCAATGGCAAGTTACCATATAAGGAAACATGTGTCCCTGGATGAAACCTGGGGTTTTTGAGGAGTGGAGTCATTAGGGAGAAAGAGGAAATTGAATGTAGTCTATCTTTAGTTCGGTGCCATACAGTAAGAATCGCTTTAGTGGATTCTAATGGTTTTTGGGAGAATTATTTGGGGATCTGTGTTCCAGAGAAGTGCTCCCATGTGTGTTGGAGTTATAAAGAAATTTTCTATATTAGCCCATAGTGGGACTGTGCTGAATTGTGACCAGGCTATCATCCATCTCAAATGTGCTGCGTCATGATATCTCTGTACTGATGGGACTCCAAGTCCTCCATGTGTCTCCCCTTTAGACAAGTATGAGAAAGGAAAAAATATTCAAGTCTCGCATACACTTGGTGTGGGTTAGAGTAGAAAGTAAATTGTTTATCTCTTGGATGGTTAAAGGGGTGGTTCACCTTCAAATTAACTTTTAGTATATCGTAGAAGGGCCAATTCTAAGAAACTTTTCAATTGGTCTTCATTATTTATTTTTCATAGTTTTTTCATGATTTGCAATTTTCTTCTGTTTCTTTGCAGCTTTCAAATGGGGGTCACTGACACCATCTAAAAACTAATGCTCTGTAAGGATACACATGTATTGTTATTGCCATGTTTTATTACTTATCATTCTATTCAGTCCATCTCCTATTCATATTCCAGTCTCTTATTCAAATTAATGCAGGGTTGCTAGGGTAATTTGTACCGCAGAAACCAAATTGCTGACACTGCAAACTAGAGAGTTGTTGAATAAAAAGCTAAATAATTATAAAACCACAAACAATAAAAAATGAAAACCAATTACAAATTGTCTCAGAATATCACTCTCTACATTATACTAAAAGTTAACTCAAAGGTGAACAACCCCTTTAATTCTCCAGGCATCTTGTAGTATATGTTGCCTCTTTAGTTACCTGAATTTTTTATGTGTTGTATAGCAGTTTTGTCTAGGGAGGGGTGAGAGCTGTCCTTATCTTGAGAGAAAGTTAAGTTAAAGTCTCCTCCCAAAATTGTATATTGTGTTAGTAAGTTCTGATGTTTCTCCAGCATTTGTTTTAGGAAGTTCACCTGATTCCTATTTGGTGCCAACCTGACTGTCCCATCTCAGCCTGTTAGTTACAGTTTCTAATACGAACGGACTCCTGCTGAACAAATATGGCAGCCCCCTCATACAGGAACATGGGGGATCAGACAGGTAATGTAAAAGCAGCATGCAAATACTTTAGGGCAAAGTTAGAAGTAGCTTTCAAAGCCAATATAATAATAGATGCTTAATAGAGTTTAATTTCAGGTGTCAGTATCTCTTTAATAACAGTATCCACAAAATGGCCTGCCTGCTTGCTATAATTATGAATTCCCAAACTGAAGGAAACAAGATTAAAATAATTTATATAGTGTAATTAATGTTAATTTTTCTTGACACATGTGATAAAATATGATTTTGAATATTTTTTTGGGATCCAGAGCAAATGAACAATGATCATTTGCACAGTAAGATACATTTTAGATTTGAAGATTATTTAGGATTGGCTACTGTTTACTTTATGTGCCAGATCTGGGATGTTTGCACCCAGACCTTCAGTTGCTCGGGTTTGTTGTGCTATTGCATTGAATTTGCCTACCCGTGGAAGTACACTGGAGCAATCTATTTATGTATGTGATGCTTTCTTTGCTGGTCATCCTAAGAATCTATGTCCCCCCAAAACAGGACCTTTCTAATCTACAGGGTGTACTTTTGAAACAATTTAATTGTTTTTTATTTTCACAGGATTACTGGTTTTGGGCAGGAGGAACTAGGAGTTTCAGCAACACAACATTAAATTAAAAGTAGGCGGTAAATAGGTTACTATAACAGAACAGGAAACATTGTACCCTGATATCTTCAGGGTGCAATGTGACCACAGAATTCATGTAGACAAATACAAGAGGTCCTCTACACTTAACCCATTATCAATATATTTAGGACATTGAGACATTTTGTGCCATAAGCCACTAAAAATGCCTTCCCCCTAAAAGGAGAAGGAACATTGCCATAATTTAGGCACCCCAAGTGATTGTATATACTTACCTCATACCCCGGGCCAGTGCTCCTAACAGCAGAAAACTGCACCGGCCTATGGTTCTCCCAGCAAGCACCACGGAGCAATTGTCTTCTGGCTTCTTTGTTTGTGCAGGTGTGCATGCACAGCAGAGCGAAAAGCCAAACTTTAAAGGAGAACTAAACCCTCTTGCTCATAAAACCACTAACCTCCACAGTCTCCCTTCCTTGCTTCCCTCCGCACAGTTGTTTACAGAAGCAGATGCCCCTAAACTGGTAATTACCCCTCGTTGCAGAGTCAACGGAGCTCACGGGGACCATCTTCTGTAAGTAAGCTCTGTATCGGTGCATGCGCAGTTGTAGCAATATTCCGGTCCTGAACAGCTGCACTTGTGGAAGATATCGCCCGTGAACTACGCTGCGCTAACCCTGCAATAAGGTGTTATTACCATTTTAGGGCCATTTACTTGTGTAAACACCTGTGCAGGAGAAACTAAGTCTTACCTGTTATTTACATGCTGCTTTTTTTAATAGCTTAAGGCACAGAATGTCCTTAATATATTGATGATGGGTTGAGTGCAGAGGCCCTCTGGTGCATAGGTAACCCCATTGGCATAAGCACAGTGGCGGATAGTGGTGATATAATCTGCAGCGTTTCGCTTCGCCGAATTTGAGAAATTCGTGAAACAGTGAAAAATTTGCGAACCGCCGCTGGTTTATGGTTCTGGACGCCAACCCACATTGCCCAATGTCGCTGTGAATTCGCCCATCACTAGTGGTTGAACAACCGGGGGAACAGGGGGGTGTGATTACACCAGGGTCCGCACCCCCTCAGGGCCCCCCTGCAGCTCATGCACTGCAAGTTCCACATAGAATATAACGTACGGTTGCAGCCTCAAATTTTCTAGCGCTTACATCTGAAAGTGAACCTATCCTCATTAATATATATTAATTGTAACCCTGTTTGTTTATACCTTGTAAAGCACTGTGTACAGTTGTGGTACTTTATTATTAACTTCTTAAAATATATAGAAACAAATTTGCTATGGAGGCTTGGATTCCCCAAAAACATAGTGGTATTTTTGGTTTCTAAATAGGCAATACAATTTAAATATAGAGCAATATTGTGCAGATCGATAGGATGCTTATTAAACTGATCTCCTATAAATTATTATTAGGAATAGAAAGAACAACTCTTGCCTGTAAAAAAAAAAGCACAGTTATTTGTATAGTGTAGTGCTACGTAAGAGATCAGAAACAAAATACTCTGAGGCAGTGGCTGCTATTGAGAATGTAGTGAGTTTTCAGGGCATATTGTTATATTCTGTGTCACCTAAACCCACAAAAATGTTGCCAATCCAGCTTGATATACAAGAGGTTACAGAGACATATAAGAAACAAAAAAGCATTAGTAAAGTAAGGGATGAGATTTGAAACAAACTCACTAGTGACATATCATTTGTACTGTAGTATCTGAGTACGGGGGACACAGGAAATGCTTGGTCTGGAGAAAGTATGCTGTATAGACTCAAACACCTGTCATTTATAGTGGGGGGGGGGGGG
>CM044437.1:93158683-93169919 GCA_024363595.1 Xenopus borealis
GATAATTTGTGGATTAGAAAAGAAACTACATTAGAAAAGAAACTACATTCAGAATTATATTTTAGAGAATAGCATCATAAAGCAGAGATCAATATGGTTTTAAAGACAGCTCTTGCTAAACAAAGGTTATAAGTAATGTAATAAGTAGGGTGTTCTATTTTAGTGGATGCGATCTTTTTCGGGCTTTGTAGTAAAGTGTTACGAACATCAAATTTATCAGGTTTAGGTTTTAAAGGGGAATTTTTTTTTAGAGATTTATTATACCAAAAAGCTGTTAAAAATCTGAAAATACTCCACCTCAAACCTGTACAGGTCATGTAGAAGTCAATAGCAATTGCAATGTTTTTTCCGCTCTGACTTTTTTGAGAAAAATTACTGATAAATGAGTTGTTGTTGGGGCTTATGTCTGTTGGTCTTGGGAATATATTTGTAGACAAAGGTTGCTAAGTAGTGAATCATTGGGTTCTGTTTTGGGCAATTTATTTAACCTTTTTACCATCTGTTACTAGTTATCAGAAACTAATATCTGTTCACTGATAACACATAATTGTAGAAAAATAAAAATGATTCTGCGTGCTTCATCTTTGCAGGGGCATCATGACAAACAGGGAATTTCACTGCCACTTGAGGTAAATGTAAGGTAAAGCATTTGTAGTTTTACTATATATAACTACTAAGACAAGTTTACCAGATACTATTCTCCAGCAGCTTGAGCCGACAATGCACTGCTCATATGTAAAAGCTTTGGTAAGCCATAATAAAATGTATGCAGCACCAAATGTCTTCATTATAAACGAAGGACTAATAAGGCACAATATAAAGTACCTTTTTACATTTACAGTATAAAGTATGCAATACCAGTCTGGTCTTCAGTAGTAACAAAGCATCTTGAGAGAGGAGAACTTGTGAGAGTTCCAAAGAAAAGGAGCAAGGTAGGAATTAATGCCAACCACGATGATCAGCTCTGCAGTTCATACACAGATACATTGGAAGCAATGCAGTTGGGGAGGGACAAGGCAGGGGGTGCTGTACACTCGGGGGGGGGGGGGGGGGGGGTTGGGTTAACAGTTAAAAATCCAAATCTAAGAAAACCTCTATAGGACTTCTATAGGACCTCAGACCTGCCAGTCCGTATTAGGCAGCAGAGTAACAGGAAGTTGCCCCAGTTGAACACCTATGATTATGTACTAAACGCTTATGAAGGGTCATATATGGGGTCAGTATGAACTAACTTTTAATCTGTCATTATTAATTGCTAGTTGAAACAACGTTTGATTTTTTTATGAACTATGGGTTATGTGTGGGACATATATTTTGTTTAATGATTCTATAGGACCTTGACCACTTTTACCTGGTGAATTAGAGTTTTTCGTGGTTGCTAAAATACATTTAGATTTTTTTTTAGAGTTTTAGAGAAATAGATATGTGATTGTTAGCAAAAAGGCCCTGTGGAGGACTATTTATCAGCAGTCTCATTTTAGTGGTTTTAGAGGTTTTTGAAACCATGACTAAACTCACGTGGGGGTCATTTATAAACACTGGGAAAAAATGCACCTGGCAGTAACCCATAGAAACCAATCAGAGATTTGCTTTCAGTGTTCAACCTGCAGCTGGCTGAAAAAAGCTGCTCGCTGATTGGTTGCTATGAGTTACTGTCTGTCCAGGTGCAAATTTACACAGAAACAGGAAAAGTCGCAAAAACTGCAACTTGTATTGTCGCGCAATAGACAGCTTTAAAAATACCTGAAAACCTCTAAAACCATGATTCAAAGAAAGTATTCACATTAAGTCATATGATTTATGCAGCAGTTTGGAATCTATCAGCCCGTTAGGTTTCCTAAATATCCTATTGTAAAAATGTAGAGCCCAGACATGTGATGGGCTTTAAATTCTGAAGCATCTTTTGTGTGATTAATGCAAAATCTAATCAAGTATATTTAGTTTGAATCCTGAACCATTACGTTTGAGTGAATAAAGATCCAGTTACTGCTCCTTATTCATTTCTTTTGAGTTAGATTGTTATTATTTTGAAATGTTTTCCCACTGATGCAAGTCATGTTGATAGGCAATTATGTAGAAGACATTATTATATTGGTATAGCAAGGAGGGGCACAGAACAGGTGGCAGTGTGGCAATGCAGTAGTTAAATGGGGAGGTGACAGTGGATGAGCTGGGGGAGGAAGGCTGTTCTGTGACGTGCTGCATCTTGCATTTGCACATCCACTGTTTAGCAGCAAGACTGAGCTTCTTTCTCTGCAGAGGCAAAAAGCATCCACCCACTTGGAGAAATTTCTTATCCAAACACTACATATAGACTGTCCCCTGACCATAGACTGCCCCCCACCCACTCCTCATCCACCCACATTTCTCCTCTCCTTGGTACTTACCAGCATGGCTGAGACTACTAAAACCCACGTTATATTGCTGGCCTGCGGCAGCTTCAATCCTATCACAAAAGGACATATTCAGATGTTTGGTGAGTCTTTCTTTAATAAGAACCTGCCTGAAACCTTTAATTACAATTTCACTTTCATTTTCCTAATTTCTTTATATATCTATATCTCCTGTTCTATATTTCTGTATCTACGCACCCGCATCTTTCATCTCCATTCTTCCTTTAATGTCTCACTTGTTTTCCTATTAGTCTTGCTCATTATATTTTCCCATTGCGCCTGCCTCACTGGCACTGCTCCATGATGGAGAATGCAGAGCCAACAGATCCCCTGAACCCGCATGCTGTAAAGAAGGGTCAACACAGAATTAAATGGAAACATATATTTTATATTTATATATATATATATAGGAATCCTTTTTTACAAGAGAAAAACATGCATGTCATTGTATTGCCTTCAGCAATTCATTATTTAAAAAGACAATGCTGCCAGGGGAAGTGTTAACAGCCTTTGCAGGTCTCCAAGCAGCAAGAGGATAAAGGAAGCAATTCTGAGCATTGATTACTGTATGCATGATGATAACAAAGAGATCCTTCTGCTATGGTTGTTTGAGTGAAACATGGGTGTATGTCTGCCTCATATTATATTTAGGGATATAATCTTTGTGCTTCATACAATATATGTATGATGTTTATACCTTTACAAATGCATATACCTTTACGTATATAAGCTAAAACCACAAATTTTAAATCAGCAGAATTGGCTCCAGATAGTCTGGTAAGCTACAGATTATTTTATAAACTCAGATATCAGTTTCCCAGAAGCCCCTAGTTCCATAAGCTGAAATCACTCATTCATTCGTTTGCCCAGGATGAAACGTATGGTTATTTGAATTTGGATACTATTGGCGTGAGATAGTGTTAATTGTACATTGCTGTTGGCTATATAGGGAATATTGTGCAAAACAAATATTCCTTATGTTGTTGGGACTTTCCCAGGAAAAGTAGCAAAGAGCTAAATTTGGGAAGTACCCAAAAGGCCACTTATAACATTCTACTAGAAAATAATAATTTAGTTGTATGGCCATATGTTATTGCATATATATTTATTACAATAATATTAATGAGTATTTCTGTGCCTATAATACAATATTTGTTACTGAAAGTTGTCATTAGCTTAGAAATGTAGAATTCTGACAGCACTGGTACAATAATCCAGTGAATTTTCTTAGTGTAATATCTCAGGCATACTGTATGTTACCATTTGTTATAAAGGGAATACTGTACCCCCTATTGTAAAATATAGGGATGTTATGAATCACAAAGGTTCCGTGACCAAATGATAAGTGAACGAGGCAGAAGGTGCTTTTATACAGGTTATGTAATGCCAAGTTAACTTCTAATGTCATAAATTTACAGCAGGGGGGGGCATTATTTTTTATAATACATATCTATTGCAACATAAATTACCTCACTAGGCACAAATTATAACCAATAACATCACTAAGCCCCATTTCTAAGGATATCATTTACAGGATATCATGGCTCTTGTGTATTATATGGTGAATAAAGTACCCCCTCTTTTAAATTATAAGGATATTATAAGTTACTGAGGAGTTTCACGACCATTTAAAAACACGAGGTCAAAGGCCAAGTGTTTTTATACAGGTCATGGAACTCCTCAGTAACTTTTAATATCCTCATATTTTGCAACTGGGGGTACTTTATTTATTATAATACACAAGTTTCAGTGAGTCATGTGACAGAAACCACATCAGAACTCACCATTTATAACTGTTCACATCAGAACTCGCCGTTTATAAGGAAATAATTTGCAAGATATTCACAGCTTTTATGTATTATATGGCAATAATGACATGATGTACTCTTGCCATCAGAACTGAAAACCAGCTTTCCTGTCTTCTGTTGTTTTGTTGGTTTGTGTTATTCTTGATGGAAGAGAGTACAGTTTTGTGGGTTTTAAAGTAATTGAATGATAATGTGTGTGTTGTATGGGAGTGATAGTGTGTTTTATTTTTTTAAGATGTGTGTCTGTAACTCTAAATAAACAATACAGGGTCGGACTGGGGGGCCCCCCCCTCAGGCCCGCTCCCTTGCAGCACCGGCGGTTTGCCATACGCTCCATTCCTAACGTTCCATGCCGGCGCTGTGCTAACGCTCATGTGCAGACGGTGCAGCGCTGGGCGCATGCACAGATGGCCTTTTTAGTACCACAATTTGGGGGTCTGGTCCAGTGGGGGGCCCATGAGGGTCAGGGCCCGCCGGGCCAGTCCGACCCTGCAACAATGTATAACACACAAGATACATTGGTATTACTATAATTTCCTGTAAAATTTTACTTATTAGAATTAAACTAAAGGTGTAAAAACTGGTCAAAAAGCAAACTGCTGTGTTTTGAGGCAATTATCACCTAACAAGTGCTTGAAGGCTCTAGCCATGCCAGACAACATGGCATCAGGGTGCTTTGAGTGTCAAGTAGCTTAAAATGGATAGCTTAAAGTTCCCCAGGTGTAATTAGTCTTAAATGGGACCTGTTAACCACAGATAAAAATCTGTACTGTGTAGTAAACAGTAGTAGTATTTTTCAAAGTAAGCATGAAACCCAAATGATTTTTTTAGTAAAACATCCATACCTGTTATACGCTTATGTAAAAGTTTAAGCTGTCTATCATATATTGCTTTTCCTACCTCTATGCCTGAGGAACAGCAATCACTATCATTAAGGTGTCACTGACCTCAAATACCCCACTCTCCACACTGTTTATAATATGTAGTGTGTGCATAGGCACCAAGGGGTAAATTCATCAAAGAGTGAAATTCCGCCACTAGGGTGAAATTCCACAGCTCTCAATTCATTTCTATGGGATTTTGATTTATCAATGGGTGAAAGTGAAATTTCACCCTTTGATAAATACGCCTTTAAAAATCTCATAGAAATGATTTGAGAGTGGTGGAATTTCACCCTAGTGGCGGAACTTCACTCTTTGATAAATATACCCCCAAGTCTCTTTTTATGGTGCAGAACTTGCCTACATAACACATTGGCACTCACCTGTTTGCTGTGATTGTGGAGTCCAAGAGACTGAAGCAAATAAGATTTAAAATGTAAACCAAGTTTATTTGCTTAATAAAATCATCCTTAAATGTGATAACATTGCATTAGTAATAACGATCTGCCTTTTCTAGATGTGAAAACATTCATCTGTGAGTAAAAGCCTGAGATTTGTGGTCTTTTCTATACAAATGATAAATATTGATTTCTTATCTGGATACCTATTATCCAGAAAGCTCTGAATTATGGGAAGACCATCTTTCATAGAGTCTATTTTTACAAATAATTCTACTTTTTAAAAATGATCATCTTTTTTTTTATTAATAATAATAATAATAATTATAATAATAATTGCCTTGATCCTAACTAAGCTGAATGGTCCATATTAGTGGTAAACAATCCAGATTTACTATTGGTCGAATTTCGAATGAAAAAAAATTCGAAATTCGACCATCAAATTTTTTGGGGGGTGGTCATTTTTGATCGAAATTCGAATCAAACAATCACATCATTCCAATCAAATGATTCAAACAATTTTATAAAAAATATTCGATTTTCGTAGACTTAGAAAACTTTTCAGGAAAGCTTCCAGGAGGTCCTCCACAGGCTACAATGGCAATTCAGCAACTTTAAGGTGCCACATTTGAATTTTTTTTTATCGAATTTTGGGCTATTCCATAGTCGAATTAGCCCAAAATTTTATTCGAAAATTCACTTCGACCCTAGATGTTGAAATGATTTTTAGCAAATTTGGTGATCCAAATTACAGAAAGAGCCCTCTCCTGTACTTGATCCTAACTAAGTTAGAATAAATTCATATTAGTGGCAAAACTAAATTAAAAAAAAACTAAAATTATTGGATTTATCCGATATATGGTATATGATTTTTTTACTAGAATATATTTTATGCTGTATTGTAGAAGGAAAATAAACATAATTCAACACAGTACTGCCCTTCCTATCTTATATATATATATATATATATAGTGAATAAAGTACCCCCTATTGTAAACTATAAGGATATTATAAGTTACTCAGGGGTTTCATGACCATATAAAAAACAAGGCCGAAGGCCTTGATTCCTTCGATTATCGAATTATCGAATATCCGATCATTCGATCTGTTTGATCTATTCGATATTCGATGATTGAAGAGGCCAAATTTCACTTTACAATTTCACAAAAAATTTGTACGATCGTTGTTCGATCGAATTCACTCAAACTTCGATCATTTTACGTGAAATTCGTAAATCGGCCAACTAGAGTTTCTATGGGAACCAGCAATGATATCGCTTCATTGTCTGATAGACTGGAGGGTGTGTTTAAGCATCTGAGAAGAACTGAGCATGCACATGAGCCAATAGCTAAAGTAAATTCCTGATGGAGGGGGCAAAGTGGGTTAGAGGAGGAGAAGGAATTCCAAGGGGCACATTTACTAAGGGTCTAAGTGAATATTCGAATACAATTCAAATTAAAAATATTCAAATTTCAAAGTAATTTTGGGCTACTTCGACTAGGGAATAGCCCAAAATTTGATTCGAATTGAAAAAATTTGAATATTTGGCAAGTCAAATTTTCAAAGTACTGGCACTTTAAAATCCTTCGACTTCGACACCTTGCCACCTTAAAGCTGCCGAAATGCCATTTTAGCCTATGGGGGACCTCCTAGAACCTGTCATGAAAATTGTTGTGAGTCCTAGAAATTTTGAATCGTTCATTGCGAACGATGTGAGCGATTTTTATTCAATTGAAAATGGACCTATTCCATTGAAATAGGTCCATTTTCGATCGAAAAAGCCCTTTAAAAAAACTTCAATGGTCGAATTTTTTTCACTGCGAAAATTCGGCCCTTAGTAAATCTGCCCCTAAGTGATTAAGGGGATGCTGCAGCATTACTGTGAACCTTTTAACAACCAGAGTGCCAGGTATCTAAAGATTTCAAGGAGGCAGTTCACTGATTAAATTTTTGTTGGAGTGGTTTACATGTCCTTTAAAATAACTGTTAGTATGATGTAGAGAGTGATATTGTGAGACAATTTCCAATTTTCATTTTTTTTTTTTTTATTAGTTGTGGTTGTTTTGAGTTATTTAGATGGGGCCAGAAGTCAAAGGCAAATAATTCAACTGTAAAAAAGAGAAAATGAAAAAAATTGAAAAGTTGCTTATAATTAGCCATTTTATAACATACTAAATGTGAATCACCCAATTAAAAACGTAATAAAGCAGGCTGCAGAAGGTTGAAAAATGATATCAAGTTCAACGCTTCCAAATAATACCCAGTGTATGTATGTATATACAGTATATATATATCTATATATATATATCCAAGGAATCAGGTCCGCACTCTCAGGGCTATGTTTAGATAAAATCCATGTGGTGCTCTAGGTTTTATCTTAACATAGCCCTAATTATTTTGAACACTAAAAATAGGTATAAACCCCAGAACAGACCTTTCATCTTTGCTCATATACTCAATACTGCTTGTAACACTGTTAGTTCAGTTAGGCTGGGGACAGACAGGGAGATTCGAGGAGATTCTGTCGCCTGGCGTTTAATAGCAGGCGACAATCTCCCCGAACTTCCTTCTCCCTGTCCGTCGCTAGTTGAAATGAAAAAGCGCCAGCGCTGTGCACACGCGGCGCGGCGATTTCCGGAATCGCCCGAAGTTTCCTCACGAAGTAACTTCGGGCGATTCCGGAAATCGCCGCGCCGCATGTGTACAGCGCTGTCGCTTTTCCATTTAAACTAGCGACGGACAGGGAGAAGGAAGTTCGGGGAGATTGTTGCCTGCTATTAAACGCCAGGCGACAGAATCTCCCCGAATCTCCCTGTCTGTCCCCAGCCTAAATGTTTGTTACTAGTAACATACGATGTAGTGATCAAGCTTAGCATTTGTTACAGAGTAGTAATTTTATTTTAATTTTATTTTTAAGTATTTACTTAAGGTGTGTTGCTGGAAATAGTGGTTGTGAAAAATTGAAACACTCTTTTTATCTTGTATTTTTTAACTTGTGTTTTGTACTTGTAAGTATGTGCTCTTATGTGTGAAGTTTAACCTATCGACGCACTATGATGATGTAATTGATACGTCAGCTGATTAATCTTTTTCCCGCCATCCAAAGTATTTAATACATTCACTTTGTGCCAGTCTGTACTTTGAGAAAGGCCTCGGAGGAGGCCGAAACTTTAGTCTTCCATATAATAAATACATTTTATTTTGTTTAAGACCTGAGAGTGCGGACCTGATTCCTTGGATAGAAATTTTAATATTTGGACACTGCACCCAGGCACATTTGCATTAAGTGTCGAGAGTGCCGATTTTTCAGTGGAGGTATATATGTATATATGTATATATATATATATATATATATATATATATACACACACAGAAACATATACAGATATTCACATATATTTAAACTATAATTCATTATGATTCTAATTAATAGAATCAACCAGCACATCATCACCCAGTGGGGCATTCCAGAACCTCACTGCCCTCACTGTAACAAACCACCTACGCTGCTTTGAATAAAAAGGCAGTTCCTCAAGTCTAAAGGGATGGGCTCTGGTTTTTTTATCTTTTTTACAGGAAAAAAGATCTCCTGCTATCTGTCTATTATTTCCTCTAATGTACAGTACTGATAAAGAGTAATTGTGTCTTCTCGCAAGCCCCTATTCAACAACCCCAACCTTGACTTTCATGCATTGATATTACGAGTCTAGATGCACATCTCTGCACTCTTTCCAGCACATTTATAATGCTCTTAAAGGAGAACTAAACCCTAAAACTGAATAGGACTAAAAAGGCCATGTTTTATATAGTGAACTTATTGCAACAGCTTAAAGTTTCAGCTTCTTAACAACAGCAATGATCTAGGACTTCAAACTTGTCACATCTTGAAAAGTGACACTCACATGCTCAGTGGGCTCTGAGCAGCTGTTGAGAAGCTAAGCTTAGGGGTTGTCACTAAATATCAAGCAGAAAATTAGATTGGCCTGTAATACAAACTGATGCTGAAGGGCTGATTATTAAATTCTGATGCTTATTGCTCTGGTTTTTGTGCTGCCATATAGTCATTTTCTGTATTAATTACTTATAAGCCTTATACTGTGACATTTCTATTCTATGTGTACTGTATATTATGAGTGGGTCCCTAAGCTCAGTAAGTGACAGCAGCACAGAGCATGTGTATCAGTGAATCAGCAGAAAAGAAGATGGGGAACTACCAGGGCATCTTTGGAGACACAGATCTTTACGTTGCCTGTTATTTATGGAGAGCATCTTTATGTGTGGTCTGACAGTTGTGAGGATGGTTGCTATACTGTACATGAAATTAGATTCTGCTTCAAAGTACACTGTATCTTGCAGTCATGTTCTAACTTTGGAGCTGAATATTCATCTTTTATATGGGGACGCTTAATTAAAGCAAAAGCAAAATGGGTGGAGCTTCATATTTTGATTTTGCAAATGCCTGAGGAAGATGGGGAAGATAGTAAGGTCAGTATATCAGCCTAGTAATAAATGACAAGATACTATTGCTGACTAAGTGCCAGGAAATCAATGATTCAATATCTTACTCATTGAAGCAGGTGTTTTACTTTAGAAGAACTAGAACCAAATTTAGCTAAAGCCTTTCTTTCCCTTCACCCAACTTGGCATTGCAAGATGCTGATGTCATGAATGAATACAACTGAATGAATTAATAGAACTCCCTTCCTCTCTGGCAACTGTTTCCTGTTCTGTTCCTGGACAACAGATTTCTTCCAGAATTCCAGAGCCATATATAAATGGAGCTAGCCATAGGGTAGATATTTCTCATTCAACAGAGCGGGAAGCAGCTGTTTTCAGGGAAAGGCAATTTAATTATGGTTCTCCCCAAAAGGGCCACAGAGATTTAGACTTGGGAAAGGGGAGACATTGCAGCGAATGCTTGTTCTCGTATATACTATGACAAATAAAAGTTACTTGTGGGGAAATTTTGTTGTTCCTGGGAAAATGCTGCCTGGAAAAAGAGTCCTTTCTGGTATCACAGACAGCAGATTTATTTTGGGATTATTAAATTAATTAAGGCCTGTGCTTTTGACTTTTGGTATTTGTTGGTGTATATAGTTACACCCCATCAAATGATGGTCCTACGTGTATTAGGAAAACTTTTGGAAGAATATTAAGAATGCACTAGAGACACCAAACTGAAAAATGGTTTTATTGGAACCACACTGGCAGTAAAATAACAAATATAGTGGTTGATTGTGAATTTGCAACGCTAAAAGCTAATGTGAAAGTGTGCTATAATCAGGCAAACACAGCAAATACCTGGCTGATTAGACATTTTGCTTGTGTTACACATAACCCATTGGCATGTACAATTAATTCTCTGGAGTAAAATGCTGAACAGTAGACTAGTAGAAACAAAGATTCTGCCATAACAGATTTTTTTTGTGAAAAAATTAATTGGACACAATGTTGATGGTATGCAACAGCTGCTACAACAATATATATATATATCCTATATAATAAAGTTCATGTGTCTCTGCGTCCAGTCCCTGTGTCCGTGGAATTGCGCTACTGCGCATGTGCCCCACGGACAGCCAGCGCGAAGCGTCTAACGCTAGCGCAAATTCGCCAGCGAATTTACGCTAGAGAAGTAGATAGAATACAATAGATATGTTGAAAACACGCCACAGCATTTTTTGGGACTTTTCTTTTTTTTTCAACCTCCTATCTATTGTATTGCTCTAGCGTAAGTGCTTACGAACAGCAAAAAGTTG
>CM044437.1:93177955-93227333 GCA_024363595.1 Xenopus borealis
TGCCCTTGATCCCCCTCTGGCATGCCACTGTCCAGGTCGTTGCACCCTTTATACAACTTTTAAATAATTTTTCTGGCCAGAGATGTCTATTTTATCTTTTAAAGTTCGCCTTCCCATTGAAGTCTATGGGGTTCGCGAACCATTCACGAACCGCTCGCATTTATGCGCAAGTTCGCAAACATGTTCGCGAACTTTTTTTCCGACGTTCGCTACATCCCTAATGGATATATATAGATTAAAACCTTGGAGTGCGGATATGCATTAAACTGTTATTTATATATATATATATATTATAATTTATAATAAATAATTATTACTATACTCTGTATCCATTGTATATCTGGTAAAATCCTTGGATGATGTGATTCCTGCAAAGACTCCAGAAGCGATATCCAGAAGCATTCTTATTACCCTCTTCTAGAAAACCAACTATAGCATGCAGAGCAGATTGCCTTTATAGATTACAATGGCATACGGTTGCTTCCATTGCCTGCTATGCATGTGCTTGTTAGGCAGTCATCAACGGAAACATGGCAGTTTGCATTTCCAAAGAAAGCATTTCTTGACAAGTGCTTGCAATATGATGTAATGTTAAGTAATGTTTCTTCTGGCATATATGTCTAATAAGCGGACTTTTTGTGATCCTACTAAATGCAAGTTTTCTGATCCAAAATGTTCACTGACATTATCTGTCAATTCAGACCCATAGGCCAATCAGATAATACACATAATATCCAACCATATAAGGGCTATCTGAATTTTTTGGACCAGGAATCGCTCTACAAGCCCCAGTTTAAGGATCACACTCCAAGATCTTTAATTGCTGGTCCTAACAGTAAGTCAGTGAGAATACTTGAAGTACTCAAAATGTCTTGTGGCATTTCACAGCATTTTGATCACTGATCACATTTTATGCAACTAATTATTGCACAGATCAATCTGATAAATAACGTTGATAGAGTTTGTGTCATGATGGATCACATCTGAATGTTTCCCCATTTTACAGCACTGTGGAATATGTTTGGGATTTTATAAATAGATGTTAAGACACGTGTTTAAAGAATGTTTGGGTGTAGCAAAAGGCTGACAGACTGTGACTGCTTTCATAAGCAATGCTAGACGTGTGAGGTTTGGGTGAGTGTTGCTTACTGGGAGCTATCCACAGTGCTGATCTTTAGAGATGAGCTTGGCAAGTCATTAGCAATTTTTTATTTGTCATACTGGAGATTGGAGCACACAGCAAGTGTGTCATGTCTTTCAGCAGTAGAATCTATTAATCAATCTGTCTCATATATGTAAATGATACTTTACGCAATTTCATTTTCATTCATTTCTGTTACAGAGAGAGCCCGGGACTTTCTGCACAAGACTGGAAAGTACATTGTGATCGGAGGAATCATTTCCCCTGTTCATGACTCATATGGGAAACAGGTAAATGTCTGACTTAAATGTTTCAGAATGTCTCCCCCCCCCAATAAATGTGTGAGGGTTGTATTGCTGGATTCAAGGCTACCCTTCCCCTAAACTCCAAGGGGTAAATTTATCAAAGAGTGAAGTTCCACCACTAGAGTGAAATTCCGCAGCTCTCAATTCATTTCTATGGGATTTTGAATGGCGTATTTATCAATGGGTGAAGTGAAGTTTCACCCTTTGATAAATACACCTTCAAAAATCCCATAAAAAATGAATAGAGAGCTGCAGAATTTCCCTCTAGTGGCAGAACTCAACTCTTAACTTCACTCTTTGATAAATAGACCCCCAAGATTTTGAAGCACACAGCACCATTATCCAACACATTCAGTTGTTAATGGAAGTCCTACACCCAACAGATTCATCACTGTCAGGACATATTTGCTTTGTCAAATGCAAACTCACTTTTTATTTACTATAATCAAGTGCAACATGTGTTTAGCAGTGCTGAGCAGAGGATATTTATTTCCTTAGTTAATATCTTAGTCAATGTTTGCAAACCTATAATATAATAAACTTTGAAATCATTAGTGTTCATGTACATTTGCATTTACGATTCCCACACGGAATATGAAAAATTACAGTTCAGTTTCACTGAAAAAAATAGGGCACACAATTCACTTGCACACCAGAAACACCACCAGAAAGATTTTGAAAGTGTACGGCGCAACTACGGCCGATTAGGGTCAAAGCACATGCACAGTTGTGATAGTTTTGGTGAATCAGATGTGATTGCAGTATGCGCAGCACAACTGTGTCAAAAGCATTACCCCTTTGCTCCAGAGATGCAGGAATTCTGGGGAAAACACTGCATTGTGAAAAACATGGTGATTGCACTTAATATTGCAGTTTTCTCACTGCAGTTACGAAAGTACATGTGCCAATTATAGTGTTTGAGATACCTGGGGAATGTTTTTCATTCAAAAAACACTATCCTGCATAGGAAGTGATATATAAGGGATATATATATATATATCTTACCAAGGTGTGATAGTGTGCAGTTGCTTGGGATTTTAATTCATACATACATTCATAAACTTTAATTGTTTTGTATATTAGGGTGCTATTGTGCACATTCTGGTATACTGAGCGATAAGGAGATATGTGACATTTTTAGATGAGTTGTCCCTACCTGCCTCCCCCCTTGTGTATTCCCTCTCTGCTTTTCCCTCACCTTCGCCTCCTCCAAATACATTAACTGATTGATTTTTTGTGACTTGACTTTTTTCAAGCTTCCCTCACAGTACAACAGCACCTAATGAATCTAATGGAGCCCAATCCTTGTAAAAGGCAGAAGCCAGCTGAATGGTCTCCCTAAACATTCTAAACATTTCTGCAAACATTAACCCTAGCATACTTTTCCACGTAGTTTGCTATCCAGATGGATAAGCTAAAAGAACAAAAATACATAAGAAATATATTTCTGACAACTCTTATTATTTAACATTTATTCAATTAATATATTTTGATGTGCAACCACATTATTCACCCTGCACTTCACATTGTTATACTGGGAATAGTAAGCCCTTATAGTTTCATTAGTAAGCTTTGTATCATTTCATTTGTACTTTGTTGTTTTATCTCTATTTCCAAAAAATATTGTTATCTGTTATCATTCAATTTTCTAAGGAGTTCTCTTGTGTCTGTTTTTCCAGGGTCTGGTTTCAAGTCGACACCGTCTTAGTATGTGTCAGCTGGCTGTGCAAAATTCAGACTGGATAAGGTATAATGACATTCATCGGATCTGAGCATTTCAAATATTACATTCCATAATAACAGGCCAAGCATTATATTGAAAGTACAATAAGACATTTGAATACACTGTAATAAGTGGATGTGAATCCATAGGCACATGTATGGGGAGGTTAAATTTTACTGATGTTTAATTTGATTTAAGGGTCTAATGTTATCAGGCTTGGCTGTTGTTATCAACCTACTGTAGGGTAATACTGCTGATACAATATAAAGGAATCTAAGTGTTTTTTGAAGCAGAGACAATATTTTGAAGTGTAGCACTTTCTCAGGTTTGACACATACTGTATCTCTGAAGCTCTGAAACTGCAAGCTATTTACAAACTCTCAGTACAGGGGTAATGGCTAACTGCCCCTCCACATGGCACTACAGCTACCAATGGCAAGTGTAATTTATATGCAAGAGATGCAAAAAGGTTACAAGTTTCACATCTAATTTCACTACTGATCAGTTTGAAGCAAAGTTCATTATTTTTTTTTTTTATAAGTGATAAATAAATGAAAAAAACAAAGTATTTTTTTACCCACAATGACCAGTTTATTCAGCATCATTGTGGTTGTGAATCACATAGGGGAAAATTCACTAAAGCACAAAGCGTCTAACGCTAGTGCTAATTCGCCAGTGTGACATAATTTCGCAAGGAGTTCTCCTATTTATTGCAGTACAGCAGTAAAGAGTGATTGAAGTTTATCAGAGCACAAGTCACATGACTTGGGGCAGCTGGGAAGTTGACAAAATGTCTACCCCCATGTCAGATTTCAAAATGAAATATATAAAATCTGTTTGCTCTTTTGAGACATGAATTTCAGTGCAGAATTCTGCTGGAGCAGCACTATTAACTGATGCATTTTGAAAAAAAAAAATTTCCCATGACACTATCCCTTTAATACAAAATTAATATACAGACTATATTTGCTGACAACTTTTGCTTTGAAAATAATTGTAGAAAGGACTTTGTGGCTTTTTGTTACAGGGACACAGATTCACGTCCCGGGACCCAAATATATTTTAGCCGCTGCATGTGATTACCTTCAATAATACATTGAGAAGTTGTTTATTTGACTGATAACAAACTATTTTCTTTGTACAGTACAAATGTTGCTTCTTGCAGTGGTCGATAAATAATACATAATAAAATTCCATTGCTATTAATGTAAATGTTATCTGTCCTGAACTTTTGGGTCCTCTACACTGACCTGAAGTCTTTGCATAATTATATTAATGGGAAATATATTACCCAATTGGAATTTGGCCCAGTGGCAGTGGAAACTGTCTGTCACACAATATTTGGTGTCTTCTAGAATAAGCAATGTTCCTGCAGCATTTTATTATGAGACCTCCTTGGCTGTTTCCTTGGATTATATTTTTTGTTAAGGGGGTAGTTTATATAAAATTAACTTTTATTATGATGTGGACAGTGATATTCTACTACAATTTGCAGCTGGTCTATTTTGTTTTTTTTCTGTGCTTTTTCTAATTATTTACATTTTTCTTGAACAGCTGTTTTACTGCTAGAGCTTAATTACCCTAGCATCTGAGTAGCAGGTTTAGGACACATGAAAATGGCTTTGCTGCTCTCGGCCTGTGCTTTGTTTTTTTTTGCAGGCTGAGAGAAGCAGATCTATTCTGTTGCCCAGCTCCATTTTCTGCATTTAAAAGCACAGGTTTCTCTTGTGTGCAGACACAAACACTGCAGTGAAGGTCGGCCTAAAAAGCACAAAAACAGGCATTTTCAGGCTGATTGGATAACAATTAGCAGTACAGTCTACTTGCCTATCTCATTCATAGAACAGTTCATGGCACCTGTAGTTCATGTGTGGGCCACCAGTCAGCCAGGGGCTTTCTTTTCCAATTTGTCTCATTCACTTTCCCCAATTACCAGTACAGATGTTGGACATCTCATTATGGTATATATATATATTAAGATTAATTACCTTAGTCCCTGCTGCAAGTCTGCTCTGGTTTCTGTGTTATCAGCAGCTTGTTTCCTCTTCTTCCTGGTGCAGAGTGAAGCTCCGCCCCTTAGTTTACTGAGCTGACCTTATCTCTGTGACTAGTCCTGGAGATCATTTGCATACTATGACATAGCAGAGACCAGTGTGTGCAGCACCTTTTGCTTGGGGAAACTAGCTTACTAATGCACACACTGGCTCCCTCTTCTGCTCTATTGTGTAACAGCAGCAAATGGACAGCTCAGTAAACTAAGGGGCTGGGCTTCACTCTGCACCAGGAAGAAGGAGAAACAAGCTGCTGATAACACAGAAACCAGAGCAGACTTGCAGCAGGGACTAAGGTACATTAATCTGGGGGGCTGTTTAGAGCAAATTTACAGAAAGAAAAAGAAAAACATTTACTTTTCCTTTAAATACAGCTCCATCTTTTACTATTGCTTTAGCCTCAACTCTTCCTTGACAAAGTGAGTGTTTTGGTGGATTACATTCTGATTATATATTAGCCAAGAATTGAAAACCTGGAGTGAAAGGGGCACAGGACAACATGATGATCTATATATGATATATGACACTATGATGAGTGCAGTTTTTGCATCCAAGAATTTAAAGGCTCCAGTGGACAAGACAGTTTCACAAAGGTTCTGTGATATTAGTGGCAGAATGCTCATGTCTATGGAGAAAAAGTAGATTGGACTAATGCTTTCTGAGAGAAAGGAAGACGATTCAATCACATAAATGGCTGGTAATGCATTACCTTATTCAGGAACAAATATTTTTACTATTTGTTTTTCACTTTTTAATCTTATTTCTACTTTACACACTGTTTTTCAGTACACATACACAGCGTATATTTAGATGACAGTGTTCCATTAAATGTAACTCTTAAACTTATTTTATAGATTTAATACAGATTACAGCACTGGCTTCATGGGATCTGATACTCCATAAATCAACAAACATCATGTAAAATTGCCTGCACAGTAACACGTGGGAGTATTTAATCCTGAGGCTGCTTCCTGCTTCCATCACTTGTGACCTAATGCATAATGCAAAAACAGTTCCTGCACGGATAAATTACGGGTTATAAATACATCAAAATTGCTGACTGTGAAATGAAATATTACAAATAGAGGATAATTAGAGAACTCGACACACAGGCCTTTTCAGTGTGTAGAGGATGTATGATTTAACAAGAATAATCTATTTACAGGGTGGACCCCTGGGAGTGCTATCAGGATACATGGCAGACAACATGTAGCGTCTTGGAACACCACCGAGACCTGATGAAGGTGAGCCCTACCAACTACTACTTGCACTAAATGCTGCACAACCTGCATTACCTTGCAACCCAAGAGTTTTCAGTCTGCATTATGCCAACACTGATAAATACTCCTCGTATTATATAATTAGGGAGAACATATACATATGTATATATCATAAACATCTTATAGAGTAAAAATCTCTTAACAAGAAGCCAGATTTGGTTGTCACTATCGTGAGCTAGATTTCAGTTTGATGCGACAAGTAGACTGTCTACATTTACATTATTTGACACTGCGAATTCTGCTTTAAACATCTATTAGATCCTTTCAAAGAGACTCTTTACAATGTACTGTAATAGCATACTGTATGCTGAGTAGTTCATACCACTAGCTTTGTGCTCCGCTCCTCCACATTGTTGTTGATCCAGTCTGATATAAAATACTAACTTTTATTTGTTATTTCTTTGTAACTTAAATATGACTACTACCTGATATACATTTACATCTACAGTGATATTGTTTCTGAACATTCAATATATTAATTTTTTTACAGAGAGTCACTGGATGTATTCTCTCTAATGTGAACACACCATCTGTCACACCTGTGATTGGTCAGTCCCTTAACCAACCAACACAACCTGTCTACCAGAACAGCAACCTCAGCAACAAGCCTACTGCTGGCAAGTAAATTTGATCTATTACAGTCTGTAATAATAAATATGAAGCTAATGTAATGTAATGTAGAAAGGGCAGATTGAGAGTTGAACAAAACATGTAACGGATTAGAAAATAGGTGTTATTTACAATTGCCCTGGATATAAGTGCTAGAGCACTGAGGGGTGTTAAAGTGGGCTTCTGAAGTGCAGTGTGCAGCGGTGTGGGTGGTCTGTACTCTGCCAGCAGTAATGACAGTCCTACTTAGCACCAGTTTCTGCTCCATAACCTGTATGTCTGAATGATATGCAAGTAAGTGTATGGGAAGGGTGACGCCAATGTGCCTACTTCTGGTTCAACCACCATGAATACAGAACTGACAAATACTGGAAGCCCTGCATTCATAGGAGGAGCAAATGGGTCTGTTCTACAAAGATACAGGAAAACAGGGCAGTTTGTACCAGTTCTTTTCTCTGTCCACCCTGCCCTACACTTTTTTACACAATTGTTTTACAATTATCTTTTACATTACCATGTATGAAATAGTAGGCAGTCTTCACATTTCTAATAATATATATGTATATTACCCCGCAGTACCAGCGCTCAGATCCATACGTTGCCAGTGGTGCACGATCAAGGTTGCATAGACAGTGCAAGGAGGATCAGCACTCACTGTATACAATACAAGGAGTGCTGATCCTCCTTACACTGTATATGGGTCTTATATACATATATATGGGTCTTATATACATATATATATATATATATATATATATATATATATATGTATATAAGTTCTGAATTATGGAAAGGCGGTCTCCCATAGACTCCATTATAATCAAATAATCCAAATTTTTCTGTAATAATAAAACATTACCTTTTACTTGATCAAAACTAAGATATAATTAATCCTTATTAGAGGCAAAACCATTTATTTAATGCTTACATGATTTTCTAGTAGACTTTATTTATGAAGATCCAAATTATGTAAAGACCCATTTTATCTATCTATAAAATATATCTTTTTTTACCTCTTTTTCAGTGAGGATCCTGGGAAAAGTTGGAGAGGGACTAAGTCGTATGTGTTGCGTCCGTCCAAACTTACAGCGTGTCACCTTTGTTGGTTAGTAGTAAATGTATTTTATATATAACCAGTAGTTCACTGTGTTATTTCTTGAAGGGTCTTTCACTGCTAAACTGGGTGTAAATGCCATCATTTCAATAAATTCCTGAGACATTCATGCTTAATTTATACTGACTTTGATCATGTGCAAGGTGCCTGTAGGTGTCACTGTAAAACCAGTACGCCAGAAATTGAGGCAATTGCCCTACTCTATCCAGGAGACTGTCTCACAGGAACTAAAGAAATTGGTAGAGCAAGATGTGATTGAAAATTCAGAATCCTCCGGATGGGTTTCACCAATTGTTGTAACAAAGAAGAAAACTGGAGGTATTCAATTGTGTGTTGATCTCCGTAAACCTAATAAAGCAGCTGTTATGGATAATCATCCCTTGCCACACATAGAGGAAATATTTTCAAAAGTCCAAGGAGCAAAATTCTTTTCCACCCTTGATCTTCAGAGTGCTTATCATCAAGTATTACTGCATGAGGAAAGCACTGCATTTATCACCCATGATGGTTTGTGTCGGTTCAAGCGTGTACCTTATGGACTGGCTTCAGCACTGAGTTGTTTTTAAAGATTGATGTCTTCTATACTCCATGACATACCTGCTGTACAATGCAACTTGGATGATATAATTGTCTATGCTCCAACTATGGATCTCCATGACAAGTACCTAGAAAGGGTTCTGAAATACACTGATTCTGCAGGACTGAAACTGAACCTTTCCAAATGCCACTTCAAACAAACTCAGCTGTCATTTCTGGGTCATATAATTTCACAAGAGGCATTACTGCCCACCCTGACAAGTCAACGCGGTTACACAAGCACCTACTCCATCTGATTTTCAGACCTTACAAACTTTCTTAGGTCTTACTTCATGGTATTCTAAGTTTATTCCCAACTATGCTTCAGTTGTGGAGCCACTTCAAGCACTACTATGTGGAACTTCAAGTCTGGTTTGGTCAAAGACTGCTCAACATAGCTTTGTAATTGTGAAACAGTTAATTGTGAACAGTCCAGTGCTAGCTTTATTTGATCCTGCACTACCCACTGTAGTTACTACAGATGCTTCAGACTATGGGATTGGTGCAGTTCTCACACAGATCCATTCAGAGAAAACTGTTGCATTTGCATCCAGAACACTTACAGACAGAGCGTTAGTATACAGCTGTTGAAAAAGAAGCTCAAGCATATGTTAGGGCAACAGAAAAATGGAGAATCTACCTATGGGGTAGAGAATTTACCTTATGCATGAATCATAGCCCTTTAACTACACTACTTACAACAAAGGGACTAGGAAGAGCTGGAATGTGCATAGCTAGATGGTCAACTACAAAATTCAATACAAACCAGGTTTGAAAAATGATACTGCTGATTGTTTGTCACATTTACCTTTACCTGCAACTTCTGATACACTGGATGAGGACATAGAAGTTGAAGCATTGACTGATATATTTTCATCTACAGTTACAGCTGCTGATTTTAAGCAAGCTTGCCTCACATTTCCAATTCAAATAAAACTACGGGGCATCTTACAAAGCAAATGGCCAAATGCTTAGAAGAAACTCAGTTCTGATCTTCAACCTTACTACATGATTAGACACAAACTGCCCTTAGTAGATGGCTATGTTGTCCATGGAGCTTATCGCTTACTGGTACCAGAGACCTTGAGAGAAAAGCTCATACAATTTGCACAAGGAATTGTATGTACAAAACAAAGACTACGAGAACTATACTGGTGGTCAGCAATGGATGCCGATGTGGTAACTGCCATTCATTCTTGTGTTACTTGTTAGAATCATGACAAAACAGCTATCACACATACACCACCACTTCAGCCAGTACCATTTCTTGATTCAGCAGGGTACAAACTTGCTATTGATATTGTGGATACTTTTGCAGATGCTCCTATAGACTGCAGATTTGCTATAATTCTGACAGACTTTTACAGCAAATGGCATGAAATTGCATTTGTTTCTCATGTAACATCAGCTATAGTAATAACATTTCTGTATACAGTCTTCAGCAAAGAACGTAATCCAAAAGAGTTAATATCAGTCAATGGACCACAGTTTGTCTCATCTGAGTTTGAATCCTTTCTGAGAGAGAGGAATATTATGTATAGGAAATCTTCAGTGTATTACCCACAAGCAATGGAGAAATCGAGTGATTCAACCGAAGTCTGAAAGAAGCACTACAGACAATATCTTACTGGGAAATCTTGGAAAGTATTATACATACAACTGAGTTCCTACATAACTACAGAGCAACGTGCCATGCAACAACCCAATCATCTCCAGCTGAATTATTACATGGCAGATAGATGCGCACTAAGTTACATGTTGCAGACATCAAACTTCCAAAAATATTGTTCCTACAAAATCATCTACTGGACATTGTCAAAGGCCAACAAGCCAAATGCAAGGCTTATACTGACAGAAGTGCACTTTCAACCTGGATCTTTAGTCAGAATTAAGAAACCAGGAATACTGAAACAAGGCCAATGTAAATTTACTACACCACAAAGTGAAAGGCCAGCGAGAACAATACACATATGAACTCTCTGATGGATGTATATGGAATGCAAGTCATCTTGCTCCTGTTAGAAATGTCTTTGGAGAACCTCCATTTGATGAAGGACCTTTTCCTACTCCTGATGCCAACTGCAATAGGCCTGAAGAAAGTGAACCTAGGGATCTGCAACCTTGGCTCTCCAGCTGTTAAGGAACTACAAGTCCCAAAATGCAATGAAGGAGTCTGTCATGATTCATAAAGGCAAATGCATTGTGGGACTTGTAGTTCCTTAACAGCTGGAGAGCCAAGGTTGCAGATCCCTGCGGCGGCGGCGGCGTAGTGAGAGAATCAGAAAACTACCTGCATGGACCATGGACTATGTCATTTGAAGAATGTATATTATTTCTTTAAGATGCATTGTTGTTGTTTATTACATTTACCCAAATGCTTTCCTACTATAGGGGGAATATGTGGTGTTTGTGCAAGGCGCCTATAAGTGTCACTGTGCACAAGAGTATACTGTGCATACATTGTACTTTCTATGTTGCTTAAAAGGGTTACAGTTCAAGTTTGCCGTTGAAGTGTAATGGCTGCATAAAGTATAACAGTGCTAATAGAGCACTGTTATACTCTGCTCATCCTCGGCTACCAAAACACAACAAGCACCAGCACATTTACATGGAACTTTACAGAGATTATACATCATTCACATCAGTCCCTGCCCCAGAGGCACTAACAGTCTAAGGTCCCTATCACATTCGCATACACTTTGATCCATTTAATTCAATTGGAGTGTTTAAGGAATAATTTTTCATTGCATTTGTGTCCAGCAATGTTTTCCCACAAATCACAAATCTGTTTACACATGCATCTTTCATTTTCTTGAATCCTTATCTGGATATGTTCTGACAGTCCTCTCTGTTGCTTCTCTGACAGCAACTTACAACAGAACAGTAGAACAGGCAGCATTCCGTCAGATCTAATTTTCTGGGTGGATTAATTTTCAAAGCTTGTCAGCAACTTGAATTCTGTGCCACATTTGCATAGGGTTTCATAGAATTTTCAGAATGATAGATACTGTAGTATGCACGTCGAAACTGGTATTTTAAAATATCTGTGTGTATTTTACAAATGAAACAGCTGCAAACGAGGGAGAACCACTAATTGCTATGATTATTCATAACAGACATTTATAATCGGCCTATTTACAATTTGAATGAGATAAATCGAATCTCTAAGCAATAAATGGTTTTTCTCTAATATTATAAAATTGTTCTTACATTACCAGTAGCCATGGAGGATAACTGCAGGGCTGGAGGGTCAGGTTTAGAAGCTTCTCTAAAAAAAAGGTTTGGGGGGGTTACATTATCAGAAAAGGTGAGTTCTCTAACTCACTTGTGGTTTCTGGCATAACTTCTTTTTTCTCGCAGGATTTTTTTCGAGGAAGAAAAAAAATTGCCTGAAAATGCTAGAGTAAGAACTCACTTGCTTTTTCTGTCATTGTATTTCCCCTTGTGCCATATAAAACTGCCTATTCGGGTATGCATATCTGAGGATCTTTCATTGCTTTGGCAAAATAGTATGCAAATAAAACCCTATATAACGGTTATTCTTATGTAGAGAGTACTATAATAACCTTATCAGGCTAGATTGGCTACAGATGGATGGAAGTGTATGAGAGTATTCCCCACTGGACTCTGTGCCTTGTACTGAAATTTCTATTGTCTTTCTGCCAAGAACATATTAATTTTTAATGACATGCAATGCAAGTTCTGCCATACCTAGTTGTTAATGGATTCTAATATTCAATCTTACAGATGAGAATGCCAACTTGGGAACAGTGATGCGATATGAGGAGATAGGTACGCCCAAATCAGTTTTTGTTGGTTTGGAAGAGTGTGTATATATATATATATATATATATATATTAATTAAATACCTATATATTGTTTTTGTTTCTCAGAGTTGCGAATCTTGCTCCTATGTGGTAGTGACCTGCTTGAATCCTTTTGCATCCCTGGCCTGTGGAATGAATCAGATGTAAGTACTCATTTTCATGACAACTGAAACCTTCCTTTCTGTTTTCTCTCATGGAATGTATTTGGTGGGATATTGGCTAATATAATGTCGTGCTTTTAGGTTTAGAGCATGTAGGAGTGACTGGTTAAATGGCTGCAGTATTTGATTTCTGCCCAAGGGTCTGGTGTTCCTGGGGATGTCTGAGAGCTGCTCTTTAGAAACAGAAGCACGGGCCTCTGAAATACTATGCTGTACCGCACTCATTTACTAATGTAATGCAGTGGTAAAATTGGAATTTTGTGTGCAAATCCCCATGTATTTTACCTGTAATGTTTTATTACAGTTTAATTGCAGGTATACCCTAAGTTGCACCCACTAATATGGATGTAAATTGGTTTCTCATTTGATGCAATTTGACCATTATGCATT
Organism: Xenopus borealis; assembly: GCA_024363595.1. Classification (NCBI taxonomy): domain Eukaryota; kingdom Metazoa; phylum Chordata; class Amphibia; order Anura; family Pipidae; genus Xenopus; species Xenopus borealis. The sequence continues at coordinate 93,191,133 of CM044437.1, forward strand.
CCTTAAACTTTGACTCAGGGTAGGGACAGACAGGGAGATTCGGGGAGATTTTGTCGCCTGGCGTTTTTAGCAGGCGACAATCTCCCCGAATTTCCTTCTCCCTGTCTGTCCCTACCCTAAATCTCTGGACATTGCTTACTTATCTGAATATACGTAATGGATATCACACATGCCAGCAACTTGTTATAGTTGTAGGAATTAATTTTATGGTAATAAAAATGAAGACTCAAAGCATTTCTTGTGTGCTACCATAATAAATGGGTCACCCTTCCACCATGCAGAACTCTGTTTCTTACTAAACACCTTTGTTCCTTGTTACCCGCTAGTGTTCTGCTTAAATCAGTACTTTATGTATTAATGGAAAACAGGTACCGTAAAATACATAAAAATGATTAAACTTTCTTATAGATGGAAGTCATTGTGGGAGATTTCGGAATTGTGGTTGTGCCACGTGATGGAGTAGAACCTGAACAAATACTCAATCACTCATCATTGCTCCGTAAATACAAGGTATGTTCCAGCTCAAATCAAACTAGACAAGAAGTGCTAACACATTGTGGTAAGGGCACAATATGCATTTTGTGTGTGCATGATGGTGGTAGTGTTGTTGCAGGTAAAACTAGACAAATAGAAATGAATGATTAGTATCAACAGCAGATGCAGGCCAGATTTTATTTCTCTTCACGTCTGATTACAGCGGTCCTTAGCATCACCTGCCAGCACTTGATATCTATATATTTGCCAGCAGAGATTAGTTAGACAGTTCACTATTGCAATCAGTTCAATATTTAATGAAGGAATGAAACCTAGCACAAACATTTGCTATACTAATTCTGTCATACAGCTACTAAAAATAAATATCTTTAAACTTTCTGTCTTTATTTTATTTTACAGAACAACATTCTGATAGTGAAAGATGACAGTAACCATCCAATGGCTGTAGTTAGCTCCACCAAAAGCAGGTACAAAATATTACTATTGTTACTGAGCTATTGGCTATTCCTGTACCTAACACCGTTACAGTCTTTTTGTTTGTAGGGTACCTCCATATATAAATATATATAATACAGAAATATCTCTTAATTAATGTATATGTGTTTGAAATGAGGCAGCATTTTAAAGACAGTATACATCTAGTTGGAACTATGTTCTGGCAATTGAACTTGTAATTAGTGTATGCATGAATGCACAGACACAAATAGGTGATATTGCAGTCCAAGCCAGATTGCATATTTACAGAGAATTAAATCTGCACTTCGCATTTCCTATTAAAGGAAAGGCAAAAAAATAGAATCAAATTTTTACTGTCTTTATTGAAAAAGAGACCTGTCTCCAATATACTTTAATTAAACAATGTATACTGGTTTTATAAGAAACCTGACTGTATGCAGTGAAATTCTCCCTTCATTTACTTCTGTGGATAGGAATTGTCAGACGTTCCCTAACTGCTCTGTAGAGAAACAATCATACTTATGAACAGCAGAGAGCCCCCACCATACTTTCCAGCCATGCAAAACTCAAGCAGCTTTATTTCCCTGTTGAGCAGTCGGTGACTACATAGAGATTTGTGTTGGATTTTATTTTTGCCTTTTCATCCCCTTTACTGTTTCCAACTCCAGTTGCAGGGACAAAGATCATGGAGCCAGATTTAAACAGATAAACTGGGATTTTATTTGGAGGATTATTTTGCTGCAGCCACTGGTTCTGCAGAGTTGGATAAAGTTTGTATTAAACAATGCAAAAACTATAAAATCCACATTAGATTACGTGACAACACAGGACCCAGGGCAGTCTGTATAATCTGATTATTAATCAGTCTGCCAGATATTATTTGACTTGTGCTGTTTTGATAATTTCCCTAAGCAGCACAGACCATACTGAGCAGGGTCAGGGTCACAATGTGCAGGTTCAGGCAAAGATGTATAACAAAGTTACAAGATGGTGACCCCCTGTGGCCAACTTTGAAAGCATAAATCATTGATTAGGCTTGATTAGTATACAAAATACAGCATTTCTAGCCTTATTCTATTGTAGCCTTTCCTTGTCCTTTAAGTAGGTCCAGATTTGTAGAAAGACAACAAAGGGCCTGGCCTAGAGTGGCAAAGTTTTAGGGGCAGCATGCTGCTCCACTACCTAATGACAGATTGTGAAAGAAGGGAGGATGGAATCACATTGAAACTCCGACTGGCGCCAGTCAATGGTCCAGCTCCATTCTACACTTTTTGCGCACAGAGCATTATTGAACAGGTTTACAGAGAAGCAGGAGGTGTGATGTCTGAGAGTGGAAAAGGGGGGTTGTGCGTGGTGATGAGCCGGGGGTCAAAAAGGTACCTTCCTTTACTGGCCTATGGGCACATCATTTTATGATTTTGTTATGTTTCTTATAACTTTGTAGAAACTGCATATATAAAGAACGTTCTACATTTTCGATATGTTTTTCCATGACTGTGTATGACAACTTGCTTTATTTCTTGCTTCCACTTATATTTTTCTGTAACCTAGATTGGCCCTGCAGCATGGGGATGGACATGTGGTGGACTACCTTGCGCAGCCAGTCATTGACTATGTTCTGAAAAGCCAGCTTTATATTAATACATCAGGCTGACAGGCCCCTTTAACAATTCTGATGGATGTGGCTCTGTGATCCCCTTGTCAACACAATACCATGTATTTACTGCTCACTGTAATGTTCTCAATGATCATTATACATCTCTAGGTCCTCGTTCTTTGTCGCCTTCACCTGTCTGAATCATGTATCTCACTTCAGCTCTATGACTCCGACGCTGTATCTACTCTGTTGAGAGCTGAACCTGCATTCTACATAAAATAGGAGTCGGCGTCTGGTGGATTTTATAGTAGACATTAACATACTTTCTGTGGTGAAAGGACGGGGTAATTATTCACCCATTTAGAGTTTTGCATGCCATGCCATACTGAATGGGTATATTTTCCTCTCCCTCACGATTAATCACTTTTTTAAGTGGGGGTTATGAATAGGGTGTTTGTTACATTCTTTCAACAATTCTCTGTTGCCTTTATGCTGGGTTCCAAGCGCCATAACTTATCATCTTCTTTCTCCAGCTCTCTTTTGAAAACATATAACCTAGAGAACTATGGTTAATGGGAACAGCAAACCATTCTTGTAACACTTCCATGCGCATACTGCACTCAGTTAGCATGTTCTTGCGGTGCTTATATCTCTTTATGTTGTGGTGCATAATATTTATTAATGTGCTGACTGGGAGGGAAGGGCATGCATCTGTTCAGTGATGTGTCAGACTGGTAGGAGAACTCTAAAAGCAACACAAATACAGCAGAGCTATAAAATACTCTGGCACAAAAAAACATTTATGGTTAAGGTACAGTTTCATGTCTTAATATAACCACATGCACATTAAAGTAGACAGAGCGAGATGCTACAAATTACACTTTGCAATCCATTATGGACCAAGACTTTAATATGCTTTAGAAATCTGTGTAAACCTATGAATAAAACTGAAAGTAGGTGCAACAAGGACAGCAGAATATATACACACTATTCACTAAGGGCTAGTCCTTATACTATATCTGGGATGAGAAGTCTCCAAAGAATTCACAGGGATCACACTCTCAGTTTACTGCTTTTATAAAACACATGTTTATCATTTTACAAAGTAATGCTGAAATAAAAGTTGATAAACAATGAACACTTAGAACAGCACCCAAATTCCTTGGTAACAGGTTTTTTTTATAGCAAGACTAAGCACCTATATAATAGAATGTAGCATTTTAAAGAATTTGTTGCAGTACAGTCTTCAGTTTGTATGATAGACATAGCACTCTTTTCTAATTCAAGTGATTATCCCCAGAAGACTTGTTGAAGTAGCTAGAGGTGTCCTTACATATATAGCATATCCGGTTTAGTTGGCGACACCATTCATGCATGTAGTGGATGCATTTCTTCCAGAAGAATTAGAATTGATTGAACAATAAACCATGTTGCTCAACTCTGCCCCCCCCCCCACCAAGTTACCATTTCCTAAAATCCATAGTTCCTGGGATAAAAACTGTACCATAGATGGCTATCGGTATCAGTATATTAATTTATTTTATACATGTACTGTCATACTCAAATAGGGTGAAATAGTATCCATAGTTAATGGTCCAGTGACTGTGATAGACATAGCTGTTTTCAAGTATTGATAACCTGACTTATGTTGATAATTTGGCCCATTAGGAGTCCCTGAGCTATGGAGATTATCATTATTTTATAATAATGCCGAGAGCATGTATAGAGAACAGGAGCTGTCTGTTTGTGTGGTTTCAGGATACCACATACAAAATGCTCTTCAGCTGTGTTACCTGCCCTGCAACACAACCAAGCAGAAACCATGATTTGCTGCTAAAAAAAAAGAATGATGTGTGTATTATCTGAGCAATGGAACGTTAAGACATAACGTAATGGGTGGGGGGTAGAGATATTGTAGCAGCTCTTTGACTAGTGTAATAAGTTCTGTTCATTTTAATGTTGCTGTTTTATCAATAAAAAATTTGCTTTGCTAGAAATGTAAGTGTTGAAGCATGATATCACCAGATGGTGGAGCAGTATTTGGGTTATATTTTATTAATAAATAAATAGAAATACAATACAGAGATGAAATAATTGGCATAGTCTCTCCTTTCTGCTCTGGAATCATATAAGTACCATCATCTTCAATGAGTTGTTCCCTCATTCACTTTAATTCCGACCTCAGGGATATTCCATGTGTCTGTCTCTTCAATGAGCACATCTCACAGTATGGACATTTGCAAGAGTTATGTCTGTGTTGCTTTATTGCACATAGATCCAGTACCATATGAGTCCAGAGAATACCCCATTGATTTATACTAGAATCTTTCAAGGCTTCTCAATAGCAGTTGTACTATAACAACCAGGTGGTAGGTTATCACGAATGTCCCGTAAGTTCTGAATATCAATCAAGGTTTGGCTGATCTCTTTTTCTACTGTCGCCATACTTTGTTTTTGTACCTGTGCAGCCAGCTCCAGTTGTTGCACGGCGGGCTTGAGATGTCCATTTAGCTGAGTGCGAGCAGCCCCCATACCGGCTTCCAGAGCTTTTAGGCCCTCTTCATTTATGCCTAGTGGCTGATCTACAAGGGACATAGTAAAGGAAGGCGCTTGTATTTTGATATGAGCTCATTTCATTTACATACAATGGATTCACATATTGACTGGTAAATAAAAACTACTATAGGGTGGGAAGGGGCAGTTTTTACCTCATTATCTCCTATATCCCATAACAATATATAACTGGAAAACACAAGAGGCACGGTATGACATCACTAGGGTCTCAGGCCAGAATTGATGTAGCAGGAACATACTACACAGCAAAACTTTTTCAAAGGGATGACATAAAATGATGCTGACATATGTAATGACCTGTAGTAATGCTGTTTTATCTGTGACAATAACTTTGAGCTAACAACTTATTTATCAGAATTCAGCAAAACAAAAAGAGCCCCATCCATCTTGAGTGAAGAAGTCCTGTCGCTTACCCAATAGATGAAGCAACCGATCCAAAATACTAAGACTTGCAGTTACAGCATCATGGACTCCCAAGGCGCCGGCTTCTGTTTCCAGTGCTCTCTTTGCAATCTAATAAAAACATATAATTTCAGTGAGAAAAACACAGTAACAAAGTAGAAGAGTTTGAAAAAAGATGCGCCCACCACACCTGCCTTATATCTTAAGCCTCTTTAATTTGCCACAGTAGGGAAAAATCTTTCCTAATTTCAAAACAGCAATCAGACCACTCCCTGGAATAACTCAGTACTAAGAGTTAATTTCAGTAACTTTATATTTTCTCATTCTCTAAAAAAAGATACGATAATTTGTACTATCCAACGTATCTGCCTGTACAGTCATGTTGGGGAGAGAATTTTACAACTTTACTATAAAAAGTATTTTTCACTTGTGGTGGAAGGACCTACCATTAACAAACAATTACAGGATTTATATATGGTCCTTTTATTCTGATATACTTATACACATTTATCATATCCCCCTTAAGTGCCTCGTCAGTGAAAACAACCTCATCTTGTCCAGTGGTTCTTCATAATTGATTTTGTTCTTCTCTGGAAAATGACCCCCTATTCCCTTCATTATATATATCCCATTTTTAAAACAGGAGCTGCTTAACTCTGCAGTATAAAATAAGTGTCAGTGACCCCCCCATTTAAAAACTGCAAAGAGGCAGAAGAGAAATTACAATAATTCAAAACTATAAAAATTAAAGAAAACCAATGGCAAAGTTGCTAGGAACAGGACATTCGATAACATACTAATAACTAACTCAAAGTTGAACCACTCTTTTAATTAATCTAATCACATGACATGCACTATGAAAATATTATGTAATATGCATGATTAATGTATTGTTCAGCTAACAGTATACTGAAAGAAATAGTTTGTTTAGTTTCTTTTTCTCATAAAATACCCCCCCCCCAACCTATTTATTACTCTTTAAACATTTCTATTCCAAAAATTAAAATTTTGGATTTTGGCTGATATTTGTACCATATTTGTTCTTGAAGATGTAATTTTTAAGCATATTTACACAGGCCCGCCACCTTGCCTCAGGCGGCACAGAGCGGCCAGTTACAAGCGGTGGCAAAAAGCCGCCTCTTGTAACTTTAAGAGCCGAATTTCCGTGTTTTAACCCGGAAATTCGGCTCCGCTAGTGCAGAGAGCGCAATTGTGCTCAATGCACTAGCGATACCGCCCCCTTTTCACCCGCTCCGACGCTGATTTTTAAGTGCGGATCGGGAAGGGCGGGCGGCATCAGGGCTGCTGCCTCCGACGGCGGCAGCCCCAGAGTCGGCGCTGTATTTACACTGAAATTGATATTTAATGACTTGATTGTATTATTGGCAAAATGGTGCCTTTCTGTCAGGGTAAGTGTATTCAGTTCTTACATCATCTGCAGCTGCACTGTCCTTCTCCGCTTCCTGAATTCTACCATCCAGAGATGCACCAGTGTTTTTTGCCAGTCGGCGAATCTCAGCCAGATCCCGCTCCAATGCAAGAGCCATCTCTGCTGAATTGTTAGCATCCTGGCCCATCTGCAGCATGTTCTGTGGGAATCATGTACAAGAGGACGATATTAATAGGGTTGACTAATCCGCAAGTCGTGTGTGAACAAAACATTCATTTAATTATTTAAGAATATAAATAATTTTAAGAGTACAAATAATATAAATTGGAAAAAAAATAGGAAATAGTAGGACAACAATTACAAAATAGAGAATTTAATAGGCAGGTGAGATTAGCTCTGGCACTGGATGCATGCAAGAATATACACATTAAAGCTTAGAACTGGATTTTACTTTTACTAGCACCAAAGTCCTAACCTTTCCTAGTGGCAGGTATACTGCAGCACAGATGAATTAGATGAAAAAGAAAATGACTCCATATACCACTTCACTGCATGCAACATTTTTGGATGAAAACATACAATACTGGATGAGAAACCATGCTCTGAATCCATGGATGAGAACCCCCAATCTGAATCTGTGACTGAGAGCTCACAATGTGAATGCTTTGGATGAGAACCCACAATCGCTATGCTTTGAAGAAGAACCCACAATTTAAATGCTATGGTTAAGAGCCACATTCTGATTGGATGGAACCCACAATATGAATCCTGTAGATGGAACCCACAATCAATCAAATGCGTTTGGTGAGAACCGATTATCTCTTGATAGACAGCATGTGTACTTAACTTAGCTTTAGAAAGAGGAAATGATAGAAGTAATTATTAGACTGGTGGTTACTAAAGTTAGGAGTTAGAGATCTAACCACTCAATAAATAATTCTGCAGCTGAGTGTTATGGCTCAATCAAATACACTGGTTTGGCGTGCTACATTCATTGAACATCACCCACAAATAATTAATATAATCTGCATATTATTTAGATATGCAGATGCTTTTACCAGCTGTATTTCCGAGGCAATCGTATTCGCCTCTTGGGCATTGCCCTCCGCTCTGCGTGCATCACTCTCTGCTCCTTTCAGAGCCGTCTCTGTTCTTTTTGCGCTCTCTGTTGCATCTTGAACCCTGAGGCGGATCTCTGGGAGGCGGCGCATTGCATCTTCAGCCTCACTGCGACGGTCCCCAACTTGGTCACCAAACCCTTAGACAAAAAATGTCAGCCATTTAGCCCTTTGTATAATCAGCAATATCAAAACACAGTTTGGTTTAAAGTGTTTATTTTGCAAAACATCACTATGTAAAAAAACAAGCCAAAAGAATTCAAGACAAAATAAATATTTGAGGGTTCTAGTGTACAAAACCTGTGGGTGCCTTTTAGTACCGCTAGCCACTTATAGTTACTACCTTTTAGGCTCATAAGGATTCCATCAATCTCATAGAATGTTGCATTTCCAGTGTTCATAGCTTGCGTTGCCTTGGTCTTTGCAGCATTTGCCCTTGAGAGCAATTGGTCTGCCAACTGGAAGATAACCAGAAACAGTAAGTATGATTTACTCCATATTGTTACTCAATAGTCAGGCAATCCTCTCATGTACACTCATACTTCTGTGTTGGTATTACAACTGACTTCTAATCTGAATTAATAGTAAGATGTTTATAGTGTGCATAGGACATTGTTTTTCCCCACGTAGGGCCATTTGTACATATAAAAAGGAAGCAGTCTTTAGAAGAATATTTATGTTAAATAATAGGATGAATGCTGGTGAGCTGTGCAAACACTATTCTCTGGTTCAGGGGGAAAAATGGAAGACAAACTTTGTAGGCTGCAAAGGGTTTATTAGAGCCTTTACATACCAATCTGTTCTGTCGTCCTTCCTGGAGCTGCTGCTCTGCATCTTGTTCCCAGGTATTTAATTTCCTCTGAAGATTTTTGCTTTGGGCCAGATCTGCATCCACAGTTGTTTTGAGTGCTGCAGACTCCCCCTTTAAACGCTCCAGCTCTGCCTGATGACCAAAATGAAGATTAGTGAGGCATAGGGTGTCCTAACCATAACTAGTGGCTTCTAGCCTCTGTGTAGCACCAGCCTTAGGGTAAGACCTTTGGATACTGATTTCAGTGCAGAATTCTGCTGGAGCAGCTGATGCATTTTGAAAAAGCATGTTTTCCCATGACAGTATCCCTCTTCTCTGCTTTCCCAACCTATGGCCCTTCAGCTGTTGTAGAGCTCCAATGGATGGCATATGTCGGTCAGCACTTTCTGAGAACCTGCAGTGGTCACACAATGTTGGGAGCTGTACTTCTACAACAAAGACCACACGTTTCTGTAGCTATTGTGTCCCAATATATTTGCCACCACAGTCCCCTGCATTCCCAGTCCTACATAAACTGCTCATACTTTCACATGAGATGACTTTGAAGTAACCTTTATGTATAAGTGCATCGATAGGAGTGGGAAGAGTCATATTTACTTGTGTTATTAGTCAGGGGCATTTGATGACTCTATATATATCCCATAGTCTGACTTTTAACCAAAAACAGGCTTCTCTCTGAAACTTAGAAATTAATTTTATGATTCTTATGATCTTCATAATTCATAAAAGGCAAAGCCCTGCCAACGAAGTAGAAGATTTGTGTTTATAAAAAAAGTGACAGTAATAACACAGATGCAATGGTAACATTGTGTATAGAGTATTTTATAGTACTAATGACCTGTCTATGGCCTCTTTAAGTATGATGGGTTATAACCTGTCAAAAATGATCCACTAAATCAATCTGTACAATGGCAGAGATGCCTGATTTCCCACAAGGCCTTTATTTTACATGTTTATTCAGGCTCTCTAGTTCTGCTTTCCCATGATGGGATTGATTTTAAAAAGCTCCTATGTATGTTAGTGTCATCTCCATTTTCTCTACATTCCAGGAAGTCACATGAAACTTACTTTCTAACCTTCTCTTACATTACAATTAAAAATGGAAGACTGTGTATGTCAAGTAGAAAAGTCCTGTTTGATGCTCCTGGTTCCTGACTTTTATTTTCATTGTAACAAATGCAGCCAGTGAAGAACAGACAGAACTTGCAAGCTTTAAAAACTAAAGGGAAAATAAACCATCCTTTTTGACATGAGCTCATTCAGTTGAGGGTTATACAGAAAAGGTGGATAAATGCTATCTGAACTGCAAAAATAAAAAATAAATGTATTTTTTTATATAAACATACTTGATTTCAGAAACTGAAAGTAAACCATGACACTATGACAAACCATTTCCCAACATCCCTTAGGCTGAAAGTGTAATGCATCCCTTCCCTTACTTCGTTCCAATGGAAGTACAAACTGGCCAAATATATCAAAGTATCAGCGTTGGAGAAGGAACTGCAATGTTCTGAAAGCTTGCTGTGATTATCATCCCTATAACTGCCAAATAAATCCCTAATTTTGGATTGGGAATTTCGGGAAGGAAGTAATTAAATAACATTGCATTGTTTCCTTTTCTGGTAAGGTGTTGTGTTTATTATCAGGATAACGGTCACTATACTGGAGTGCTCACCTCACAGATATACACTATTGTAGTGTAAGGTGCTGAACTGGAAGACACGGGTCATAAAAGTACACAAAAAAGGAAACCAGCAGCACACTGTATTCTATTTACCAAAGTGCAAAAAAAATATTTATTTAGCCCATATCATACAAAGCGGCAAGATTCGGGCCCACCAGGCCTTTTATCAAGCTTGATAGACTTTCAAGCCCATATCATACACTTTGTATGATATGGGCGAAATAAATAGTTTTTTGGCAAATCGAATAGAATGTGCTGCTGGTTTCATTTTTTATTATCAGGATAATGACAGATGTAGAACTGTAGCCGTAAGTAGCAGGGTTACCTGGAATGCCACAGAGGTTATGGGGGGCAGTTGCTCAAAGGCACGAGATGTTTGCATGCTGTCATGGTGGGCTCTCTCTGCTGCTGCCGCTGACTGGATAGCCTCAGTTTCTAGAGCTCTGGTCTGTGTGCGGGCCCCCTCCATCCTGTAATTATAAATTATATATATATATATATATATTAGGCTCATGCAGAAAGGCACTTTGACCTGGATTCCCAAAAAATTTGCTAACCTGCCCCATTATTTACTGACTGCATTGAGCTGGGGTGTGTTAGAATGTGCAACACCTTACATTATATGCATGCAGAAGTGTCAGTGAGTTTCAGGATGGAATCTACAGCCTCTGGCATTATAAGGGCAAACATGTCCATGATAATATTACAAACATTATATTATTACATTGTGCAATGAATAATATTAATTAAAACAAAACTATATGTTCTGCCAAGAGCTGAGAGGGGTGAGTGCAACAGCTGGAGAGAAGCAGTTTGTACTTCTAAGACCTTTCTCACTCAAGCAGAAGGACCCACAGGACTGAATTGATGAAATGCCTGGAATGAATCTGTACCAGCTTTTATCTAGTTTTTAATAAGCCTTGACTGCTTTAATAAAGAAGTACTCTATCCTGTCGCCATGTGTGAACTTCATACATATTTGTATACAGCACCTGGGAGACAACTAGATAAAATCAAACAAAGAGCTCTTTTACACTGTACCTTGCTTTCAGCTTGTCTGCAGCCTCAGGGTCAGCTCCAGCTGCTTGTAGTATCTGTAGTGCCCTCGCAGTATCTCCTTGTGCTTCTGCTGCATCTTGTACCACAGTCTGGGCCTCCTGTGCAAGTCTATGCAGTCAGGGAACAGTCAGTGAGTTACAAGTTAGAAGGCAGACTTCTATTGTAATATTTTCCATGCACCTTGCACTACAGAGATCAGCCTATTGCCCTGGGTGCAGGTGTGCATGGGTCCTAAGGGGGCAGTGTTGCTCCCCCGAGTGTTTTTACTTTGTGCCCGGTGCAATGGTAAATAAACCATTATTATAAATATAAAGATTACATGTTTGTTTTATAGGGATGTAGATCCAGAGTTCTTATACCTGTTTGCTATTTGCTGGGCCTCTTGACTGAGTTTTGAATAGGAGCCGGAGTCCAATGGTAAATTTGTGGAAGGGAATGTCTGTGAGATTAGAAAAAGAGACAACAATTAAACTAAAACAAAAAACAAAGGTATTTGTTCCTATAGACTTTCAATTGTTCTGATAATTGATGAATATAATCAGTCGCTGCTCAACAAATTTTGGGGAATATATTTTAAAGCATATAAAATGATCCCGTAGAAAAATGTAAATATTACTTAGTGGTGCCATATATTTGCAGAGCAGATTTCTAAAAAGTTAGTTATGATACTAATGTGCATTCTGTGCAAGTGTGTAAGTTTCAGTGTGTAAGCGCTACATGTACAATAGTCACCATGCGGTTCAGCTCATCTTGGCTGCCTTGTAACTGCTGCAATGCAATATTAATCTTCCTCCCCATGTCCTGTAGCTGCCCCGTGTACTGGCTCTTTTGTGTCTGTAGTCCTTGTAGCTTCTCCTTTGTCTGATCCAGCACATTCTGAGTGTCAGATTGAGCTCCCTTAAGACCTGAGAATTGCCGTTGCAATGAAAGTGCTGCACCTGAAAGAGAGCAGGGTTATATGATGGTATCTTTTTTTTGGAAATTGTAAACAAGAACTGTATCAAGGAGCAACAATAAAAATAATTATGACTTTAGTATTTTTATAAGGAACAAAGATCCTATGAAGAAATGTGAGGAGAGCATGGAGGTCCCCATGAAAGCTATAATTATCAGCATTGCACACCTTTAGGAGACTTGTACCAAAACATCCACCACACCATCTATTAGGGAGGGGAAACAAAGGTTTGAGCATCCCAAGGATTTTGATCACTGGCTAAGTCATACAGTTGATACAGGAAAGGGGTAGTACCCCACAGGAATGTTTTTTCCTACGTGCTAGGAGCACAATTCTTTTTCACCCTTCCTCGCCCAAATCTGCATATGATTGTAGGATCACAAAACTGTCCCATGGAGTCAATATATTACCCTGAGCAGCCTCTGAGTCTCTCTGCAGGCCCTGTGCAGCTGCCTCTGCATTCCTCATTCTCTGCTCCAACTCCCCCCTGGCTGGGGACTGACCATTGTTTGCTCCAGTCAATTCAATGAGTTGCCTCTTATACAGGTTCAACTGTAAAGGAAAACAAAAATATTCTGTAAGAAAGCAGCAATCTGAATCCATTAAAACAAAGTAGTATATGAAATACAGCTAGGACTGGAGTTACAGAAAAGAGGGTGATTTTACTTAAGAACAAGAAAAATTCGAACAGCAAAATTCAAAAACTTTCCATTGAAGTCATGTTCCTTGGGCCCCAACTCAATTGGTGCTATAATCTGCTGAGCCACCCAGGAATTGCTTGTTTACGGATTGTTAGGGGCCCATAGGATGTTGAGGCACACAGAAAATGCCGTCAATGCAATAACCCTAAAATTAACTCTCATTTAGATCTGGGGCCCTGGGCAAAGTGCTCTCTGCTTTTCCCTAAAACCAACCAGTATTAAATATGTTATGGTATAAGTGATCATCTAGTCCACATTCATGTATGTACAGTACTCATATATAAATGGCAATGCTTCACACAGCATAGACTACAATACTCTCCTCTCAAGTATAAGGTGGAATTGGCAACAACTTTTATTGCTGTAAATCACTGTACAGTAAAACCCATCATAACAACAATAAATTCACATACATATGGGGGAATGTAATATAGGTTGCTAACAGAAAAATTATATATAGTGCGCAGTATATATAATAACATTTCTTTCTGGAAACTTTGTTGCTACAAAAAGTTTATGCCACCTTCAAGCATGTTTTACGCATTTGCAGTACACAATTACGATTCGCAATGCAATAAATGTCTAATGAAGAATATTACATTGGGACATGCTAATTTTTATTCTTATTTGTACGCAAATGTGTTCTCTTTGTGAATTTTATGACATTTTCCCTTTATGCTTTTGCACGCATATAAGAATGCATGTAATGCATTTGCATGTAATAATATTCTTCTTTATGCTTTCATCTGTCACGTGAGGAGCAAAGAGTTCACAAAGACAAAGTTGTTCACATTGCAAATGATTTTTCTTTGAGTGACTTATACTACATTCCCCCTTGATGCTGTACTTGGAATCAAACTCAGCATTCAGAAACAGTCCCTGATGAAAGGAAGATGAAAGCTTGAATCACACAGACATACCTTGGTGCTAACCTGACTGTAACAGTTGGGGCACTGGGGCTGATCACAACTCCTTCCCTCAAAACCAGCTTTACACTGGCAGGAACCATCTTTCTGACATCCTTGGTGTGTAGCCCCTACTGGGTGGCAATAGCAGGCTACGGAATAGGAAGAAATGTTAGTCATGAGATTGGACAGTTATTGTTGGATCTTTCTATTATATATTAACTAGTCTGTGAGTCCATATTTACAATAGGATAATAGTACAAACATTGCAGTAAATTATATAAATAACTAGAAAGATGAACTCATGTTCAAAGAAGGAAGATTTCTGCCCCACAGAGCTTATCATCTAAGATTATATAGGAGAAAGCTCCGAATTAAGGAAAGGTCCTCTCCCATAGACTCCATTATAATTAAATAATCCGATAATTAAATTTATCTCTGTAATTATAAAACAGTAGCTTCTAATTGATCCCAAATAACATATAATGAATCCTTATTGGAAGCAGAACCACCCTGTTGGGTTTATTTAATGTTTACATGATTTTCTAGATCCAAATTATGGAAAGATCTGTTATTTGGAAAACCCCAGGTCGCAAGCATTCTGGATAACAGGTCCCGTATCTGTACACATAAATAGGGATGAACAGGTTCCAGGATTTGGGCATTAGCAGATTATACTTTTTAATGTTAAATCTGAATACACAAGCTAGGGGTTTCATTTGGTTCAGTTTTTTGTTGAGGATTCGTCATACAGTGCATCCTCAACACCAATATATAAGGCTGTACATTCAACACCCATTTTACCTTTGCATTTGAGTTCTGGAGCTGTTGCCAAGGGGTTGCCATAGAATCCATCTTTGCATCGGTCACAGTAATACCCAGCTGTATTGTGAATGCATTTCAGACACTCGCCAGTCACTCTATCACAGCTGCCTTCCACTGACCGGTCAATATTATTATTGCATTGGCAGGGCCTGCAGGGTCTCGCAGCTCCACGTTCACCCTGGGGGTCTCCAAAATATCCCTCTGCACAGATCTCACAACGGGGGCCTAGACAAAAGCATTTATAACAAATAACTAAATGAATGATAAAAGTCATTTGTTTGGCATTTACCTTTCCATGTATATTGCCTTAACCTGTAAGGTTAGTATCTCCTTTATTAAGACTTGTTTCTCTTAAAACTTTATGAAAATAATTAACAGACTGCAGCTACTCTAACAGTGTCGGACTGGGATGCCAGGGGCCCACCAGAAAACCTTAGACCAGAGGCCCAACTTTCCAAACTATTATTCCTTCTCTCGTCACTTAACCTCTTTATTCTCCTATTCTTTTAGATCTACTTACTATACTCTATTCTTCCATTATTAAACCTCTTTTTCCACATAAAGAAATAGGAAATGAACATGAAATAGGCCAAATTGTTAGAAGCAAGAGGGCCCACTGACACCTGGGCCCACCGGGAGTTTTCCTGGTATCCCTATGGGCCAGTCCAACACTGTACTCTAACATGGCACTAAAATGTTTATGCAGATAACATTTTACTAATCTCTATTAGCGATGCAAGCTAGACCCTAACCTGACCTAACCCAACACATACTCAACCCTATCTCCCATGCCATCACTGTTTTGATACCCTCAACTAATCCACCCTTTGCTGACATCACCAATGGGGTTGCAGCAGGGCAGATGCAGTGATATAAAAAAAAGATTGCAAGCCCAATGCTGAAGACTTGCACATGACCTACTGGAAAAGTGCTGTTCCAGCCAATAGCTGTAGATCTTGATGTTTGTGTGCCAGCCGGTGCAAAACTAGTACCTATCACATTTATACACACCCATGCAAAGGCCAGCTTCATAAGGAGCTAGATAACTTGCCAAAATTTTTATGTTGGGGGGAAACCGGAATACCTGAATGAATTCAACACAGATGGGGAAAACATACTTCTAACTGGGAGTGTTGGCATCACTAATAGATTCTAGCCCAGAATGTCTCATGTCATGACAAAATATATATAAGAGCAGTGAGAAA
Source organism: Xenopus borealis (assembly GCA_024363595.1). Taxonomy (NCBI): domain Eukaryota; kingdom Metazoa; phylum Chordata; class Amphibia; order Anura; family Pipidae; genus Xenopus; species Xenopus borealis. Next base: position 93,207,310 of record CM044437.1, read on the forward strand.
GGTGGTATGTAGGCATGTCTCCACTGGAATTTGGGGTGTTTCCATGGAAGGTGGTTAGTGTGATGGGAACTGCAACCATTTAACTGGCTGTGAGACATTTTTACATGGTTTATAGGCAGACTGATCAATAATGGCACAATTCTACATGCTGGGCTTTACTGCATTGCTTTCTTATGTTCACTTATGATATATAATCAACTCTTTTTGATATCCAGTTCTTCAGCTACCATGGGCACAGGGAGTGCAACTGCAGCAGGCCCACCAACCCACAGGGGACACCATAAAGCAGCAGTACAAAATTGAGCAGCAGTACAGGTTCTTGCATAGGTTGGAGTGGTTGTCCCAGGGCCCATGGGGCTGTAGTTATACAACTGCTTATGTGGTAGGTGACTGTTCTACAGCATTCTTTCATTAACCATACATTTTATCTAACCCAATGCAGAAAACATATTTGTCTAGTATAAAAACTGTGCATTTTAAAATATATCCTTTTCATTTATTTGATAATGCATATGAATGTTTCATTGTAACTGGTTAGTTTGATGGAAAAATCACAGGTATAATTATTAGCAGAAACAGACCATGAAAAAATTGACTGATTGGTACTGCTACTCACCATTTAGCCCAACAGGACATTCATCACATACAGGCTCCTGAGTTTCTGGAGACAATGAACACCCAACTCCAGCACTGCATGGACAAGGCAAACACCTCATGGGGTCCCGAGGATCATTGTACTGACTGTGAGGGCAATCTGCACAATCATTATTCTGATTCTCATCTCCAGAGTAACAGTCACCTGGTGGAACGCAAAGGCTTATTTAGGGGTCATTGATCAATTTTATCAGATATTGTCGTTTGTGAGATCTCTCTTGGTTACTTACCAGTATCTGGATCACAAAGTCCTCCACCCTGACAGTCGCAGGAAACACATGAGCTGAAAGCACCAAGACCTGGAGTCTCTCTGCGGTATCCCCGTGCACATCTCTCACAAAACTGGCCTTGGTAACCATAGGGGCAGACACACTGTTCTACCCATGGAGCAGGCTCCCCCTGTACTGGTCGTGCTGATACAAGAGAGACATTTTGCAAGTATCCTGTGCCTATATAAATTGGAACATAAAGAAATGTAATATGTTTAGCCTTGCCTATGTAGATGGCATTTTTTAATGTTCAAATAGTACAGAGGGAGCTGTAACACATTAGAAAGTACAGCAGCTGTAGAGAAAGACTGTCTGGCATATGAGGCTAATCTTGAGATTGGTCACCAGTGAGATAAATTACCATGTAAGGGTGATTGCAAATCAGGTGCTACATGTCATAAAAACCATACACCAATATTGAAGCCATATGAGGCAATCCAATCACATTATCCACAGACCTTCCTCTGCTTTCATCTCAATTGTTGCCCCCCTCATTTTTTAATGGAGGAACCATCTCTACACCATATTATGGCTTGAATAAAGACTATAATTTGTATCTTTTTGTATATAAGATGTAAACTTTATGAATTTATAGCTGTCTCCAGTAATGCTTTTATGAAAAAAGGTGAATGATTGCTTTTTAGGTTTGTATAATTGATGATGTATTTAGATTCTATCTAGTATGTGTGTAAGTGGAACTCAGCACTCAGGAGCCCCCTTCAGTGGATCCCAGGGCAGTAGCTGGGGGGCCATCTGAAAATATGTTGACATGAAATCCCTGTTTCTTCTAGATGTAGCTGTGTGTCAGTTATTGTAAAATGTGGGGTAAATATTATTGAATATATGAAGAATACAGCAACATTTTCATACATCTGTCATTCTGTCATAAGCCAAGGAGAGCCTGCTCAAACTTTGGACCACTAAACTGGACCTAAACCAAGAAAACTCTGAAACAATCATCTGATGTAGGGTATTCCATGATTACAAGCACTACTAGTCTTTTGAGAAGCAAAAGGTCTTTATATTTATCAAAAAATATTTTATTGAAAATGTGTATTATTATATTATATTTGAAACTTGTTATTGGCATCATAGATGATTTTAGTTAGCCAATTTTAGTAAGAATGTAAACTACATATATTTTTCTTTGATTCTATTGTAATTTGTGTACTTTGGACAGCAGATGGCAGCAACCAATAAGGTCAGGTCTTGGATTTGTCTCAGCAGGAAGTTGTAAGCAAAAGAGAAGTTACAAAGGGTGACAGCTCATATAAGGGTATTAATGCACACTTAGGCCTTTGAAATCCACTGTGAGTGTCTGCAGAAGGTCTAGTTGGTATGAGAACAGTAGTTTGGCCAGTAAACATAGGCATTCTTAGCCCTAAATGAGGATCAGTGGGGTTAGTAACCTCCCTAGTAAAACCACAGTTACAGATGTAACTTGTAGGGCTGTTAGTTCAGGGAACCTAAGGTGCTGCCAGTGAGGGAAATGTGTAAGATATACTGCAGCTCATGCCAGAGTAAGTGCAAGCCCATACTAGTACATGAGAGGATCCCTGCTGGGCATAGAAAGGGTGGTGTAAGAGACAGAAAGAAGTGTGACTTGTAATTAGAGGTGAGTTAAGCTGTAGAAAGCTAGATAAGTTGACGATAGATCTGAAACATTGCTCCAATACATTTCAAAGTTTGCTTAACTGCAATGTGTGTTTAGCTGCTACTGAGCTCAATAAAGACATTGTTGTACTATCAGCACACACACAGAGAAAGACCACTACAAGCTCCCCTTCTTACTGCAAAGCTGCTCCCCAACAAAGTGCTCAGTCCTCAGCATCCCACTCTGTTACCATATACTGTACCAATTGCAGTTGTGTACAACTGGGATTCAGTAAAGACATTGTTACTTTATGTTAGGTGGAAGTCATCGGCAGCAAGTGACCTGCATACACATTACTCACTGTATTCTCCATATGTGGCTCGGATGTGAACTGAAGTCACATTACTCAAGAGACGGCGAAAGTCAAAGTGACTGAGTTGTGGAGTCCAAGGACTTCCAGAGAGTTCATCCAGCCTGTATGGGACAAATATGAGGCATAAGAGAGGTTACTATGTCCACAAAAAAATAATGGTCATGGAACAGGGGGCTGTTTTGAGCTGTTGTGTCAGCACCTGTCTGGGAGTTGTTGTCAGGCAACCATTGCCTTATAAATTCTGCTACATGCACTTAGCAACTCTGTATGTTAGTCCACAAATCATCACCACCGTCATCATTAATTCATATAGTGTCAGCAAGTATGCAGCATTTACATTAATTTGTAACTAGGGATGCACCGAATCCACTATTTTGGATACGGCTGAACCCCTGAATCCCACAAGAAAGATTTGGCCGAATACCAAATCCGAACCATAATTTGCATATGCAGATTAGGGGTGGGAAGGGGAAAATATTTTTACTTGCATGTTTTGCGACAAAAAGTCATGCAATTTCCCTCCCAGCCCCTAATTTACATATGCAAATTAGGGGACGGATTCGGTTCGGCAGAAGGATTCGGCTGAATCCTGTATTCGGTGCATCCCTATTTGTAACAAAGAAGGTCTTCCTATCATTTAACAAACAAGAATTACAGAATAAAACAATGCACAGAAAGTTCTATAGACTTTTCTCTCACCTAAATGTGTATATTTGGGGTATTCTGCAAGGGAGTGAGTATTTGGAAGATGTTAGTGTTGTTGTAACTCTCAGGCCATTCCCCTCTAAGACTAAATCTTCAGCTCCTGTGCGGTGTCGCCCCCGATCCACCCGAAAGCTGATGGAGAGATCTTGTCCATAACTCAGAGACTGGTCTCCTCGGAACTGTGCTGTAAATTGAAAGAGGCAAAACATTTGCAACACTCCTGTGTAATAACTGTAATACTGCATGGTGCTTCCAGTTAGGTAAATTACGGTAAAGCAGTTATATTTATAAATCAGAAAGGACAATTTGAAGTGGTACGGCAAGTTTGGCACTGTTTGGACACCAGAGGGATCATTTAGGGAGACCCAGTTCAAGAGTACAAGCTGTATTAGGGCACATAGACACACCTCTTATTGCCCATACTCAGAATGCTTCTGTTTGGGGTCTGACTGCTCTCTGCACCTCCATTAAATTAAAAAAACAGCATGAGGCGTAGAGGGCAGTGAGTACAGGTAAAACAGAGCACAGAGACCAGTGGCAATTCATCCCGGGCGAAAGAGAGAGTGGGTGCACAGTGTAGAAACATGGTAGAATGTGACTGGTTTTTACTCTTTACTTTTAGATACAGAACGCATTAATTAGCGGTGCACTCTATCCAGGATTTGCACAAATCCCAGCACTTTTACCTAACTGGAAGGCTTTATAGGTCTTTGTGAGATGTTGTGGGAAAAGCTGTATTTACATTCATTGTGTATGTTGATAGAGGGGCCACTGTGTAGCATTTTCAGTTAGTCATTTGTGGTCAAGCACTGGCCATATATACCTATTGACATCACACATACAATACACACAGTTATGTACACCGAGCAAAAGCAACAATCTAGTATCTCAGTTAGTTAGTCCACAACTAACATGTGAATGTCCTCAAGTGACCCGGTTGAAAACCAGACCTGAATCCAGCAGAAAACCTGTGGCAAGACTTTAGTAGTGCAGCCCTCAGACATTACCTATCACATTGTACAGCACTGCTGAGTAATTATCCTAAATGACTCATTGCACTAAGAATCAACAGTACTTGCATTTGAAAGCAATACTTTTGTAATTGTCTTTAACACCTAGGCTAGAAGTGAAGAGTGTGTTGTATAACAATCTCTTAATTAAATGTACATTGAGCTCTACTACAACATATTGTGTAAATAGAAAAAATAGAGGAACCTTTTACAAGGCAATGCATAACAGGGTACATTTTACATCAGAGTCACACTAAGGATAAAACTTATTTGGCTGCTAATTTTACAATACATAGGGACTTAGCTAGAGACTTATGCTCCCTTGGTTCCACGTGTTGTGTGAGGTTCCCTTTTATCAAACCCATATAGCTATATCTTCCGCATCCAATCCTATCTCCTCCCCCTTTTGGGTCCCCACATCCCTGCATGTAGAATTGTGTATTGAACCCTTTACACTGCAGCTGTTTTCCTTTTGTGGAAAGATCTAATAAAATATATTGGTACACATAGATCTCCTTAGGTCTGAAGGTAGGGCACAGCTGCAACAGTACCGCTAAAACAACGTTTTGTTATATCTGGAAATGTAACATAATAAAGAATTAACCCCTATATGTAATATAAGGCACTAAGTTTGCCCAGGATCAGTAACTCATGGCAACCAATAAGATACTTGCATTTTAACAGGTGACTAGTGAATTCTACCTGCTGATTGGTTGCCATAGGTTACTGCCCCTGGGCAAACGTAGTGTCTTTTATTACATTACCCCAATAGAATTCTAACAAGGGCGAATATTTGCCATTTACCTGGAGCATTAAAATACAGAGGCTCTTGTTGTCTGGATGATATGTAGACTTCCTTCTGGTGGCGGGACATTCTCAAGGGGACAGGTGCTATTGATCCATCTCTTAGAACTGAGCTCCAGCCCTCTGTGTCTGCAGGACATATAGAATGCCATTTTATTATTATGAAGCCGTGCAAGGAGTGTAGAAAGTTCAGGCATCAGTTTGAAGGCTCACTAGTTAGCCATAACATTGTGGTTTACCTTTCTGGAAGGAAGAAATAATCTTATTCACACTGTGTTGGGTGGAGCTGCTGCAAGTGGCCGAGTGGCCATGGCAGAAACACTGTAAACAACCTTCTGGCCGGGAGGCATCTAAGTGATAATATCCTGCTTTACACCTATGATAGGAGAGACAACAGAGAAATCACATTTACTTTCCACTGAATTTCTTTTGTATGTTACATGTCACTGCATTGCCTTGGCAACATGTCAATTGTTCTCATACCAAAATTTGCATCAGGGTCCATTGGCTTCAATTTGCACAGTTGATTCTTTCCTTACATTGCGGTGCAAGGTCAGTGCTTTGCAAGAACTAGGATAATTTCATATGATGAATGTAAGAACAATCAAATCTAGTGATGGGTGAATTTGCGGCAAATTCCTTCGATTCACCACTGGGGAATAAATTTGCGAAACTCCAGGAAAACTTTGGCGAAAATTCGCCTGGGTGCATCGCATTGGACGTGGCATCCGTTTTTTCCCTCGTCCATTTTTTTCTTACAAATTTTTCGCCATTTCACACATTTTGTGAGAAATTCGAGAAAAATTCTGCGAAGCGAAACGCCGCAGATTCACCCATCACTAATCAAATCCCTAGCTAATACATAATTTCCAATAACCTGACCCAATACTCGGCATACTTGAGACCATGTCCTGTGCATTCCCTCAGACTGCCCCCCCCCTCACAGAGGTGCCCCAGTGTCACCAGGAATTATCATTGTCTTGTGCTGTTCAGCATTACTGGTTAGACATGGTGCCTTTACCTGTCACATCTCTCTCCCGTTACGGTGGGTTTGCACACGCATCTCCCTCCAGCATCACATGATCCACTACTACCTGCAGGCTCACACTGACAGCCATCTCTCCTGAGTATTTGGAAGGAACACAAGAAATGTATGTTACTAAAGAAGAACCTGCACCTAAGGGCTATCCCTCAATTAAATTATTATTTTTACCCTGCCCTATAAATCCATTTGCTTATTATTGTCCAATGTATTTTAATACCTGGGAAATCTCTGTAAACCTTGTGTACATAGCCATGCATACCATTTGACCTCAAATTAATTATTATTATTATTATTATTATTATTATTATATGCAAAGTGGACCAATATCCCTGCACAGTATACAGCTAAAAGTTTAGAGCAGGGGTGCCCAAAACGTAGATATGTATCATTTAGTTGGTGATCATTAGATCCCAAGACACTGTCAACAAACAGCTTGTCTAAATCATCCTCCTGTTTTATTCATTTTATTCTATTCTATTTATTCTGTTACGGTTACATAAAATATAATATTAAAGTAAAATTTTCCATGGAACAGAATGCTAACAGTGATATTAAGGATGTAGATCATAATGGGACAACATTACTAAAATTTAACCCTGCATTAGTAAAGTGGTTTAGAATTTCTCTAGAAAGATGAAAGTTTTAAAATGGGCATACGAATAACATTGTCTATGTTTTTATGTTGCTACCCCTTTAAACTCAATTATAATAGAGAATAATCTAATAATCAACAGAGATGCACAGAATCAATGATTTGGTTCGGGATTTGCCTGAGCTCTTTTTATCCCTAATGGAAAGACTATTTTAGAAGCCACAATTTGGCATGTTTTTATATCCAGAGTGCAGTGTTTTCACATAAATTCTGTGGAACACATTGGAGATTGAGAGCAGTTGTAGCACATTAAAAACGTCATGTGTTGCACCAATGTGTGGTGTCAGTACTAGCACTAGTGTGTGATTCACTAAGTATAATATTGTTTTGTGTATAAGCACAATATGTTACGAGAACCCCAAAATTACATCATATTGAGACCCAGTGATTAGGGTAAGATGTGGATAGTTGCTTGGCTCTGGATTACCTGCATCCGGTGTTGCTGAGAGAGTGGAATCCAGGTTGGCACTGGTCACATTTCATACCCATTACTCCTGGTTTACAGCGGCACTGCCCATTGTCATTACATTGCTGATCCAGTGAGCCTTTAATGACAGGAGACATGCACATTCAATCAGTAGTTGCCTACTACTTATTGAGCGCATTAGCAGTATACAGTGTCCAGTTTTCTGTAGGTGGATATTTAGGCCTCCCGAAATATACTTTATGCCAGGGGGTACAGCAGAGATTTGAACAAAAAGTGATTCATAATTGAAGCTATCTCATTATAGTCTGATTGTTCTAATAAGGCTCAGCTACAGGTTAGTGGTCTAGTGCTGTGGTTAACCCATAAGTCACACAATAATGAGTCACTGTCAGGCCCGGACTGGCAATCTGTGGGTTCTGGCTAATGCCAGAGGAGCTGCTATAAGGTGCCATAGAAAGTCAGTATTTAGTGGGCTGGTGGGGGCCATTTGAGCCTCTGTGTGGGCTGATTGGCCCTCTGTACCTGAAACGCAAGTGCCTATTTTAATTCTCAGTCCAGACCTGGTCACTGTTCAGTTAAATTGGGTTTCTATACTTTAATCAGGTGAGGTCTACTTTTAGTAAAAAAAAAAAGTCAACACCTTAATAATGGGGAGTGCCCAGAAGGGTGATCTAATGAAGTTGCTCATGCCAGTGGTGCACTACTGCAAACTACAAACCCAAGATCTAATTGTAGATCACAACTGATTTAACCATATATCATTTCAGGTAATTGAAATTCCCTCAGATTTCCTATTGCAAGTGTAAGGAGGGCTTGCGGCTAAAATAATTTCCACTCTCCCGTCTCTTTCTGTTTAGCTTACAAGGTGCTTTTCTACAAAACAATTCATTTCTAATGACAAAGTCATACCTAGTGTGTGGCAAAGGCATGGCCTACATGTGCCGCCTGGTTGTGGGTAGTACCCCGCCATGCAATGTTCACAGTGGGGACCATCAGTTCCGCCATTACAGTTAATACATCGAAATCCAGAGCCAGTCTGCGCCAGCAAATCCGGGTCAAACACGCACTGCTGGGAGCGGCCATTACAACTGCAGACTGATAAAAAGAAATATAGTTACAACTGTTGACCTCAAGCAGGAGCTTGTTGCTTCCATGTTGTTAACCTGCAAACAAAAATGAGCAGCAAAAATCTCTGATGAGGTAAGCAACATGGCAGCTTCTGCTCATAGATATAAAGGCAAATATGGAGGAAGGGAACAATGAACCATAAACAGAAGGAAATATGAGACACGTCTTATTATAGGTTCCTAAGAGTATGTTGGTATGTAATTTCCAAAAACACATTACTATTTTAGGACAAAGAGCTTGAAACTACAAATGAACACAAAATATTCTTCTTGTGATAGAATTATTATTTTCATGTATTAAACAAAGCAGTTCCTGACATACCCTTGGCAACTAGCAAATGTGCCCTGAGGGATACACATTCCACAGTTTTGGCTACAGCACAATTATTAGACATATATTTACACTAACAGCCTGGCATGCTTTATTCTTGCTTATACAGTCCCATTCTCATATATGCACTTAGATAGGACGGACTGTTTTATATTCAACTCAAATTTAACACAATGCAAAAAAAATAAATAATAATTCTCAACAACTTTCCACTCTACACTAATGAACAATTCAGAATGGTTATTTGTAAATGTAATTGATATTGAAAGCAGTATCTGTGCTGTTTTCTGCACTGGTGGTTCTGACTATTGAAGCAATTTAGCCGGCAAGGCCGGAACTAGGGGTAGGCAGAAGAGGCAGCTGCATAGGGCACAATGATTGGGGGGCGCTGGGCAGCTCTTCTGCCTATTCTTAGACCGCAATGACCTGGAACTTAGCTTGCATGTTATGCTCCCTGCGCGAACGGCTCTACCGCGCATGCGTTCTCTAGCTGCGATGGGGGAAGGGAGGGGGGGGCAACTGGCCGACTGGGCTGCCTAGGGCACCTGGCCTGCCTCTGTTAGCAGGAGCCAGCTAATTAAAGGGAAACTGTCATGGGAAAACATGTTTTTTTTTAAAAATGCATCAGTTAATAGTGCTGCTCCAGTAGACTTCTGCATTGAAATCCATTTCTCAAAAGAACAAACAGATTTTTTTTATATTCAGTTTTGAAATTTCCCAGCTGCCCCTGGTCATGTGACTTGTGCCAGCACTTTAGGAGGGAACTGCTTTCTGGCAGGTTGTTGTTTTTCCTTCTCAATGTAACCGAATAGTATGCAGTGGGACATGGGTTTTACTATTGAGTGCTGTTCTTAGATCTACCAGTCAGCTGTTATCTTGTGTTAGGGAGCTGTTATCTGGTTACCTTCTCATTGTTCTTTTGTTAGGCTGCTGGGTGGGGGAAAGGGAGGGGGTGATATCACTCCAACTTGCAGTACAGCAGTAAAGAGTGATTGAAGTTTATCAGAGCACAAGTCACATGACTTGGGGCAGCTGGGAAATTGACAAAATGTCTAGCCCCATGTCAGATTTCAAAATATAAAAAAAATCTGTATGCTCTTTTGAGAAATGGATTTCAGTGCAGAATTGTTCTGGAACAGCACTATTAACTGATGCATTTTGAAAAAAAATGTTTTCCCATGACAGGATCCCTTTAACAGACCTGAACAATAAAGCAAGGAAATGTAGGAATGGGGTCTAGGCTGGAAGAGAGCTGGTCTCTGTGCAGAACTGGGGTCCTGAGATCAATTCCAGCCAGGGCATGACAGTATATGCACAGAGGTCTGTATATGTTTGTGTGGGTTTCCTCCAGGCACTTTGGTTTCCTCCCACGCTCCAAAAACATACAGACAGTTCCATTGACTCCTAATAAAACTGACCATAGTGTGTGTGAATGTGAAAGGGACCTTAGACTGTAAGCTTCACTGGGCCAGGGACTGATGTGAATGATGTATAACAGCTGTAAAATGCTATTTAGATAATAGTTAACAACAACATCCATTGATATGGTTAATGAATGTTGCTTAGTACAGGTATGGGACCTGTTAACCAGAATGCTTGGGACTTAAGGTTTTCCGGATATCAGATCTTTCCGTAAATTGCATCTCAATACCTTAAATCTACTAGAAATTCATGTAAACATTAAATAAACCCAACAGGCAGATTTTGCCTATATCTTAGTTTGGATTAAGTACAAGCTACTGTTTTATTATTGCAGAGAAAAAACAGGGAATGATATTTTAATAAATAATAATTTTTTACATTCTGGATAAAATTAAGTCTATGGAAGACAACCTTTGTTTAATGCAGAGCTTTCTGGATAATAGATTTCCAGATAATGGATTCCATAGATGTCATGAAATTTTCGTTAAGCTAAGTTGTAGTTGTGGATTTGCATCATCAATAAAGGAGAAGGATAACCTGTTATTTTAACAATAATGCCAAGCCATAAATATGAATTTTTAAAGGGCAAGTCAACCCCAAAATAAAAATTTTCCTAATAAAATAAATCATATTCTAAGCAACTTTCTAATATACATCTATTAAAAATGTTCTGTGCTTATAAAGTTGTAAAAATGAGTGCTGCTATTGAAAGCTTAACTCCCAAGTGTTCCTTTTTAAACAATGTTGCAAATATCTTAGTTCCCCAGCAAAGACAGGTCTGTTAATCAGCTGTTTGTTTTATATCAGCAGTCTGAGCCATCAGGGCAAAGAACAGACAGGGACAAACTCTGCTGTCAATATCAATACATATACAAATAACTTAAAAACCATAGAGAATTTGTAATGAATTATATTGCAAAGTTGCTTATCAGCATGTGTCAGTAGATTATACCATTTTTAGAGAAAGTTATTATTAACTGACAGTATTTTCGAGGCAGTTTTGTTCCCCCCCTAACCTGATTATTAGATTCCACCTGAATCCTTCCCAAAATGTATATTGTGTAGCAAAGTCAAAACTCCCTATGTAACCTGGACATAATGTTTCCAAATTTTGGGAACCCCCCCTTAATATAATATTCACTATTTCTTTGACTAATGTTCAGAAGGATGTTCAGTCGTAGGCACACATCAGGTTATAACTTGATAACATTCCATGCTCATTAGGTGATATTAAAGCTGCAGCTCATGTTCTATGTCTGAATAAATTCATAGTTCCACCCTTGCGTTTATGAGATCCATGAGTCCTTTATCTCCATTTATGGTACTATATTCAGGGATAACTTTCCCTGTGTTTATTTTGTTTCCTGACAAAATCCTGCCATCAATGGAGTGTTACTGTAATACAGTGGTTTTGGTTGAAGGCTCAGAAGAAATTATATTATTGGTGTATCACATGGTTCTGCACAAGTCCATTTTTTGAAACCCGTACCCACAACCCACAATTTGACCCACATTATTGCGCTACCCGACTTTCAACAGGCAAACAAACCTTCCGACCTGGTGGACACGCGAAACCAGAAGTGACTTCACTCTGAGGCCGAATCTAAAAAAATGTAAAAAACTGGAAGAACCACAAGGGAGGGTCGGAGGGATCAAGCCTGCACCTTTGTTGGGTAACCAATCTGGGACTATTGGCCTGAAACCCAACCACTTTGTAGGTATTATTTGGGTACCCGACCTGATGCAGGACTCTATCACAAGGATGTCCCTCCTGCACCTCTCCAGCTGATACTCATTGAACTCTTATCCCATAGCAGTCGTTACAAGTAGTGACGGGTGAATCTAGGGTGTTTAGATGAAAAATTTGGACGCCAGCGTCCAAAAAAAACCACCCGCCATTGTCGAAAAAAATTAATAAATTCGTCCATCGCTAGTTACATGTATGAAGCTTTAGGTTAATAAAAGACACGAGTGGGTAAGGAATTGGTTTATTGCCTATATCACTGGCCTGGATCAACATGGGTACAAACAGGGGGGTAACTACAAAGGAAGCAGACCCTGTGGCTGCAGGGGGCCCAGGAGGTATAGAGGGCCCTATGAAGCACTAATTAGCAATTGCAACGTATATTGGTATATATTTGCTGTGGGGCCCAGGGACATCCGGTTACTCCACTGGGTACAAACATCAGTGATATGTGATCAGATTTTGTTTCACTGCCAGTGACCCCTTTGTGCAGAGAGAAGTTCCCATCAGGGTGGAAACCTTAGATCTGTGTCATACAAGATCTTCAAGGAGTCCCATATAAGGTATTTTAACTACACATTTTTCAACTACACAACCAATGGCAACTCTTTTCTGTTTCCTGTTTCTATAATGGGTGACTGCTCCATTTTGTATATATATTTCTAGTGCAAATGTACTCTGATTGGCACAAGAGTTTGATATCTAATCTAGGGGGGGAAACGATTCCAACAACAATCATTATTATTAGTATATGTATGCAATTCAGTACCAGACCCCTTCATTCTCATGGTAGTGCAAAATGACCAACTAACTACTTAACATTTCTAGCCAGACGTAAAGGACTAGCAAGTGTTTGTAAGGGACATGAGCAGCAGTCAACTTGGACTTGGTAAAAAACAGTAGTAAGTTAAACTATTTGTAATGACTCAATGGCAGTAATAACAGACTGGATGAATATTTGGGCATATGCATGTCACTTGCCTTATTTCTGTAGCTTTATACCAAATGTACTGACATTTTAAAAATCACCCAGTTGCCCCACCCCTGATTAAAATAAAAATGAAAAAAAAAAAAAAAATACACATTACATATGACCTAAAAATTAAAACAGGGAATTCTTATGTCATTATTGATTATATGTTGTGCATATAACGGCAGAACAAAGGTTCATTCCCCTTTATATAGATCAGGTGGATAAATGCATAAATAATAATCTTATTACAGCATTCTGCAAAAGCTGATGACAGGTTTCAGTGTGAAATGATTAACTGTGAGCAAAACTATATGCATAGAATTAACCCACATGAGTTACCCATCCTACAATCCACTTTACTTTTAGACAAAAAGCTTCTGAAGTTATCATTAATAACTCTTCATTGCTTTTTTAGAAAATTGCAAATTAACATTTTTTTTCCCAAATAATAAAAAAAAGCAAATCTCTCCCTGTTTTACTAAATACTCCCTCTTAGAAACATGCCCTGTCCCAAAAGGACTACTATCATCCTAAATCTGTAAAATTGTGGATTTCTATTATTAGAATTCATTGCATAAACTGCTAAATGTTGTGCCAATATACCAAACACAAGGGGCAGCTACCAGCAACTGGCTTACATGGCTGCTCACAAACACCCCAAGAAACTAGGAGGGCAAAGAAAATCTGCAGCTTCTGCAAAGAGCGCAATGGTGTTGTTTACCTTCTCTGGCTGATGTCTCCGTCACCACTGCCAGGACCAGCATGAAGGTCAGAGGTCTGGTCAGGTATCTCCACAAACCCCTCATAATAAAGAAGTGGAAACACAACTGTCTTGAGGTTTATGTGTTATTAAGTTGTGTCTCTGGCTCGCTGCGTGGAGTGTGTCTAGGAGAGTCCCCCCTCAGGTGTGTTTTATGAGACCTGAATATCCTGACTCATTACAGACACAAAGATCTAATGTTGTGACTCACCCATGTGATTAAGAGCCCAACCCTTCTCCTCTCTAACATATACTCATGAAAATTCCTGCGCTACACCAGTCAAAGCCCGACACTGTTACACATAGGAGAGGGAGCTACCCGAGTGGCTTTCCCACTCACACGACTGCGGTTTATATATTTTAATAACTTACCTATAACACTAATCTATGGCTTGGCATATAAAAAATGATATCATACAAACAACGGAATTTCCCTTACTAAACCGCAGAACCTTTCCATTAGCTATGGTTCGTATAGATGCATCCAGTAGAATTACTGGTTCTGCAACTGCCTATTAAAACTTCTCTAATTGTTTACTGAGCCCTCTGGAAACGATTAGATAAATTAATTGGTTTAAGTTTAAACTTAAGATCAATGGATATAAAAGATAATCCTTACTCAAATAATGGTGATCATGCATACGAGTGGCAGATGCCATGCTGTTTACTTGTATGAGCCCTCAGTAGAACAATGGCCATAGCGATTGATATTCTGGTGACAGCAAATACAATATAGGTATGGTTATCTGGAAACCAGTTACCCAGAAAGCTTCAATTAAGGGGAAGGCCATGTCCCATTGACTCCATTTTAATCAAATAATTCAAATTTTTTTAAAAAGTTCCTTTTTCTGTATAATAATAATAATAATAATAATAATAATAATAATAAAGTACCTTATGCTTAATTAAGATTTAATTGACCCTTATTGGAGGTAAAAGCAGAATATTGTGATTAATTCATATTTAAATGATTATTTAGTAGACTTAAGTTATATTGATCCAAATTATGGAAAGAATCCTTATCTGGAAAACCCCAGTCATTCTGGATTCCAGGTCCCATACTGTATAACAGTTCTGTCTCTCATATGTATAAATGCAAATATGCAGGTAGGTATATTAGTAATAATAGACCATTGTCAAATTAACATATCCAGGTATGTGACGACCTGTTATCCAGAATGCTTGGGACTTGGGGTTTTCTGGACACAGGAGCTTTCTGGAATTTGGATCTCCCTTCTTAAGCATTTAAATAAGCCTAAAAGTATTGTTTACCTCCAATAAGGGTTAATTATATCTAGTGTATATCAAGTACAAGGTACTGTTTTGTTATTACAGAGGTAAAGGAATTAAAAAAAATATTAGCTTAAAATATAGTCTGTGGGAGGTGGCCTTCTCATAATTTTTTGGATAACGGGCTTCCGGATAACGGATCCCATACCTTACGTACTATTAATTAATTTGTTCATTAATGAAGTTGAAAATTCAGCTTTTATTGAATACAAAATCATGTGACCAGTTCAAAGATACTTTTTACTACTGTATTAATTCTCTATTTGATTAATGTGGGCAAAGTTGCCTCTGGAGGAAGCATCAGGCAACCTTGTGATATGTTGGTTTTACCCCCAGCGATTTCAGTTATTTCCGAGGATGCATTTTCAGGAGATTTGCCACTTGCAGTAGTGTCTGTCAGCCACTTCCCTAAGGGCTGTTACACACTGACATTCTGTTCTGCGCAGGAGTAGACACACTCAATTATTGTGAAGGGGTCTTTACTCACACAGACGCATGTAAGTGCCGAACGTAGGGGGAATGCAACATGCTGCGTCCCGCCTGCATTTGGCACTTACTGTGTCTGTGTGAGTATAGCCCCCTTCACAATAATTGAGTGGGTCTACTCCTGCGCTCCTGCAGCTGAACAGAAGAAAGCGCAACGTAGGGGAGCGCAATAAAAACCATCTGTATGTAAGAGCCCTTAAGGGCAGGACTACACGGACGACTGACGTCCGTTTTCGGCGGATGCAATGTTGGGCTCAAAAACGGATGTGATGTGTCGGATGCGACAGGAACAAGGTAATAGAAAAGTCGTATGGTGTCGGATGAATCAGACAGTCATGTCGCATTCAACCACATCAAGCCTGTGACACCATCTGACTTTTCTATTACTTACCTTGTTCCTGTCGCATCCGTCTCATCGCATCCATTTTTGCGCCCAGCGTTGCATCCGCTGAAAATGGATATCAATCGTCCATGTAGTCCCGCCCTTAGGTGCTCAAATAATTTCTGGGACACTGTGTGAAATAGATGTCTGTGTCTGATTCTTTATAGTCATAGGTTTGTTTTGTTAATTGATGCAGCCTGCTGTGACGTTACCTTTCAAGGTAGGGGTAGCTCCAGGTTACCCCTGCACTGCTCGATTTAAAAAGGAGGTGGGAAGGAAGTAGCAGCGCTGACCTATATGGGAAATATAGGTGCTAGTAAGGAGCAGCTTTAGACACAATTTGTGATATTTATACAAATGGTGTCACTGTGTATACACAGGACTTTCTGTACAGCTTGAAAGTGAAATAAGAAATTACTGTTGTTATGTATTGGCTGCATGACCTGCTAATAAAGCACTGTCATACCCTCCTCATCCTCGGCTACCAAACACAACAAATGGCGACAAGGATGTATTTTCTACCTTTGCAGCAGCCTGCACCTTTTCTACTAAACCCTGGTGAGCCTACCATACCTTTTACTGCTTGGATCCGTATGTTTGATAATTACATTATTGATGCTGACCAGGGGGAGATTTATGCAGCTAGAAAGAGTTCTTTACTTATTCATTGCCTGGGGGCAGAGGGACAGCTGTCATTTCTGGGTCATATAATTTCACAAGATGGATTACGGTCTGACCCTGACCATGTCAACGCAGTTACACAAGCGCCTACTCCATCTGATTTCCAGCCCTTACAAACTTTTCTTAGGTCTTACTTCTTGGTATTCTAAGTTTATTCCCAACTATGCTTCAGTTGTGGAACCACTAAGAGCACTACTACATGGAACTTTATGTCTGGTTTTGTCAGAGACTGTTCAACATAGCTTTGACATAGTGAAACAGTTAATTGTGAACAGTCCAGCACTAGCTTTATTTGATCCTGCACTACCCACTGTGGTTACTACAGATGCTTCAGACTATGGCATTGGTGCGGTTCTCACACAGATCCATGCTGATCATTCAGAGAAAACTGTTGCAATTGCATCTAGAACACTTACAGAGACAGAGTGTAAGTATTCAACTGTTGCTTCTGATACACTGGATGAGGACCTAGAAGTTGTAGCACTAACTGATATATCATCATCTACAGTTACAGCTGCTGATTTTAAGCAAGCTTGCCTCACATGTCCAATTCAAGTAAAACTATGGGACATCTTACAAAACAAATGGCCAAATGCTGAGAAGAAACTCAGTCCTGATCTTCAACCTTACTACAGGATTAGACACGAATTGTCTTTAGTAGATGACTATGTTGTCCGTGGAGCTCACAGTTTATTGGTACCAGAAACCTTGAGAGAAAAGCTCATACAACTTGCACGAGAGTCATCAAGGAATTGTACGAACAAAACAAAGACTACAAGAACTGTACTGGTGGCCAGCAATGGATGCTGATGTGGTAACTGACATTCATTCTTGTGTTACTTGTCAGAATCATGACAAAACAGCTATCACACATACACCACCACTTCAACCAGTAAAATTTCCTGATTCAGCATGGGACAAACTTGCTATTGATATTGTGGGTCCTTTTACAGACACTCCTATAGACTGAATATTTGCTATAACTCTTATAGACTATTACAGTAAATGGCCAGAAATTGCATTTGTTTCTCATGTAACATCAGCTACAGTAATAACATTTCTGTCTACAGTCTTCAGCAGAGAAGGAAATCCAAAGGAGTTAATATCAGACAACGGACCACAGTTTGTCTCATCTGAGTTTGAATCCTTTCTGAGAGAGAGGAATATTGTGCATAAGAAATCTTCAGTGTATTACCCACAAGCAAATGGAGAAATCAAGCGATTCTACAGAGGTCTGAAAGAAGCACTACAGACAGCAAATCTTACTGGGAAATCTGGTAAAGTATTTACAACAGAGTTCTTACATAACTACAGAGCAACATGCCATGCAACAACCCAGTCATCTCCAGCTGAATTATTACGTCAGACAGATGCGCACTAAGTTACATGTTGCAGACATCAAACTTCCACCAAATACTGTTCCTACAAACTCATCTACTGCTGACTGTCAAACGTCAACAAGCCAAATGCAAGGCTTATACTGATAGAAAACGTAGGGTAAGAGAAATGCACTTTCAGCCTGGATCTTTAGTCAGAATTAAGAAACCAGGAATACTGAAACAAGGACAATCTAAATTTACTACACCACTTGAAGTGAGACACCAGCGAGGATCATACACATATGAACTGTCTGATGGATGCATATGGAATCCAAGTCGTCTTGCTCCTGCTAGATATGACTTTGCAGATGTTCCATTTGATGAAGGACATTTTCCTACTCCTAATGCCAACCGCAATAGGGCAGAAGAAAATGAAGCTATAAGGCGTAGTGAGAGAATCAGAAAACTACCTGCATGGACCCAGGACTATGTGATGTGAAGAATGTATATATTGCTTTAAGAAACATTCTGTTAAGTTATTACTGTTTATTATATTTTCCCAAATGCTTTCCTACTATAGGGGGAATATGTGGTGTTTATACAAATGGCCTGCGGGTGTCACTGTGCATACACAGGACTTTCTGTACAGCTTGAAAGTGAAAGTAAGAGTTACTGTTATGTAATGGCTGCACGAACCTGCTAATAAAGCACTGTTATACTCTCCTCATCCTCGGCTACCAAACACAACACAATTACTTTTAGTGAATGGATTTTTTTCACAAAAGAACTTTATCTTTATAAAGTTGCACAACCACAACTGTACTCACAGGTCTCAAAGAAACTGTTCTCACAGCCTTTAGATGCAGGAAACCTAGGGAAAATTACAGGTGCTTCAGTCACAGACAGGGTTGCCACACTTTCTAGAGAAAACCAGCCTCTCTACTCTATTAATAACATTGGCATCCGGGGTCATTATTTTACCAACTAGGCTAATACAATTGCAGCCAGTTGGATGTTTGGAGAGAAGCAGACAGGAAACACAGTGAATCACAATCCAGCACACCTTAAGGAGTGATTGGTGCAGGGATCAGAGGAATGACGCCCAGCTGAGCCGTATATTGTAATATGTCTTGAGGAGACAGAGATTGTGCAGAGCGGGAGTGTCTCACCACAGGCTCAGACTGTCTGCCCTGGGGCTGCACAAAACAAACAGGGAAATAGTAGGTGGGAAAGCCAAGCCCATCCTTCAATGCAATATTCATGGCTCATGTCAACATAGCAAACGGATGATAACCAGCATATTTACCGATTACCATTAGCAATAGAATAGTATGAACTGCATAAATGACAGAGCAAAGTACAGGTATTGGATTTATCATTCAGAATGCTTGGGACCTGGGGTTTTCCAGATAAGGGATCTTTCTGTAATTTGAATCAACGTACCTTAAAGGCTGCCATACACAGGCCGATAAAAGCTACCGAGTCCAGTGTATGAGGCCCCTCGATCAATATCTGTACGAGAGTCGGCCAGATGTTGATTGGGCAGGGGTAAAAATCCTGTTGGACCGCAGACCTCATCTGTTTGATGATGCGGTCCCACAATCCAAACTCCCGTATACCTTTCATTATGATCCCTAGGGTCCACAATTGGATCAGCCTGATATCGCCTACCTCAAGGTGGGCATATCGGGAAGAGATCCATTTGTTTAGTGATATCTCCAAATGAGCAGATCTCTCGGTGTATGGCCACCTTAAAGTGATACGGACACTAAAAAATTAATTTTACCATATGAATGTACATTAAATGTTACCTATAGGTCATGTTGATCATTTTTTGCTGAGAGGTTTGTTTTTGTATGTAATTGTTAGCTGAAGTTCCTGACTTTGCAACTAACAGGCTGAGATGGGACAGGTTAGCAGTTTCTAATGCTAACGGACTCCTGCTGCACAAATATGGCAGCCCCCTCATACAGGAA
>CM044437.1:93230660-93299330 GCA_024363595.1 Xenopus borealis
AAAAAAATAGAACACACATTAATCAAGCAATTTCAAAATCATTAATAGCACCAGTGTAATAAAAAGGGTTCCACCCTTGGCCCTCCCGAGTGCCCCAGGGAGGGGACGTAAAGTGTGTCCTTGGGAAGAGGGACTGCTGTGTGAGAAGACCAAGTGTAACAGAGGCATGGATTCTCAGAACTAGAGGGCACACGCATCATTCATTCTTCAGAAAGCAATTGAAGCCTAGAGCCATTAACAGAATGAGACAGAAAAAGTATTTCCATCCTTGTTTTTAAAAATAATGTTCTTAGGGTATGTCACTCAGATGCTAATAACTGTATCCTCATACACTACACTCCATATAAAGGGGCAAGTATACCTCCATTCTTATAAGTGGTGTTCACATCAATGAACACTAGAACTTATTTTATCTGATAATTTGTCTTTATATACTATTTAGTTCTTCTATTCTATACTATTAATAATGAATTGTGCCACTAGGTGGGGCAGATAAAAATTTGTACTAACATCTATGGATGTGGCTGCAGACTCCACTGAAGCAAGGCCTCTCTGTAGTCATGGCTACCACCTGGCTGGTAAAAAAAATAGTCACTGCTTATAGATATAACATACAGCAATGCTGTTATTTTAGTTTTTCTAAAAAGGTGGCAACCCTAGTCACCCCCTTTAGAGAAGCTACAGTAGCTTAAGGCAGACTGAGGTTATAAACGTGAGACCTACTTGCTTTTTACAGACAGCAGAAAAGGATATTTGTTTCTTTTAAATGAACAATAAAGCTTAACAGATTTGTTTTAAATTAAAAAGAAAGGGGGGGGGGGTCTGAAAGCATAGCTTATTGTATACAACCCATTGTCTTCTGTATATATTGGCTTTTATACACCAGTAGGAAGCTGGCAATTTATTGATTGGCTTAAAGCTATGACGGTACCCAGTGCACAAGGGCACATTTGACAGCAGAGGGGTAGAAAAGCTATTATTGCATGTAAGGTGGTATGGTGACAATTGGGTACCCTTCCCTTCTGAGAACATAGAATGCTGTACATAGCACTGTTTTTTTTTTTTTACAATATTAAATATCTAAACGAAACTAATGCATGGAGACATTAGTACTCTTAACAGGAAAAGGCAAATTCATATTATAAATAGAAGTTATGTAGCCTCCTGTATTTTTTAAAGCTAAAATCTATATAAAGGAATACATCAATAAAAGAATCTGAGTGGTGATTATGGATTGCCTGGGAATGGATGAAAGAAGACCTTGATCAAGTGAATAGGTGTAAACCCATGCTGTGCTATGCTGTGTAGTGAGGGAAACAATTTAGACAGGAGTAAATTCATTCTCCTTTAATCTGTTCATCATGGAATGGGGAAAGTAGCCGTTCCCCTCTTCTGTTCTGAGATGCCAAGACATTTGAATTAACTGTTACATATGATCAGGAAGGGTTGCACCAGCTTCTGTTCATGAAGGGTGCAGCAGCTACAATAGACTGTTTGCACAGCCAATGAATGAAGACTGTTCCTACCTTAGTGTGGATTTTGTTCTATGGGAGATTAGGCAGCTGGTTAGTGCAGGGAAAGGTAAGAGGATTGTATTTTTAGAATGGAGAATTTTGCTGCAAGTGCCCTTAAATTTGACAAGGACGTCAAAGCAAGTCTCCATTAATCCCATCAGTGCTAGAGGCAATAACATGCCACCAGAACTAAAGCAGGTAATCTCAGGTTTAAGACAGTTGCTTACACTGTTCCTTCCATGGCACTTGGGAGTTTGGCACAGAGAACAAGCTATACACTGCTGAGTGTTGAGATCTGCTTCCCTCAGCCTCGTATAGATTCAAATATATCTCCTGTGGAGATAAACACAGTAATTTCAGAATTTCGCCTTATGGCACACGGGTTATAATGGGTGTTTTATGTTGAAGAGCAATTTTCATATGTTGGCACTTTCCATTCAGTTCAACATTCAGAGGGCAGGGAGTGAACAGTGTGCAGGGCAAGAAGTCTGGGTTGGGTGAGTAATAAGGCACTTCACAGCCAAACGTGGAGGTTGCTGAGGAAAGAGAAATCCTCCAACCTTACTTCCCAAGTGGGTTGGCTTTACGGCTTTTCAATAATAGGGGTGTTATAGCAGCCAGCAGGCAGGGTGCTTTTAATGTCCTCAAGATTAGTTATATCTCGAAGGATCTGGTCAATGTCTCGAGAATATGACTCTATTGCAGCCTGCTGTAGGTTGGAAGACTCCTGAAGTTCTGCTAGTTTTTTATCCAGATCACTGTCACGGAGTTGGTTCTTTGCATCATCCAGCGTCCTCTCCAGTTCAGTGAGTTTTCCAACATCCACAGAATCTAGTTGTCCTGTGATCCCAGAGGCCACATAGAGAGAGGAGCAGAGAGAGACAAGACTGTGTAAGAAATTGTGGAAGAGATACAGTACAACATAAAGAAACCAAGATAATAGTGGCTAAAAGCCATGTCAGTCTAAGAGAAAAACCTAGGTGCCTCCATATTAATGGCACACACTTAAGTTGTACAGAGATTTAGACCCAATCAAACTTTCCATAACATCTGTAGAACACCATTATATTGTACACATTTCATTGTAATTGGATATTATGCTCTCAAATTATAAGCAAAACATAAATTGTTGTATGTTGTTTTGAAAATAAGAAAATGTAGCCCTTAATGTGTACCATCATTAAAGTTGAGTATACCTCTATAAGGCTCTTGGGAGAAAGAAAATGAAAAACTCAAAAAATATGCAAATAGGAAAAATGGGGGGCAGGAAACAAAGTAATGAATAGTAAATTATTTAGATAATTCACATATGGAGGCATTTGATAAAAATCATATAATATCTGAGAACAGATGTCTGCAAAGTGTTTTCAATTAATTACAATAAAGAAATGCCAAGTAAGGGATTGCTTATGTATACTACATCACCTTTCAAGTCAGTGTTTAGTGGCACCAATTAAAACCTTGAGAATATGTGGATAAGTCATGGGCACTGCCATTCTCCCCTTTCCTCTATTGTTATAAAGCTGTGTGTGTTGTATTGGCTTTGTGCTTGGGCTCATTGTTTTACTGGAAGACAAATCTCCCAAGGCTCAGGTTTATTGCAGATCAGGTTTCTTGGTCTCATCAGTTCAATTAATTATTCTGTGTTGATTTTTTTTTTTTTTTTTAACTGAAATCTCTTAGAAAAGTCAATTTCTGTTGCTGTGTTCAGCAAAGGGCCCAACACCACAGGAGTTTGATTTGGCCAACTTATATGTGGGATGCTATAAAATGTCACTCTCCATGCTGTAATGCTAAATCTAATTATACCACACCAGTCTAAATAAAACATTGAAATGTATTGAGAAATGAGAAACAGATGTCTATCAGACAAAAATCATTCCAGTAGTTTTGTGTTGGATGCAGTTTAGTGAACCAATTGGAAATCAGTTGCTGTTTAGTGAATACATAATTGTATTTTGTGCATGAGAAGATGTATAATCCTGTATTCAGAAACCCAAATTTTTTTTTTTCTAAATTAAAGCAGATTAAGATTTCTTTACGCAAAAGTGCACTGGAACTTTTCTGTGTGAAAATTCACAAAATGCATTGGTCACTTTTCTGTGACAACTTTATTTTTCGAAATTGGGAGTTTTTTTGTTATCGAAACCTGCCAAAAAATTTTTGCTCGTCTCTAGTTACCAGCCCTTTCAATTTTTATCAAGGAGGAAAAATCAGCCAATTACCAAGTCGGGAGAGCAACTCATCGATCATCAAAAGAACCCCATTAACAGACGACTTGGCCTTGTTGGCATATTTTTCAGCTTCTTGTGTTGCATTAGAGGCCTGAAGAAAAAAATAAACAGAAGATGACTTGTGACTGTAGAAGGACCAAACTCCAGTTAGAAATTTTCTTCAAATGAATACAGACCATTTCAGCCATTTTCTCATCATTCTCTGCTTCAGTCTGCTTCTTCTTCAGCTGATTCTCTGCATCTTGTAGCTGCTGCAGCATATCTTGGAGCTCCCCATCCAAATCAGTCACTTCCTTAAAGGTGTTATCTGCTTCAGCCTTGGCAGTGGCCGCTTTCTGCAGGCAAAGTTGTCATTTACACAAGGGAAAATTCCAAAATACTATTACACCATTCTGGTAAATGCACCAAAGATAGATTTATTCAGGCAAAATGTTTCTAATTTCAAGCACCAGTCAGGTATGTGTTCCCACCATCTGACAGCACCAGAGCCAGACATCATTCAAGAACATCCACAGTAACATACCATCAAGATAAAAATGGCAATCACAAAATTTAGACAGCAAAGTGACCAGGGCAGGAACCAAACATCTTCTAAGTTGGCACTTGTGGGCGTCTTACAGTGTATATTCTTAGTCATATGTTCTTAATGATTTCTCCATGGCCAGAGCAGACAGTCTAACAAGTTTCACACAACATTTATAGGAAACCTGGAAGTAGTGAAACTGGTCTTTTACTCAACAGTAGAAACTGAATATTAGAAGTAGAAGTGGGTGAATACCTGCTGTAAAACATGCCACTGGGCAGATTTGCATCAGGGCAGTAACACATGGCATCAGGTGTTTGCTTTATTGTTCCTGTAGGTGGTTGAAAAAAAGATAATCGCCGATTGGCGTCTATGGTTACTGGTGCATATTTGCCCAATGTTTATAGACAAGCCCATGGGGAGTATCTGACTGTATAATAGATTGTGGACAACTTTTAAAACCTTGCTGAGGGGCTGAAAAAGCTCCCAAACCTACACAAAAACTAATTTCATTACATTTAGGGTAGCACAATGTTAATCACTTCTTTTAAAATTAAGAACTACTTAAAAGGGTTATTCACCTTTAAATTAACTTTTTGTAAGATGCAGAGAAGGGAAAGACAAGAGTTTAGACTAAAACAATGCTTTACTTCCCTTCCTTGTTTTGTGACGAAAAGTGACATGATTTTAAGGATTCGGTAAGGCCAGGCACAAGGATTTGTCCGAATCCTGCTGAAAATGGCCGAATACCGAACCGAATCCTGGATTCGGTGCATCCCTAGTATGAAGTATTTCTATGCTGGCAGGGAAATGTCTTTGTGTGACATTAGCCTAAACTCTTAAGTTCCTTGCCCAATATCCTGCCACAATTTGAATATGATAGAATTTAAAGCTTGCTGTATATATACATGCTGTATTTGTACGCTGTATATTCACTCTACATTACAAGACATGTTCTACTGACCCTTGCATATTGTGTTGTGCCCTATAAGGAAACCTTCATGCTAAAACAGTTGAGGGTTCCTTAAACAGTACAAGAATTTTCAAGCTGTAGGATCATGATGTATAGTCTGTTTCCTTTCACTACAGCAAGTTCGCAAGTTCATTTGAAGACTGTTTTTCACTTTGGATGGATTAAACACATACACAGCAGAGCTGATAATAATTACATTCCAGACAGAGTTTTCCATAAATAACTGATGGGTAAAATGCCAAGAAGACAGCTTGCCTTTGGTTAGTACCATAAATAAACAGACAAACATGCAGGAAAAGACTTTTGCATTTATCGTCTATGTGCATGGATAAGTGACTGACAAACCAAAGTTATAAATTCACTGAAAGGGAACATTTTACATATTTAATCCCTGCTGCTGTTTTTTAAATGGGGAAGAAAGCTAAAAAACAAAAACAGAGAAATAGTGCAGGGCTTATTAGGAAGTGGCCAGGGTTCTGGGAAGCGTGTTTGTGGGACTGTGGTCAGTCGTTCAGGTAGGAAACATGAAAATTAGCTGAAGTTCTTCAATATCTGTGTTACAGTCCATAGCTGATTTTGCTCACTAGAGGTGGCTGACAAAAATACCTTTTGGACGGTATAGGCTAGTGCTTCTGCATCCTCTGCCTTGCTCTTTGCCCCACGTGCATCAGCATTAGCATTGCCCAGTGCACTCTCTGCTTGTCGCGTCTTGTTATTGGCTTCAGCAATGGTTTGGGTGATCATAGGGATTTTACGTAAAGCCGTTTCTGCTGCAGTCTTATTGTCATTCACTCGCTTGTCAAAATCTAAATGGAGCAAAAAAAAAGAAAGGTTTTAAATTAACAATACGCCGTAAAAATTAAAGTACTAAAACTTCCCAGCATGAGTGATTTCACTGTATGCTGGTGTATATGCTAGAAGGAATGAGGACAATGCATATGTATCTTATCTTAACATGGCTGAACTTCACCTCTTAGCTTGTTAAGTATATCATTAGCTTCTTGCAGTGTTTCACGGCCCTTCTTTGCAGCCTCCTCGGCTTGTGCTTTTGCTGCGTCAGCTCGGGCAAGCAGTTGATCAGCGGTCTACAAGGAAATGACACAACATAGTTATGGAGCCACATGAGAAAATCCAAAGAACAGACACAGCAGCTAGTCAGAGCTATAATATTAGTAGAACTTCTGTAAACTTGCACTAAATAGATACTGCACTAATGTGGTAAAGCAGAAAATATGTACTGCGTTTCTTAATTACTATTGCAAGTGCACTAAATAGAGCTGAAAGGTGCAGAATATAACAACTATCAATAACATATGAAATTAATTACTATGGGAATAGTATGATTGGAGACTGAACCTTGCTTTCTTAGTGGTTATAACACACAAATATTGTGTTTTGGGGATTCAAGATTTTCATTAAGGGATAGCAGAAGCACAGGGGTTATCGGGCATTATATTTCATGTACACATTCTAGAGGGGTGGCCATCCTCGTCAGGAAATCCGTTCACTGCCATCTGGAAGGCCTGACCTCTGATAGGTTTGGCAGATATATAATACTTAGTGCACAAATTTGGGGAACACCCTTTCTTATAGTTAAAGGGAAACTGTCATGGGAAAACATGTTTTTTTTTTTTTAACGCATCAGTTAATAGTGTTGCTCCAGTAGACTTCTGCACTGAAATCCATTTCTCAAAAGAGCAAACAGATTTTTTTATATTCAGTTTTGAAATCTGACATGGGGCTAGCCATTTTGTCAATTTCCCAGCTGCCCCAAGTCATGTGACTTGTGCCAGCACTTTAGGAGGCAACTGCTTTCTGACAGGCTGTTGTTTTTCCTTCTCAATGTAGCTGAATAGTACGCAGTGGGACATGGGTTTTACTATTGAGTGTCGCTCTTAGATCTACCAGGCAGCTGTTATCTTGTGTTAGGGAGCCGTTATCTGGTTACCTTCCCATTGTTCTTTTGTTAGGCTGCTGGGTGGGGGAAAGGGAGGGGGTGATATCACTCCAACTTCCAGTACAGCAGTAAAGAGTTTATCAGAGCACAAGTCACATGACTTGGGGCAGCTGTGAAATTGACAATATGTCTAGCCCCATGTCAGATTTCAGCTGAGCAGGTCTGTGGTCGAGCCAGTCGGCCACCAAATCAGGCTTGTTGAAGTAAAGAGACTTGTTGCCTTCTTGTATTCTTAACTTAGCTGGAAACATCATGGAGTATTCAATTCCCAGATCTCTCAGCCCGCACTTGACTCCTTGGTAGGAACTCCTCTTCTACTGGACTACAGTGGAGTAGTCCGGGTAAAGTGACACTCGGGCTCCCTCAAACAGTCTCCCATTTTCCGTGCTGCTCTGAAGGCTGCATCTCGATCTCGGTAATTTAAAAGCTTGATGAGGAAGGCCCTTGGAGGCCCCCCGGAGGCAGGGGCCTTGTAGGGACCCTGTACACACATTGCACTACAAATTGTGCTGCAAATTGCTTATGTTCCAATGTGCCTTTGAGCCACTTCTCTGCAAAAAGTTCTGAATTGGGCCCCTCAGTGCTTTCAGGAAGGCCTATTATCCTAATATTGGATTGCCTCTGCCTATTCTCCAAATCATTGATTCGGTCAGTGGCTATTTGCAGGAGCCCCTTCAGCTGGGATATGTCCCCTGAAACCTGTTCCATGCGGTATTCCAATCCCGCCACCCTATACTCCAAGTGCCCAGTGTGCTCCCTCATGTTCTGCATAACTTGCTTAATAAGTGAGAGGTCTACCTTCAGTTCCTCCAGTTTGGAGGTGAAAGTGGCGGCCAGTGTAGTTTGGCATTGTGTAATGGCTGCCATTAGGTCTGCAGGAGAGGGGTCAGGTGGAGCAGGTGCATCTGCCATCGGAGGTGCAGGTGGTAAAGGAGGAGGTGACGGGCCTGCTGCAGGATGCAAGAGGAATCGGCGCCATCTTGCGGAATCACTCGCGCATATTGCTCCAGCCGCACGGCAGCCTCTGATTTAGTTATGCGCGTGTTCTTACCCATCATCAGCTCGCTCAGGATTCCGCAATTAGTAAGCGATCATGTGCACTCAAATTCCGTGCAAGTGGTGCTTGTACATGGGTTAGCAGGATAACAGGGGTTCAGAACTTTCTGCTGGTATGTGTAACTAGGTCGCCATCAGGCCACGCCCCCCATATATTTGTTATGTTGTTTGTTATCTAATGGGATATAAATGGCTTTCAAGAACTCCAACTTTCCCAGAGTCAGTATGTTAATAAGAGCAGAATACAAATCTTATTTATCCACATTAGTACAATGCAGAAAAACAAAGATTGATTTTTCAAACTATAGTAGCCATCTATGCGTATACTGTGTAACTTAAAGCCTTCATGTTGTATTCTATTTATGATAATATTAATCTTTATGTATAAAGCAACTATGTATAGGTTACAAAATTCTTAAACTTCAGTAATGGGAGAGAGACACATATATTTACCTGTGGGGTGTTTCGATAAAATAGGTAAGTAGTATGTTTAGAAAATCAATCATACATCATAAAACTGGATGGGTGGGTGAGACCTGTATTGGGCATTTATCAACAGACATTTTTTTTAATATTGTGTCTACTGGAGAAAGGAACTGGAGTGGCATAACAAGAATCTGTAGTGTCACCATACATACAAGTGATCAGTGTAAATTCACTCAACAGGGGTGTTTCATTATAATTGCATGACTGTAATATCACAAAACATCACAAAACTGACCTGCTGCTCAGTCTTCCCTTTATCTAGCAAATTTTTGACTTCCATTTCACGACCCCTCATGTCCTCTCGCAGATCATCATAGTCTCGCAGCTTTCTGTCAATCAATGAATCCAGCTCTTCTGCCTCTTTCTGGATCTTGTCTGCTTCATTCTGAATGAAAGGGAGAATAGTTCAAAGTGCTGCCAACACACACATTTGACCGCCAAACAAGCAGATCTCTACATGTATGGCCACCTTTACTCTGTTCATGCAGGAGATTTAGTTGAGAGGCCATTATTTTTGTTCCTTTGACCTCTTTACTGCCAGATGCTCTAGCAAACTAGCATTAAATACATATTGTGCCTACAAGGCATTCCTCTAACTTATTCTCTCACTAGCCTATGTGTCGGACAGAGTGAAAAAATCTATAATCTGATCAGCATCTGTCCAGCACTTATTTGAAGCAATTCAAACAGCAGGTTTCATTTATAGTGGTATAGTCTATAATCCTTTAACACAATCTTGAAACTGAAATACGATATACCTGTATATAAGAACTATTAAAAAGTAATGACAGCGACATTAAGGCTCCCACTGTAGATCAACAAATGAAATAATTTCAGTCCTCTTTGTGCTGCAGTTTTACCTGTAATCCAGTGGTATCAATATTGGGAAGTGACGTTAAATTGGCATAAATCTGCAGTGCTCTGTTGCCAGCCTCCTCAGCCTCTGCATGCACCTTGCTAGCTTGCTTGTCCAGCTCCCGGGCTATGTCTTTAGCCTGTGCGTACCTAAAGGTGGAAAAGTCAAAAAACATTTTAATGTAATTTCAGTGACTTATTTTACATTCAGTTTCTAATACAAGACTGAAAATATAGGGGGAGGAAAAACAAATATGTAAAGTGAATCAACTGAAACTACAACGTGGTAAAGAGGAATATATTTTTGTGTTACTACTCCCAGGAAACGGGACAGTCTGCCACTGTGGGAGGGGTCTTCAGTGCAGGCCCGGACTGGCAATATGTGGGTTAGGGCAAATGCCAGATGGGCTCCTATAAGGTGCCATAGAAAGTCAGTGTTTAGTGGGCTGGTGGGGACTGTTTGGGCCTCTATGTGGGCTGATTGGGCCTCTGTGTACCTGAAATGCCAGGGCCTATTTTGATTCTCAGTCCAGTCCTGCTTCAGTGACATACATTAACAATTTGGAGAGCCTCATTTTTCACATCGTTGGCATAACACACTTGCATCCCCGCTACTCACTTGCGATTTAGTTCTTCAATATCCAAGGCGGTCTGATTCTCTGCAGCAAGGGTATTTTGTAACAAGCGAAGTGCTTCATTTGCAGTGTCATTGGCTTCCTTAGCAGCCTTCTCAATCTCCCGAGCTTCCTGCATATGCCTTTGGAAAGAGAACAGTAATTGCACAGTTGGAAGGGTAGTGTAGCTTTGGAGAGATTATCTGTATGTTTTTTGATCATAATTATTTTTTTAAGAGTTTATATACAGCCAGCTGTAAAGATTTTATATACATGCTTCCTCAGACATGACCATTATTCCTACTTAAGGGCATTTACAACTGGGGCTGGGCAGCACTGGCAAAGGGTTAAATATGTTTGAAGGGCAAGATTTCTTATATAACTACTTCTTTTTCATAAGAGAAACTTTACCTTATGGTGGGTTATGAGAGAGGACAAAAATCCTAAATATGAATGTCATTTGGTCATTTTAGAAGGTGCAACACTAACACATAAATGTACAAATTTACGAAACTTGGAAGCCGACGAAGGTCCAAGAGCCAGGCCCAAACGTTACTACCAAGAATAAATTTCATGCATTTGAAACACCCTGTGTTGTGCTACACACCCTCTTAGGCATGAGGCATAATCTTTGGCTGCAAGGCAGAAAACAATTTCAGTTGGCGAAGAAGTGCATGAACCGGTCTGTATCACTTCTTCTTGAAGTTATAGCGCCATTAGCCTTACAGGATAGCATGGTGAAATGTTACCAAGAACAGGCTCATATTATAGCAAACTAAAATTTGACTTAAAGATGAACTACCCCTGTAAGAAGTCTATAGAGGCAGTCTGCTCCAATATATAGTAGTTTATCTGGAGTTGCATGCTAAGAATACTGAGAGATTTGATTTGGCGATAGCTTGAGCCTTTGCAGAAATTCAATAGGGATTAAAGCAGAAAACGTATAATGCGAAGAGTTTTCACTGCATGTCGCCCTAGTGACAATGACTATTCTTGCAATAAACATTAATACATTATGTGCTGGGTTAACATTTATGCCTCCACAGGAAATATAGGTGTTGACTAAAGTGTATCCTGAAAGATAAAGTCCTCACTCCTTCTCACCTTTCAGCTAGTTTCCTTGCTTCTTCGGCAAGCAGAGTCATATTGTTTGGATCTCCACCTGTCTCCGGTGGGGTAATTGACTGAAAATAAGCCAATAAAAAAGTAATAATCAGTTGGGATCCTTGGAAAAATTATGGCACAAGGTCAACAAAACAGCTCTTTTTAAATCATGCTTAACCAAATTAGTTATAAACAACTCTTGACTGTGTTTTTGTGAAACCATTTAAGCTTAAACAAAGGCCCCAAACATTTATTCTTTTACATACCAGGTTGGCAATGGCCACCTTGGCCTTTTCCAGTTGTACTCTTGCAGATTCAATGATTAGTTCTGTGCTCTCTACTCTATCTCTCGCCTCCTGTGCCTGCTTGTCTGTGTCACGGATCATGTCTCTTATGTTCTGCAGACGTTCCAACTGGAAGCTCAAAGTAGTGTTTATCTCTGCAAGCCGATCCAGCATGCCCTGATCTACATCTGGGAAAAGACAGACCAAAGATCTAACCAAAAACTATAAATTATCCAGTTACTTTTACCAGTTACCCAATGGCTGCACTGCATACTTTCAGCCAGTCTTGGGAATTTGGCAGGCTCCATTCTACTATAAATAAAACAGCCATAAATCAAACAATTTAACACAGCACACATTTATTTTAACTTTTCATTTGTAATGTACTGAAAACCTGGCACTTGGCTGAGTTTGCTACTGCAGAAAAAAAAAATTCCTTCTCTCCACTTTTTGTTAACACACACATATAAAGTTTTGGTGTGTTGTGCTAAACATAATGGTATCTTTAGAGCTATTTCTTTTAATTCAACTTTACCTTTACTGTTTTGGGCATCCAGGAGAAGGTCAGTCACAGCTTTTTCAGCCTCCCTGAGCCGCTCCTCAAAGGCCTGGTCTGTAATGGTTTCTTCTCCTGTGCCCAAATTCTTCAGGAGATCCTCTAACTCCTCTAATTTTGTCCGTTGCTCATTCACCTAATGACAGTGGGAGAGAGTATCATGAAAATATAATCTAACATTTTTTTTTTAAACATTTCAAAACTGAAGTATATTTTTCCTGTCTCTGGTATTTCAGTCTGGCAACTCAGTAATCCAGGTGCAGATTCTAAACTGATCAATCTGAAACCATCTAAATTGATCAATCTGAAACCAACTGAAATGAAAAAGTGTTGGAACGTGAACAATCCCTTTAATTCCAAATACGGAAATAGGAGTAACCCTAAGGGCTAGTCCACATGGTATTTACATTTTAGTGGGCGTAAGACACAGGTAAGAAATTCAGGGAGAAACCACCAAGAGAACAGTTGCATCTAATGTTCATAAAGCACATCGGCAAAAAGTTTTAATTTCACCTTATCTTTAACCAAACGGTAGCAGGCTGGACACTCCTGGCATCCTGGACCAGAGCGGTTATAGAAATAGTTTTCCTCACACTGATCACAGCGAGTGCCGACAAATCCACTCTTGCAGTCACAGCGGCCATCCTCTTTACACTGAAGAGAACCGGAGCCTTCAGGATCACAGTCACAGGCTGTAAATAAAGAAATACAGGACTGATACAGACAGAGGCACAGACCATCCCACATTTTATACGTACAACATGACCAAAACAGCAGATGCACAAAGATTTGTATATAAAACTCACGTTTGCAGCCTTCTGGCCCGAATCCGAAGTGGTTTGGCTCACACTGCTGACATTGTTGTCCACTGATGCCAGGATGGCACTCACACTGTCCTGTGCGAATATCACACTGACCATTGGTGGAGCCTAGGGGGTGGCAATCACATCTACAAGAAGCAAAGTACATGTTAAGAGTTAGCAAGAAAAAACTGCCTGGATTATTCTTGTTGATGCTAAATAGATTTATCAAGAGCTCCCATTAAAGCCATGTAAATACTTCTCATGAATGTGATTTAATATCACATATATTTCTCGTTTACTAATAACTACAAAAGATAAATTTTTCTGAAGGTAAATATTTCTCTTTCTTTTAATAGGTTGACATCAGCCCCAGAGAAAATTGTTTTGTGTTCTCACCTTTCGCAGCCACTGCCACTCAACAGGTTGTAGAATCCTGGCTCACACGCTGAACAATCCCGCTCTGTGACATGAGGCAGGCACTCACACTGACCAGTCACCTGGTTGCACCCACTTTGATCCTTGACAGTACCATAAGGGTTACAACTGCAAGCTGAAAGGAATGGGTTTATTAACTCATCATTACAAATTGATTAAACGGATTTTCAGTGAACTGATTTTATTATGACTTTGCCTGCAAGAACCTGAAGTAGAAGGCAAATTTACTGTTTAGTGCAGGAATAAATGAAAAACACATATACTTCCTATTTAAAACAGTTGGCAAAAAGAATGTTCAGCACAACCCCTAATACTAATGTATTAAATAAAACCAATAGGAAAAAATTACATTATAAAAATACCTTCATGAGTATTTGCTATTCAGCTTTATAAAAAAGGCACCTCTTTATGTAATCTTACTGTACATGTCATTCAACTGTATCATACAATTTTGGAGTGCAATGGGCACTGTTGACAGAAATATAAATATTGTTTAATCATATAGCATTTAAAATGATCAAAATCCACTATATATAGGCTGATTAAACCTTTACATAAGGAATATAGAATAAGGACAGAAATGATTTGGGCTTAGATGACAGCCGCTCAAATCAGGACTCCCTTTATATTTTGTAAATAAGTTACTTAAACTTTTGTTTGATCAGAAAGAGCAGGAGACTGCAAATCCTAGGCATGTTAGGAAATGTTATTGCCTTTCAGGCCATAAAATGAATTACTCTGTTCATAAACGAAATCTATGAACAAGAAATGTTTTAGATGAAACATTTAATGTTTTTTCAGTTATACTTCAGTTTAAAAAAAGAAAATCATACCTCTGCATTTAAGGTCAGTGTTTTGTGTCAGAGGGTTCCCATAAAAGCCATCTCGGCATCGGTCACAGTAAAATCCACCAGTGTTGTAGATGCATTTCAGACACTCTCCTGTCAGACGATCACAGTTACCGACAGCATTGGGGTCAATGTTGTTGTTACAATCACAAATTCGGCATGGTCGGGGGGCTCCGTTTTCACCCAGTGGGTCTCCAAAGTAGCCATCATCACACAGCTCACAACGCTTCCCTGGAGGTGAGAAGGTAAACATAACTAGGAAAGGTACTTATCTATAAATGCAAAGAATAAGCACCACTGTAGTGTTCGATCCAGTATGCAAATAGTCTGTATGTAAAACGTTTGCTTTACCACTACAATCATACTTACCAACATTTAAATATATTTTACAGGGATACTATATTTTTGGCTGATGTTCAATTGTGGCTTGTTCAAAAGTAAGGCATTGGGTGGTGATAAGGAAAGCAATGTTTGCATAGTTTTGCTCCCCCAATGCAGGATAAGTGAAAGCTAAGACTTTCCATGGCACAAGAAGTTTCTCAAAAAGCATCTTGATTTTGTTATTGACCAATTCTAACCTCAGCTTTAGTGGGCTGAAACAATCCCCAATATGTCATTTTCTAGGAAATAGAAGTTCCAGTGCACCATCTTATTCTTCCGGGGCTCAATGCCGACACAAAGCCTGCGCAGTTGGGACAAGTCAGGATTAACTGTGCATACTCAAATAAGCATTGAGCCCTGAAAGAATATGAACTGGTGAGAGATTGTGCCCTGGAGCTCTGCTGCTCTGCATTTTAGGGTCAGATTTTTAAGGGGTTATTTTACTAATGCACAGTGGGTGTGTGGGGGCTTTTGGTACAGGGGGGTTTAGTTCTTCTTTCATCCTAATTTTGAGAAAAAACCCCAAGAAAGGAATTGTGAAATTATTTAGCTTTTCTGGGTACAGGTGATTATTTTATATGCTGTTTGGATTGCAACATAGCAACTTACATATGAGGTAGAAAAGACTCACCTGTAGTTCCCAAGGGGCAGTTGGTACAAACAACCTCCTTTGTTCTTGGTACAACAGCACAGCTGGACCCTCCTGGGCATGGACAAGGTTGACAGTCTGATGCGGTACCAGTTGTGCTGTCTCCATAATAACCTTCACTACACCTCTCACAGTGAGGACCAGCGGTGTTATGTTGGCAGTTGCAGACACCTAAAGGCATTATTATATTTTTTAACACATAAAAATATATACGTGTCCTTTTCAGCAGTAAGTAGTAACTGGCTCAGGGTTACTAGTGGTGCACCCCAATACAGGCAGTGAGAAGTGACATGGAGCTTGCCAATACTTGCACTGAAGAATGGTAGAACTACAAGCAATTTAATAAATGTGATAGGCAGAAGTAAAGAGGAATATTTGGATAGTATAGTTCCATGCCTACCTATGTTGCTAATTTTTGGCATTTCCTCTAAAGGTCTAAAGTTTTACACTCACCAGACTCGGGGTCACATGTGTCACTGTGGCCATTGCAAGTACACAGCACACAAGGACTGTAAGGTCCCAGGCTTGGATTCTCTCTTCGATAGCCAGGAGCACACCTCTCACAGAACTGCCCAATATAGCCAGTGGGACAGCTGCACATCTCCACCCATGGGGCAGAAGGACCAGCACCTGCCTCAGCAGTTACCAAACTGACCTCCTCTAGAAGTCCAGCACCTGATTAAAAAATTGGAATAAAGGATTGTCATTTCTTACTGTTTTAGAAATAACAGAACAACAATCAGAACAAGGATGTGGGCATGAGGAACAAAAGGACTGTTCTTTATTTGGTTAAAAGGTTAAGGCAACAAGTTACCTTATTCAGGGAAAGGCAAAGAAAATGAGAGATTACGCTCTAGAAAATCTAAAAGCTCAGACACTGTCTCTAGTGAGCTCTGCTTCATAATTATTCTGAATATCAGAATGAATATGCTTAAATGTAATGTAAAGGAAAGGCTGCAGAAAGAGGAAGACAAAGACTGTAAGCTAGTGAGAGAAACAGGAGAAAAGCAGTTGATTTGAGAGCTAATTAAATAAAAAGAGAACAGCACCAAGGGGTCCCTCCACCGAAAAACTGTAATGAAGACATTGAATGAAAATACTAATAAAGAACTAAATGAATAAACTTTAATTCTCAGCAACTGTCCAATGCACATTAATATTTACAATTTGAAAATGAAATTTCTATTAAAATCAGTATTTGCCTGAATGTTTACATGTTCTGAACTTCTGGCTCTGAAACAATGTTCACTGTCCAACACTTTTTTTAAGTTAAGATGGTTTCAGTTCACCAGAAACAAAAATGTTCAATTACTATTTTCTGTTAGCCTATGATTAAGTGTTTGTTAACACAAAATTTGTAAGGTCATGGGTACAATAAACCACTTTTCACTTGTGTAAGTGCCTGCTTCAAAGAAATTTCTATTTTCTGTTTGTGAACTTTTTTCTAATATCGAAGTATAAAGTTTGACTCTGTTGCCGACTCTGCACACTGTTCTACATTGATGCATTAGTTGATACATTTCTTATCATTGGCCCTTCCAATATATCACAGGCAGCAGTTATAATGGATACAATAGTTGCTAATGTTCTAAAGGTGCTGCTGCTGAGAAATGTAGCAACCAATGTTGCAAATTTTAACAGTTTCGAATCTGCAGGATTACTGAGCAGCTAGACTGAAACACCAGAGACAGGACAAAAAAACTTAAAACTTCAATTCTGGGAAAAACTGAAAAAAATAAATAAATAAATGGAAAGCACCTGAAAAAAATTACATTGGATTCCTTATCTGGAAACCCATTATCCAGAAAGCTACGAATTACGGTATGGTCTCCCATACATTACACAATACAGGCAATAGGCAAAAAAGAAGGGCTGATACTTTGGAAAAAAAACAGTGGGCCAGCTGACCCAGACCCACCTAAAAAAAAATCTGTGCTCTCCCCAGACCTCCCCTCCTTACCGCAATGAAGACTACAAGGTACGTGTGGGGGAGGGGGGTTGCAGAGTCCATGAAGGTCCTCAAACCTGTGGGGAGGGGCGGGTATGGGGGCTCCACTAAGGTGTTAGCCCTGAAGGGCTATGGAGCCCTAGTCCAACGCTGGCAAAAAGCATTTTTTTTATACTGAAAAAACTGGTATAATCAATGCCCCTTTAAAGACAGTGTCAAGCTAAAAGACAGTGTGTGGCTAAAAGACTCACTGCGTTCACTGTAGGTTCCTCGGATCTTAATTGCTGTTAGATTCTGTAACATCTTCTGAAATTCAAAAGGTGATACTGATGGTCTCCATGGATAGTCAGTGGCTTCATGCATTCTAAAGAAAGAAAATCATTAAAAAAAACAACTTTAAAATATGCAATTATAAAATCCTAGAAAACGGAATAAAATGTGCTGGGTTGATGCTCCACAGTCACCTGCCATTTATTGCTGATGCATTTACGGTAGAAAGCAAAATAACTCATACACGTAGCAACAGAAGGAGAAGTGCAATGGTAGGCAGATGCATTCTTATATACTATAAATCTTTCCTCAGCTCCCAATTCTTAGACTAATGCTGCAATAAAAGAAAGTTCCAACTCTACAGACAGTGAAGGGGAATACTTGCATTAAGTTGTAACATTGCATTCCCATGTCTTACACAATAAAAGCTGTGATTACAAAGACAATCATTCTTCATTTTTAAAATATTTATTCCAGATGTTTATGAACATTTCATTCAATGGCAAAGGCTGGAATGGCTGAACATCTGCACGTATGAAACCTAAGAGAAGCATCTTAATAGTAACCATATGTATGTACACATCATTGGCTATTTTCATCCAAACTGATTGGCTATTTAAACCCAAGTGGCCAGTCAGAATTCAAAGACACTTGGCTAGTTAAGTGTTACACACAAACAATTACACACGAATATATTTCATAGTATCTTAGATTATTTAGCCATTATTGTACTGATTTCATCCGGCCTTTAGGATGATTTTGACCCTAATGGCTATATTGGAAATTAAAGCACCTTCACTGCTGTGTCATCATCATCTGCATTGCTATTGCATTGCAGTTGGTCTGTCCAAACTAAGAATATAATTTGCCTCTTGCTGGCATGAGCAGATCCAGAAATGATAGGAGCCACAGCACATCATTCTGCTGTTCATAAATGAGCAATGAAGGAATGTTCTGTTTATCAGATGTAAGTTAAAACATCCATTTACTAAAACCAATTGTCTAAAATCACTGGCCATTAATTCTGCAATTTGTTTTGTGCAAACATAATGCAATCTCCAAGTGCAATGTGGCTGATCAGTTTTTCAGTTGCTAATATTTATGCAAGCCCATTTAAAGGGGTGGTTCACCTTCAAGTTAACTTTTAGTATAATGAAGAAGGGTAAGAAGGGTTTTGAATCAGAACTTATATTTGCTAAAGAATTGCACCTTTTACGAGATCGAGGTGTGATTTACTTAATTCAGGTTGAAAGGT
Source organism: Xenopus borealis (assembly GCA_024363595.1). NCBI lineage: Eukaryota > Metazoa > Chordata > Amphibia > Anura > Pipidae > Xenopus > Xenopus borealis. The sequence continues at coordinate 93,249,406 of CM044437.1, forward strand.
TCAGAAGAAAAGAAGTAAAGAAAACCCCCCCCCACGTATATTCTGATATTTAATTTGTTAAGATTTCTAACTTTACGAGAATTCAATTAATTAAATATAATAAATAATAAGATTTCACAGTGCTAGTGCTTTCAATTCATTAAGTATACTCGATGAATACGTTCATTCAACTAGTCCTATCATCAGGACTGGTTCATATTGATCAGGATTTAATTAAACAGTTATCTAAAATTAATTAAAGTGCTAGTAAAGTGCAAATAGTGCTAAGTGCTTGTGTTATACTGACATATCAGCTCCGAGTTTTCTGTTTAGAATTAATTACCCTTAAAGGAGGTTCAGTCCACTTACAGGGGTTGAACTGTTTGAAAGGACTAAATTCTATAATTGTTTAAAAATAACTTCATCAATTTTAATTTATTAATAAAATTAATTGAGTACTTGCTAGTAATTAATTAGAATTATATAAATAAATGTAATAATTAATAGCAAAAGTGCAATTCATTCATTTAAAAAGTCTCTTTTTTAAATGAATGAATTGCACTTTTGCTATTAATTATTACATTTATTTATATAATTCTAATTAATTACTAGCAAGTACTCAATGAATTTTATTAATAAATTAAAATTGATGAAGTTATTTTTAAACAATTATAGAATTTAGTCCTTTCAAACAGTTCAACCCCTGTAAGTGGACTGAACCTCCTTTAAGGGTAATTAATTATAAACAGAAAACTCGGAGCTGATATGTCAGTATAACACAAGCACTTAGCACTATTTGCACTTTACTAGCACTTTAATTAATTTTAGATAACTGTTTAATTAAATCCTGATCAATATGAACCAGTCCTGTTGATAGGACTAGTTGAATGAACGTATTCATCGAGTATACTTAACGAATTGAAAGCACTAGCACTGTGAAATCTTATTATTTATTATATTTAATTAATTGAATTCTCGTAAAGTTAGAAATCTTAACAAATTAAATATCAGAATATACGTGGGGGGGTTTTTTCTTTACTTCTTTTCTTCTGAACCTATAATGAAGAAGGGGCCAATTCCAAGAAACTTTTCAATTGCTCTTTATTATTTATTTTTCATCGTTTTTTAATGATTTGCAATTTTCTTCTGTTTCTTTGCAGCTTGCAAATGGGGGTCACTGACACCATCTAAAAACAAATGCTCTTTAAGGCTACAAATGTATTGTTATTGGCACTTTTTATTACTTATTCTATTCAGTCCCTCTCCTATTCATATTCCAGTCTCTTATTCAAATCAATGCAGGGTTGCTAGGGTAATTTGTTCCCTAGAAACCAAATTGCTGACATTGCAAACTAGAGAGCTGCTGAATAAAAAGCTAAATAACTCAAAAACCACAAACAATAAAAAATTAAAACCAATTGCAAATTGTCTCAGAATATCGCTCTCTACATTATACTAAAAGTTTACTTGAAGGTGAACAACCCCTTTAAATAAACCCACTAGGCGGTTTTATTATTACGGAGAAAAGGGAAATTAATTAAAAATTAGAGTTATTTAAATGGGCATGGCCTTCCTGTAATCTGGAGCGGAATATTTTTCTTATGAAAAAAAAAGAGATCCCATATATGTAGTTGAGACAATGCTAAAAGCTTTTTTGAAACATCAAGTTTTTTTTATTTTATTTTTTAAATCAATTTATCCACGTATTTATTAAAAATTATCATTGGGAATTGATACCATAAATACCATAACATAAACATGTAGGAAACAAAATCCACAAGTAGACATTTCCTGGCTTAGCTTTTACCTTTTATTTTATTTTTTTGTTATTACTGTGCTTTATCATAAAGTAAATTTTGCTGACAAATTATTAAAGCCTGAATAACAAAGACAATCCCTACTTATAACATACAGTATGTGTTTAGGCCTCTCTTTAGGCCTAATATTACCTGAAAACATAGTGTTGAGTACTTTCACTTGGATAGGAGTTCCCCTGGGCAATGAGAGGCACAGATACCCTGAGTCCAGCTCCTTCTAGCACTAGATCCTCTGCAGAAAGTCGAGTGTCCCTGCGCTCCACGCGGAAGCTAAAGGTAAGGTTCTGGCCATAACTTGCACCTTGGTTTCCTAAAAATTTTGCTGTAAAAAAAGAAAAGCATCTAAGGTGCTTGTTGCAAAGGGGACAGTTCGCCAGCGGCGAATAAATTTGCGGCGTAAAAAAAAAAACGAGACGCGACTCGTTTTGCGAATTTCACTGGATATTTTTTCGGTGAAACGGTATAGATTCACCCATCACTAGTGGCTATGTTTGCTATGAACTTACTACACAAAGTCATGAAGATCTGTTTGTGTGTCTGTACCTGCTAAGGTCGGATATCCATTTCTCAATCTCTCATACAAACTTAATTACTATTTTCTAGTTGTAAAATTTTATTTACAAGGTGTAAATAAGCTTAAGAAATCTACACAAAGTTAAATATATCTAACATGCAGTTAGTGACGAACCTAAGCACAACGGATTTCATCCAAATTGGGAAAAGCAGGGCCGGGGCCAAGTGTCTCCATTTACAGCCCTTTGGTGTTGTACAAACTGCTATTGACAGGAACATAAAATGCCCTCAGTGGTTGTTCTGTTCTGTACTACGCAGCAAGGTGAACTTATATAGATTCTGTTTTTTGCAGCATTTCAATTGAAGTTGTACATTTCCCACCTACTTTTTGCAGACTATTACAAAAGTGACACCAACATCATTTGTGATACAACTTCACAATTCAGATACAAATATTAATAATGAAGTTTGTCTGAGTGCAGCACTGATAGCAGCCGCCAGATGTCCTAAAATACAAGAGCAACTGTGACCCTTTTTGCTGATCTCTTGCAAATCACTGCTCCTTAAACAAACAATCACTTGCTAATATTCATGTGCTTCATTAAAAGGTTATTTACTTTCAACACCCGAGTAGGCCTGCTAGAACCCTAGGCAACACTGAAAAATTGTGTCCCCCACAGGATGCTTTTCAGTTATTGTCTTTTTTATAAATAAACCAAATATGTTTTCTCATACATACTTTACCCTTCAATGCATCTTATTGTCCCAACTTTTTCCTCTCCACATGTGTCATTCTCTCCAACTAAGCTTTTTCTCTTCTCTCAGTGTGCAGTTCACTGTTCCTCCACCCCTACTGCCTTTTGTCTCCTTTGAGCATTTACAATTTTCTTTGCATCACCCTGTGTCATTTCCATACGAGCATTCACGCTCTGCCTCCCCCAGACCATTTAATTCTGGTTACTGGCCAATGCTTTTTTACTGTATCACAGACACTGATATTAAACACTGTGATTGAGGAGGAGTTCCGGTTCTGATCACATTTAACAAGTTATGGCACTTGCATACTGGACAAGGAGAACCTACTGAGATCCGGTTTCTCACTTCTACTTGTTTCTGCAAAGAGTTTTGCCAACTAACTGTCATTCATACTAATGTCACTTCTCCAGGCACATGCATGCTGTTTGGGGGACAAAGTAGATATATTTATCTTTCAGAGCTCCGGCCAACTACCATTATCTATGAGGCATGCCCATGTAATCATCTTAGTCCTCCTAAATACTACGGTTCTTATTTAAACAACATATTTTGGAGGGGAAGGAGGTACCTCAAGTAATCAATATCACTTGAGCAGGATTGTTCAAAACCACTCTCTCTCACTATGGATTATAAATGAAACTCCAAAATGGATGTTTGTTGAAATGCAAAGGGAGGCAATCTTTTAATTAGTGCAGGGATATGAGCAAATATATTAACATAAGCAAAGGATGTATTTGCCCTGGGAATGCAGTACATTCACTGCAGGTACTGTTCCCAGAGAGGAACTAAAGTCTTAATGTAAACTACAGTGCTGTTGCTAGTATATACTAAAGCATATGCTACAGGTGATTACAAAAACATTAACATCACTTCATTTGATTAGATCATCCAGTTTGGACACTGGCACATCCATTCCTCTATTAGGATTTAGACAGATGACCACAGGTTTTTCACCTTGGCTTCCAACCGCAGTGGTTCAGTATGGCAAATACCACCACTTACCTGGTGCAATGAAGTAAATGGGAAAGTAGCTCTCAGAAATTACAGAAACTGAGCTGCTTTCAGAGACCCAGGATAGTGAGTATTCAGAGCCATCCCTCTGCTGTGCTGTCCAGTCCTCCACACCTAAAAGCAACACCAAAAAGACCCAATTATTTGTTAAACCCATTTATTAATGCCACTCTGTTATATATGAGAACTACTTAAAATGTACAATTTTAGGGAATGCTGACTGGCTCCCAAATGTCCCATTCATTATTCAAAATCAAGGGGTTCAGATATTGATCAAGTGATCACACATTTAAAAAGGAACGATTGATGTTCCTCAGTATTGTCATGTTTTGTTACTTCAACACAGAAATTCTGAAATGTAAGTGCCGTGGCATAATGAGTTAATCAATAAAGGAAAACAGGCTCCTGATTTTTTTAAGAGGAGAAAGTCTGCTGCATACTTCAAAACAGCTCAAATGGCTGTGACTACAATCAGACTTGCTATTCTACACCAACCAGGCGCACTTTCCTACACCAACCAGCTCACAATAACACTAAAGGTAGCAGTATGCTTTAGCCCAAAAAGCAGTTTTGTTTTAGCATGTGTGAAATGCAAGCATCTAACTGTGAAATCCCATTAGCTGTATGCTTATCTTACGGTACAAAAATTATACATATATGAACAGTAATTAAAAATCATAACTAAAATAATACAAAATTTGCATTATTTCACTGTCACTATGCATTCTACATCCATCCAGTACTGAAGACTAATAGTTCATCATCGGCTTGCCGGTTTTTCGGATACATTAAATCACGGTCTTTCCCTAAGTGATTATTGGTGTGCTTTAGGATTTTCTCTATATGGATTTTTGACCCTGTGCAAGGGCCTTCCAGTCAAAGCACCCAGCACCTACAACTGGTGAATTATAACCAGGTGGAGCGCTCCATTATAGTGCAGTAATAGTTCATCATTGGGAAGACCATATATAAGTAGCAGATGAGTTAAGACTGCACGTGCAAGTAACATAATATTTTCCCATAAAGCCTTAACTCATAGCTTGTGCATGCGTTTTCCCTTTTAGTCAACTTCAAGATTATTGCCTACAGCTGTAAACAGAATACAGGTTAATAGTAAACTGTGCAGCATTACATAAAGCATACAGAGAAGCTTGAGCAAACCATACTATCTCTCTTTGTTAAAGGAGGAAGGATTTGCTATAAACAAAAAATGTGCTAGAGAGAGCTGAAGGTGCTGCAACAAAGCAGAATGAAAAGGCAGAAACCCAAGAATGGAATGCGGTATGTACCTCCATGTAAAGGAGTCAAACTCGTTTAGAAGTGATAAGATGCTTATTTATGGTTTGATTACATTGGAGGACTGGGGGGGGGGTTGAAAGTGTTAAGACTAGAATCCAGGGAAGATACACACCACTCTCAAATGTGGAGACAATGCTGCTGACACGGTATCCCTCTGCACTGCTGCATACTGAAGAATGGCCATAGCAGAAGCATGGAGTGCATCCACGTGGGTTAGCCTCATCCAGGTGGAAGAATCCAGGTTTACACCTATGGAATGTTGAAGTAAACAAACAGCTTATAAAACACTTTTAAGTGTAAGTGCTATTTTATAGCGATCACTGGTTTACACAATGTATTATGCAGCTCTGTACACAACTAACTTATTACCTCTCACAGTTGAACCCTTCCACGTTATCCTTACAGCTACAGCGGCCTGTCTCAACATTGCACTCATCTGTGCTGCCAGCAGGATTACAAGCACAGGGCCTGAGAAATCGAACATGAACAGATTTTAGTGTGGTCTTGCAGCTGCTGCTAAACCATGAGGTCTTCCTTCAGATCATGGAATGTATTCTTTGTATTCAAGTTCCTCGCTACAGAAACCTTTGCATGGTCTATAGGTGTTAAAAATACCTCCATACATATACAGAGACATTTTTGACTGTTTAAAGATGCATGGAGGAAACCATAAAATCCCTGTGTACGGTCACTATTTTCAAGCCATGCCTGTAAAACTTGTCATGATTCAGATCTCCATATTTCCCACAGGAAACCAATCAACCTTCCTGCATCAGAGTTGCCCTTACACCATTGGACAGGGTAGCCATTAGGCTGCTGAAGGATCCCATCATCAGTTATGTAAGGGCAACATTAATGCAGGAAGGTTAATTCATTTCCTGTGTGAACCAAGCTTAGTTATGTCAGTGTTCCTAGATCAATGAAAACTATTTATGCAGGCAAAGCACTGCTTTAAATTAGTGACTGTGTACAGAAATGTTCTGTTACCTTCAGGTTAAGGTATCAGAAATAACTTGGTATATGAACTGTATGCATGTATTTAGTCTTAGCTCCACTAGGGTATGTAACACATGTTAAAACATACACAGCAGCTTAAAGGGTGCAACCAAATTCAGAGAATATGTAACAATAGGTACGCCCCAACCTTTGGCGCTTACCTGCAGCCAGCTTCAGTAAGAGAGTGGAAGCCAGGCTGGCATCTGTCACATTTCTCTCCCATTACACCAGGTTTGCAGCTGCAGCGTCCAAAGTTGTCACACTGGGTACTGAGAGATCCTGCAAAAATAGCAGTACAATGTAAGTACTGGATTTATACTTTATGAGCAGCAGGCAAGAATTACACTCACCTGTCACCCTCAGGTAACACTTTCTCAAAAACCAATACAAATAAACACCGTAACATTCAACTATCCACAGACGGGCTCAAAAGTCAAAGAAAGCACATTTATAAGTTGCACTTGCCTAATTACTCCTGATTAACATAGTGAGAATAGACACTGCTACTCTAATGAGGAGCCCTTATTTATAAAATTGTTGCTTTATACTAGTTTATACTAGATATTTTGGAAAGCTTAAATAAGAATTAAAACCAAATCATAAAAGTTGTCCATTGTTTTATCCAAGAATGTTGTCATTGCTGACTGAACTTTAAGATCATCAAGTGTTGGGCTACTAAGCAATTTAACAAAGATAACACATGAAAGGAAATACAATATAACTATACATTCACTTTTTTTTTTTATACATTCTCGTCTTTGAAGGCACCCTTAACATTGGCTATTGTTAGTGCGCAATCGTCAGATACATGTAGAATTCTATTGTTTCTACCTGTATATCTGAGTGTGTACTGAAATGAACAATCTTTTTCTATGGTCATCTTTAAAAAGACAGATATCTGGCTATTTTCAGCCAATGTTGTGTCTACAATAGCTCAAGGTAGCCATGAAAATGCAACCCAAGATTATTTAAACTTTTCATGTAATTTACACTTTCCTGCAATGTACATCAGTTTCTCTGAATAGAGAGAAATGTACTGTTTTGGTCACAACAAGCATGAGATTTTTTTAAAATCCAGACTCCTATAACAAATAAGCAATGCTACTACAAAGTAAGGCACAAAGGAGCACTTATCGCACCAAAATACAGTAGCAATTTCAGGAGATAATTATACCACTGTCTATACTACAGATTATTAGGAAAAGCAGCCTTCTACAATACCCATGTGTCTACCTCTAAATCTAACATTACGATACTTTGGTTCAGTTTGTTAGACAGCATTGCTTGTGTTTATCCAGGGCTCTGGGCAGTGTTACATCAGCACGGTTACAATCACACCATCGCTTGGTCTGTCAAATTACTACTTAGGTGGCCCATATATGGTCACATAAGACCAAACAAAAAGGTGATTTTAACGGATTGTACAATAATCATTTAAAATAATTATGAAACATGGTAATTGAACAGAAAGGACCCCGTGCTTAGGATTTCCCTTAGCTAAAGGCTGATAATCATTCTGTGAGGTCGCTTTGTTAAGAAGACAGCAGGAGGTTTATTTACAGTGCTGTGTAATTCTTGACACCATCCACTCATCAGGCCTGTTTACTGTGCAGTTTATTTGTTTGAGGACCCAAGGGAGGTTTTATCATTTGGGAAAAGAAAATAAACTTCATGCACAATCACATCAGAGGAAAAAACACTTAAAAGGCCAGTGTAAAAAGGATGAATAGAGGTAACATATGAGCGAGACACAAACGGAATGTGATCCAACAGGGCTGACAATTCTAAGCATTTTAACCTGAGAGAGGCTTTGATTGCCCAACAGTTTATTATATGGCTAGGTACTGTGGTAAAAATGTACTTTGGTTGAGCATTCGGATAATTGTATATATAAGAGGGAATACAACCAAAACAAAAAAAGAACACTTACCAACAGGGTTGCACTGGCAGGCATGGCAGGGCTCATTGCTGCTCTGACGATAGTAGTTCTCACGGCAGCGCTCACAGTTTGGGCCATCAGTGTTGTCAATACAGCCAATGCAATGTCCACCATGTCCCGTGGAGCGGTATAGTTCTGGATCGAAGTAGCACTCCTGAGAGCGTCCATTACAATTACAGGCTGGTAGTTAAAAAGGGGGGTGGGAAAGGAGGGGGTAGCAGGTTTTTAATAATGTACACAGAATAAATTAACAACAATGAGGTTATCAGCACAATTATTATGCAATACAATTATCATTCTAATCACTAAGGGTATATTTTATATATTTAAATACATATGCAATTTTATGGCAAGAAAGTGGTTGTATGAAAACATTTATTTAGATGCAATATTTTAGAATGCTGCACTTTCCCTTTCATATCAATTCCAAATGCATGCTGGAATCCAAACCAAAATTCTACAGTTTCATTACTTAATGAGGGCCATTAAATACAAATATATAATTCTGCCAATGCCAGTTTCATACAATTTTATTAAATCTGTGTGGCTTTTTGCTTACAATTTAATTAGAATCTCTACATTTATGGACTACACTGTTTAGTCCATAGAACATAGAATATATTGCCCTATTGGTCAGTCAGTTTAATGTTGCACAGAGCCTGTAAAAAATAGATGATAATCCAAAAAATGGTCAGTGTGAGTTGCTGTACAGCCAGAATTCTGGTATCAATTGTAAGAAGATTTAATGGGAGTCAGCAAAATTTACAGAAATCCTTCAAACTGCTTAGACCAGAGATGTTTCATGAGGGCACTCACCATAAGAAGTTTAAACATTAGGACAGATATCGGAAAGCTGTGGGTCTTAGAAACAAGGCTGGGCTTGGCTTTAACCTCTGAGAAAACTTATCAACACAATTTAGATGGGGCATATTTATTATGCTCTGTAAAATTAAATTTGTCGAAGTGTAAACAGCTATGTAAAAGTGTGTGCAATTTTACACCATGTAAACTCCATATTTGCCGTTGTTATTTTACATTATTTTTCATTCAAGAAAACGTGTAAAAAAGTTACACCTTTTGGTAGATGGAGAAGCCTGGAGATGTGTGGTGTATTATGCTGCTTTTTTTATGCAGCATATTAAATATACCCCTAAGAGTAGGCAGTAGCCAATGAACAAACTTCTATACTATTATAAGTTAGGCTGTCACTTACGAAGACATTCGTTGGGACTGTCAGCAGTTGCTCTCCTCCAGGGCCGGTCATTATAGAAGGGTAAGCATTTCTCACAGTCAGGGCCAAAAGTGTTGTGTTTACAGTTGCACACAAGCTTTTCAAACTCATTACGCACGCACTCGCTGGCATGGCCATTACATTTACACCTAGGGGGAAGAGACAGATAAGTAAATAAGAAGGCACAATATATATAGCTAAAATCTGAGTATATATGTCTGAATTTCAATAAATGGGAGACTAAAGGCACTTACCTGCCACCGACAGCAAAGTCAGAAATGGCATAATAGTATGACTTGAGCACTTTAGGGTCACTAAAAACTTCATCTCCAAATGTGTTTAATCTGTTCAGGGTTACACGAATATCTGTAGCGGTCACCCATTCCTGAAATGATGAACAGACTATATACAACATAATGGACATCATTTAGGTTCCATCAAACGATCTTGGGTAGTGGAATGGCAATATTTGATTACATTGACATTTGCCATCTTTTTGGTTGCTCTAATATATTTCTTATATACAGATATGTTTACTTCATTAAAAGTTATTGGTGGGCATTATATAAACAAATTCTCTTTTAAACATTTTGTCTTTGCAGACCTCAATTTAACACATTCTACTTCCTTAAAAAGCAGGAGGCTTTCATAGAGATTTGTCTTCTAGTTTACCTGCAATACAGGACTGTTGTCAAAATTGTAAGCACTGGGACGACCCTCAAGGGTAGAAAAGGCCACATTGCCCCCTGTTAATGGTGAGATGTCGCTGAATTCATCAGTACAAAGAGCTTGCTGTTCGTCCTCCCCAGTGCGAATGAAGCCTCTATTGAATTTTTGGTAGGTTTTCTCACATGAGCCACTGTAGTACTGGTATGGAATCCACGGACCATCCTCTCGTGTTCGCTTGTATAGAACAAAGCTTTCAGGCCGACTTGTGTGAAACTTCAACCGCACATAAGTAATGTCAAATGACTTTCCTGCAGATACAAAAATGAAAGTTAGAGAGTTGCTGGAAAGCAAACAAAAAAAGGTGAACATACATGCAGAGAACCTGCAGAGAGGATCCCCCCCGATATGCGATAATGGGCTGATCTGATCGTATCATAATGATAGGATCACAATGGAGAGAAGGCCGCATCAACAAACTGATGCAGTCCCCAATCAGACTGGATTTCTAAACCTGGGCGACCTGATTTTCAGCCAGATATCGATTACAGGAAGCCCTTTGGAGGGTCCCATCCACTGAGCCCATACATCTGTCAGCAGCTTATATTGGCCCATGTATAACATGTATTTCTATTGCGCCAACATATTGCGCATATATACACACACATATACACATACATACTTACATACACACACATGTGTGTAAGAAAGGTACGCAAATGAAGTAAATGCAGATGATAACGATTCAGACAGGGTGTTAGCTGGGAACTCTTCCCACCCCCCACGCAATTATTTCACAGAACATCTGGAATAATGGGCCAGCACAAATGTTCCCAGGATGAGCAGCACAGCTGCAAACCAGCTGTTTCATTGTTGATTTATGGAACAAAATAGACAAACAAACAAACCCGCAACTCCTTCGAGTTCCTGATATTAAGGCTCCAATGTACAAACTACAGCCCTGCTCGAGACTAATTACCAGTTACACCTCTCCCTGCTCTGGGGCAGTACAGATAAAGTACTCTTTATGCACACATTACACATTAAAAGGAACCTTACTTTACCAGACAGACCTTAAAGAGTGTGCTATCTACAGCAACAGATTTTGAGTAGTGAAATCAATGAAGGGCAAGTTGGCGTGACAAAAAAATGTAAACAAAAAAAAAAACTTTTCCCAGGCGATAAATGATCAAACAATGAAATATTCTCCCCAGGAGCGGCACATATCCTAGTGTAACCTTATAACCCCTCACAATATGATTCTAATGAATGGCTCCTTTACTGTGTTCATAGCCCTCTCACACATAAACTGGCTCCCTGCAGGTATTGCATCCTAGCCTCCTCTTACATTGCAAATAATCCTTTCTGGCGACGGAAGTGTACTATTCCTAAACAAAATTCCTGCCACTTCACAGAAAAGTGGGGGAGGAGGAGGAGAGAGAAAAAAGGAAACAGGTGCAGGAAAAAAATAAGAAGTGTGAGAAAGGATAGAGAAGATACAGTGGATACAATTACACGGAAATTGTTCAGTGACGTTCGTAATGTTGCTTGGACCCGTCAAGCTTAGTTCTGAATTATCATTGATTCGAATGGCAGGGGTGAGCTTTTGGCTTAACTTGATTATTGTTATTATTATTATTCTTTTTATGTATTAGCATATGCAATTCCTAATCTATTGATACACTGGTTGAGACAGGAGCAGTCAGATTATGTTGCAGGGAAAAAAAGAATGTCTAGCAAATGCAAACAACAAAACCTTTAAACATATTAAAGTAGAAAATATAAGTAAAATGACTAGTTTGGTGTGTACATCAGCTGTCACATGGGGCCTTCTCTGCTCAGGAAAAGTCACTGACAAGAGGCCCAATGACTCCTAGACACACACTATATTCATAATTTACAGTCTATAGGTGATAAACAGGAACTTCCGCTGGATAACTTGTTTGTAAGGACAGCCAACCAACGAGTATTGTATGTTTAGCCCAAAGTGACCAGGGCAAGGATATGTAAGTGTTGCCTTCCAGGTCTAGACAAGGGAGCTGCCCCAGTGAAGCTTACTCATTTTCTGTGAGTGAAACCACACAATGAAAATTATTTTGTCTTGCCCTTTGATTCCTTAATTAGCATGTTTATTTTTATGCTGACTAAGAAGCATCTGCATAATATCAAGATTATGCAGTAGAAAATAAGTTACTAGTTAAAGGGATACTTGTCATGGGAAATTTTTTTTTTTCAAAATGCATCAGTTAATAGTGCTGATCCAGTAGAATTCTGCACTGAAATCCATTTCTCAAAAGAGCAAACATTTTTTTTTATATTCAATTTTGAAATCTGACATGGGGCTAGACATATTGTCAATTTCCCAGCTGCCCCAAGTCATGTGACTCGTGCTCTGATAAACTTCAGTCACTCTTTACTGCAGTACTGCAAGTTGGAGTGATATCACCCCCCTCCCCTTTCCCCCCCCCAGCAGCCTAACAAAAGAACAATGGGAAGGTAACCAGATGGCAGCTCCCTAACACAAGGTAACACCTGCCTGGTAGATCTAAAAACAGCACTCAGTAGTAAAAATCCATGTCCCACTGCATACTATTCAGTTACATTGAGAAGGAAAAACAACAGCCTGCCAGAAAGCCGTTTCCTCCTAATGTGCTGGCACAAGTCACATGACCAGAGGCAGCTGGGAAATTGACAAAATGTCTAGCCCCATGTCATAATTCAAAACTGAATATAAAAAAAACTCGTTTTTTTTGAGAAACGGATTTCAGTGCAGAAGTCTACTGGAGCATTAACTGATGCATTAAAAAAAAAACAAAAAAAACGTTTTCCCATGACAGTATCCCTTTAAGAGTCTGTGGTTTATCAAGCCCTAAATGCTTGGGGAGAAATGCTAAATATACGGTCATACTTAGGTAGCACATGCCATGGGGGTTCAATGTATGTGTGCCCATTGACAAGATTTGAATGCCCTGTAGGAACTAAGTTGACTATGTGCATTTGTGCCGTGAGCATATGTAGTTGCCAAAGGAAGTACTAAAAGAAAGATAAACGAAGAGGTCTTTTATTTATATGGTGCTGCTCTGTATCCATAATCCCCCCTCCCCTGCCGTAAAGGTAAAATGTATCAAAATGTGTACCATAAAAGGTTTGAGCAACAGTTATATGTTGGCCAAAAAATATTTCACGTAGGTTACAAAATTATAATCAGCAATGCAATAGTTGTATACTTTACAATACTAAATTGCAAATTGTAAATTTTCATTCTTACTTTGTTTTTTTTTTTATTCTGCTTAGCACTATTATTACATACCCTTTAATATATTAATTTATACAGAGAAAGATACCGCAAAAGCCTGTTTACAAAGGTATTTCCTGTACATAAGAAATATTCTGCTGAAAGGTTCAAGGTTTTATAAATAACCATCTTTTCCCCAATAATCCTTTTAAGCAAGCTGCATAATATGTTAACTCTAGGGAAACTTAGTGGGCAAATTAAGTCCTTCAAAAGAAATTGTAACTGTTCAGCACCTTGATATAGTACAAGAATATATTCAATCTCAAACAACATGAAGCACCCAAAATAAACCGAAATTGGAAGAACCTATCAGAAGATGAAAGGCTGCTGGAAGATGTAGTAAGCATTTTTCAGATTATACTGAACAGGGCCCTTACACAATGCATCCCATTTCTCTTATTCCAAGAAAACAGAGCATTTCAATTCCAAGGAAAGATTATACATAAACAGAACATTTCAGAACCCTGAAAAACTTATGGAAGGCCAGCGGCGTAACTACTCCCCGGTGGGCCCCCGGTACAGGATGGGTACCTGGGCCCCCCTGTTGGGCCCATACCTGTATAAATCCCATCTAACGGCCTGCCATAACCATTATTGTTGCTCCAACGGGCCCCAAGGGGCTGGGGGCCCTGGTGCAATTGCACCCTCTGCACCCCTGGTAGTTACGCCACTGTGGAAGGCTTAGAAAACTTCCATGATATGAACACATCAGTAACAGTGCAACAGTGAATATATTTTCACTGGGATTCAGATTAGGGACATGGAAATTATTTTTATATCACAGAAACAGCCAGTATAATCACATCAAGTCAAGTCTTGCACAGACACAGCTAGCACCTTGTTAGGATACACTTGCCTTTTAATGTGCTATTTGTGGAATCTGACAACAGCCGGCTCCTCACATCTACCTCATGAGCTATTCGCTCACATGTCTGCTATTTTCTGAGGCAAAAATTATTAAAGGAACACTGGCACATGGTGCACCAGAAATACAGTACGATTGCTCCATCAGCAAAATCTAGTTATTCAATGAAAACGTACAGACAGAGAACCTATATTAGACTCTAAGCTGTGTGTGAGTCGAGGAACACCTTGAGTGCTATTGCTTGTTATTTGCAAGTACATATTTTTATTATATTTTTTTGTATTTATTCCCTTTAATATATATTTGTTAAACACATTACATATATACAAAGATGTAAAAATGTCAACTGTTTAACACACACATTCCATTAAGAGAGCCCTGTCAAACTTGTAAAAAAAGACTTTTGTAAAACAAAGAATACCAAAATGTCATAGTCTTGAATTCTACACTATGCATGTTTCCCTAGTATCTATGATCAAAATTAAGAGGCAAATTTATGGAGTGATTTTTTTTTTCCTCTTCTATCACCACAAAAATTCACCTTCACAACACATTATATACTAAAAAGTAAACTTTTTTTTCAAAGAGAAAAATGTGGCAAATTTTTTCATGGCATAAATTATCTGTGAAAATGTGTCAGTGTATTGTTCCTATACAATAGAAGTAGGCAGAATTTTAAAATGAAGAAATGGCATTTGTAAAATTAGCATGGAGTGGTAACATAGATAATGAGAACCAAAAGTGGCTGTTCATCTTTATAATGGAAATTTCCCCTCCTGAACCTAGAGCAATTTCTCTTGGCAAAAATGAATTCTTGTGCGCTTAGTAAAAAATTCAAAGTGAAATTCGTAGAGAATTTTCGCCATTGAAAAGTTGTAAGAAAATGTACTATGGCATCAAAGAGACAATTTGCTTTCATGTATTATTAATAACATGTATTTTGAAATGCTATTCTGCATAACTGTACAACAAATGTGTGTATGCATTAACATTAAAGGGGAACTATTGTGAAAGGAAATTTAATATTTGCTTCAGCATACTGAAATAAGAAAGTTTGTAATTACAATCAATTAAAATTCTGTACCATTTCTGAAATGAACAGCCCTGCGCTAGAACATAGGCTTCTAGAAGAAAGGTGTCCAAACTGAGGCAATGGTACCCTTAATCTGATTGATCTGCACTAGTGCAGTGTTCTATTAACTTACGTACTCATGAGGAACTACAACTCCTTATTATACTCCTGAGTGAGTCGGCATTAGGTTCCCTTTAATAGCAATATGAAAACGGTCGGCAGTCCCTCACTATTAGCTGCTCCACTCATGACTTGGCCATTTAGCAGAGCTGTGATATTCAACTGAAGACCTGTAGGCCATATTTGGACAAGGAAGCTCTAAATAAAGCACGTCTCTCCTTGGACATCCAACGTTAACCCAGTGCTACAGTTTCCATTGTTGAGCAAAAAAACACTGAAATGTCATAGTTGCAACTCTAGGAACAGGTACACTGACCTGCAGAGTATAACAGAGAGGATTCCTAATCTAGCAAAAATTAAGAATAGTAATCAAAATGAACCCTACACAACACAATATATTATTGTAGCAATCACCACAAAGTGCTTCTATAAGTGTTTTAAAAACAAATATAATTAAAACACTGTAAATTATGATACTAATCCAAACTCAGTGAGCAAATGTTATCCCAGAGGAACAGAGTGCAGCCCTGCTTATTTCCTTGTATTTGCTATTGTGCAGTTCATGAAACAGCTTTCCTGCCATAAAGGCTTCAGCAAACGTATATAAAACTCTTCAAACAAAAAAATGACATAGCAGAGATTTATTGGCAAGCCCTCTCACGCACTAAAACATACATACTAGTCAGTTCCCACAGATCTACAAAACCCCTTCTGCTTCATATACAAATATCATAACATGATGAGGCAGAATATGAGCAAGACATGGCAATTTGATTCAGAGTATTGAAGGGTCAGTCACATTACTACCACAGGACTTATAGCCATCAGTGTGACCACTTTTTACATATTATATATTTTGACACAAACACACAATTTTCATGATAGCAGGAACACTCCATATTCATATTTCGATATTTGCTTCCATTCTCATGTGGGAGGCACTCATGAATCACCCCTTTTAATATTTAAACTTCTGTGAATACTGGAATAGAAACAAACGACTCCAAGAAATAATGAGGGGAAAGACAGATGTGCACAACTCATATACAAATATGCAGCATGTAAAAGTACATTATCCGCACATTTAGGGAAACAAAATCCACCAATCCTCTAAAACATGTGGTGTTGTAATGCAATAGCATGTAAATTATACTCATTCAGCAAAATCATCCTTTTATGGCTACAGAACTAGCAATCCTTTTTCTTGACAAGGAAAATAAGTTCTGGAGGCCTGAGAGAAGCATCAGTTTTCTTGAATACAATGTAATATGCAATGAGTATGGGCACAATGGACAAAACCATTAAACTTCCCACGTCCCAATATAAGGGCATAGACCAACTTGTCTCTCTCTCTGGAAAAACCATGTGTAAACCTGCAGGGCCCTTTTAGATATTTTTTTACACCACTCAAATACCTAAATTTTTCCTACCTGGCTAAGGCCTTAAGGGAAACTCTCATTCAAAATATATTAAGACGTGTCCACCCCTGCATGAATGCAACTTTCTTACACATATTTTAAAGAAGCAGTATACCCACACGAGTTTAATGATTAGGGCTAAAATTTGAAGTTAATTAAAACAGCCAAAAAGTATGAAAAAATCTATAGTTTTGTTTTGAGCTGGCAGAGAAACTAAACAAATTTAATTAAATGTTAATACATTAGATTAGATACCAGAGTCCAGATAAGCCCCCATATAACAGACTCCTGCTCATCTATAAGCCAAAATAGTCACAACAAAATTGTTGAAGACAGTGGAGTTGTTTATATAGAACTATCTTTAGTTAACAAATTAGTGGGGAGTTAGAAATTTGAAAGGTAGCCTACACAAAAATCTGTTACTTTTTTTAATTAAAAAATAGGAAACAAGTCTGAAATCTCCTTAAGGTTAGAAAAAAAATAGTATATAATATTATATATATATATATATATATATATATATATATATATATATATATATATATATATATAGGCGTCAAAGAGGTCCGCACTCACAGGGCTTAAAGTCAAAAAAGTGTTACATTGTGAAACAAACTAACATTTCGGCTAGGTCCCTAGCCTTTCTCAAAGAGAAACATTAGCCGAAACGTTTGTTTGTTTCACAATCAATATCTCTTGAGAACTTGGCAACTGGCAGAGAGACCTTGGCAGTTAGGGGAGGAAGTGTGAAAATACTTTAAATGAACCTCAAGGAATGTAGAAACAAATTATAAGGTTCTTTCCAGATGGTATCTACTTTCCTCTTGTATTGCTGGTTTGGCATCCTCCACACACCATAGGTATATATAGCAAGTAAAGTACCCCCTATTGTAAAATAAAAGATATTTTAAGTCACCAAGGAGTTCCATGAGCATATAAAAGCACGAGGCTAAAGGCTGAGTGCTTTAATACAGGTCATGGAACTCCGAGGTTACTTCTAATATCCTCATCTTTTCCAACAAAGGGTCCTTTATTTATTATAATACACTAGTGAGTCATGTGACAAAAATGACATCACTACTCACCATTTATAACTGATGACATCCCAAATCACAGTTTATAAGAATATAATTTACAGGATATTCATGGCTTTTGTGCATTATATAGTGAATAAAGTACCCCCTCTTGTAAAATATAAGGATATTATAAGTTAACGAGGAGTTTCACGACCACATAAAAACACGAGGCCAAAGGCTGAGGTAACTTCTAATATCCTCATATTTTGCAACTGGGGGTACTTTATTTACTATAATACACAAGTTTCAGTGAGTCATGTCCAAAAAAGGAAGAAAAAAAGTTTCCCTATGTAGAGATCAGCACCTAATGCAATGAAAATTTTAGAAACCAATATAGTGCAGTATACTTAAATAATTAGGAATTCACTCAGAGTCCCAAAATCAATATTTAAAGGAGTGTCTTCCCCTTCTTTTTGATAACAGATAACCTGGTTTTACTTTTACTGTGATATGGAAATTGGTAGTGGGTAAATAATTTCAGTGAGTCGTGCCAGAAATGACATCAGAACTCACCGTTTATAAGGAAAAAATTTACAAGATATTCACCGCTTTTGTGTATTATATTCCAATATACTATGCATTAAGTGTACCAATACCCAGGCATCCTACTACTGCACTACTGTTATGTAAAAACTGGATGAACTAAATTCAATTTAAAATGTATACTGCTGTTATTGCAGCTACTAAAAGGACAACAGTGAAAATTTTAAACTAAGCAATTTCAGTGGAAGCATTTATACAAAGAGTAAATCGAATGATGGTACAGGAGAACATCAGGTATTATTCTGGATTCCCAGAATACGGATGTTCATACATTAAGTCTACTAGAAAAGCCTTTAAACATTAAATAAACCAATAAGTTTGTTTTGCTTCCAATGAAGATTAATTAAATCATTTTTTGGATCAAGTACAAGGTACTGTTTTAATATTAAAGAGAAAAGGAAATCATTTTTACAAATGTGGATTATTAGAATAAAATGGAGTCTACGGGACATGGCCTTTGCATTATTTGCTTCCCTGATAACAGTTCCTGTACTCTATTACGTTTATATGGTTTAACCCATGAAAGGGTGGGTAACCGGTGAACCACTACAAGGTTTAATATTTAGTTTACTGGAAATAAACTTGACCTGCACACCTTATGATATACACTAATAAAGAAGTGGGATGATTGAAAAATGTAGATAATCATCAATATATTACCCATGTTTTATAATGTCAATTTGCTATATAATTTGGTGAATAAAACTATGGTATTGCATACCCTATGCTCTATGTTTTGATATTTATGCTTGCAGTTTAAAATGAAAGTGTAGATGCCTCTAAAACAGTTTAAAATACAGTTTTAAAAGCTTCCTTTTTTTCTTGTAGCATTCTATTACCTTCAGTATCTTGGTAAATAAAATCCCCCACGACAAAGGTACAGTATAGTAATCTTTCATATATGGCCCCATGCTAATCATGAACTCTGCCTAAGATTAAACTGTTGGACTGGACAGGATATAGTTGTAGACATGTATAATACATAGAAAACAAAATCTGAAAAAAAAAATTAAACATTTCAGTTTGTACGAAGGTTTCCAAAATAAAGCAACAATGGCAAACTTCAGGTTTTCGAATGCCTGCGCTTTTTCAACAGGGTCCATAATTACTGTTACTTGAAAAGTCCTTTAAAGTATCAGTTTCAAGAGTTCAGACACAGCTATTTGGCAGAGACTTTATGGTGCTGCTGCTGGGTGCCTCCTAAGAGTAAGATTGAAATAAGGCTCTCTGTGCATAGTTATACTTTCTCAACACTTGCAGTCTTCAAGCTTTTGAGAGCCTTGGAGTCAACCACCAACCGAGTCTATGAGGCACAACAAGGAAAGCTTGAACTGGATGTCTCAAACTCACTAGAAACCATTTTCAGAGAGACTATGGGTGATGGAATGTTTAGGGGTGAAAGACAGTGGCAGTAAGATTAAGCTGACAAACAGTGACAGGGAGCAGTAGGAGAATAAAAGTAGAAATACATATGAGCCAATGTCACAGAAAATAACTCCATCTTTCTCAAAATAGAGATCAGCTGCTGCAATGTCCAGAGTGCGCTTTACCCTATCCATTTTGGAGTCTGGATGTGCTCATTTACATCGTGAGTCTCTTTTCCACCACACCATGCACTGTGCCTCCTTCACCTCCCTGATGCAATGTCTGCTGCTAGGGTATTTTTGTGGTTACTCAAGGTTCAACATCTTTAATTGTACAGAGGAGTTGTGCTTGTTTTACCCTTCATGCTTGTTATTCAACTCTTACAACTGTGACTACAAATAATTTCAACTCACTACTTGTTTCCTTTGTTGACTCAAATGTTTATCACTTAGTAGCTAAATTTCTAGATAAACTCTCAAATGAAGCTGTATGATAAGGGTAGGGACAGACAGGGAGATTCGGGGAGATTCTGTCGCCTGGCGTTTTTAGCAGGCGACAATATCCCCGAATTTCCTTCTCCCTGTCTGTCCCTACCCTAAAGGTTTTTTTTTTATCATGATGGAAGAAGGTATAAATGTTGGGGTATGAATGTCTAGCTAAGGGAAAATAACAAAAAATGAAAGAAAAGGCTAGTGTCTTTAGAAGAAGATATATAGGAAAAAAGGCAACTCCTTATACAAATATGCCTGGTTTCTAGTTGTTCATATAAAGGATGATAGAAATGTAAAACACATCCAAGGGCATTGCTTAGCCTAAAAACCAAGGACATGTGGTCATATCTGAAATTTAAATGGATTCATTTTTGTGGCTCCATTGCGCAGGAGGCAATGATATTACTTGGGCAATTACACTGACAAGTGGCATTGTTATGCATAGCCATAGCCCTAATGACAGCCCTGTGCTCAAGGTTTTTTATGACAAGGTCACCCCTGATTAAGCTTTAGGAACACGTTGCCATCCTGTTTGATAGCGCTATTAGACTTCTGTAGTTCCCTTATACATAATTAATTGAACTTATTTTTCCAGATTAAGTAAACCTTATTCTGCATCAGCAAACCACATTTTTATTTGGGCTAATGTCACAAGGGCACATCTAGGTGGCATAATTCAGCAGGCTGCCTGTGATCACCTATTGCCCTTATGCACTTGGATTGGGCACAAG
This sequence comes from Xenopus borealis, assembly GCA_024363595.1. Classification (NCBI taxonomy): domain Eukaryota; kingdom Metazoa; phylum Chordata; class Amphibia; order Anura; family Pipidae; genus Xenopus; species Xenopus borealis. Next base: position 93,270,589 of record CM044437.1, read on the forward strand.
GGCTTTTTAGGGTGAAAATTCTCACGGAGTAGAAAAGTGATTATTATTGCTTTTCAGTAGGATGAAAAGCTTAGCCTAAAGGGGACAATAATACATCTTTTAAAAGAAGCACAATAAGTCCCATGAAAACAGAATGCATTTTCGTTATATGTAGGAAAAGAGTCGCACTACACCATCAGCACCACCAAGCAGGGATCATAGGAGAGGCAAGGAGGTGCAGCCATTTACAATTTTGGATTTGGACAGAATGTATTTTAAAGTGTGGTGCAGGAAGGTAGGATGAATCAAACAATATCTTGCCATTTAAAAAATGGAAAATATTGTCTATAAAAATGCCGACAGTCAGGACGAGATCATTTATGAATGGTGGCTTTGGCGACACCAGGTGGGTAAAAGCATTTTTGACTAATGAAGTTCACGGAGGGCACCATGGTGGTCAAATAGTCAATGTGCCATTGTTAGAGTAGACTTTTAAAAAAAATGGTAAAAAAGACTAAGGGCTTCATAGTTCTGAGGTACAAGAAGGGATTTTTGTTATCAATGTTCCTTTAAGTGTGGCGTAATCTTTCAGTTCATCAAAAGTGTTTGGCAGGAAGCCTCACAGGAAACCCATTAAACTTAAACCATTCAACCGCAGACTAAGCTAACATCTTGTGTGCAGCTGCAGGTCTCCAGAGGTGGGAGAACAATTAAACATTACACAAGACGCAAAGAAGCACAGTCTTCTCCTGTCACTGTCATCGCAGAGGGAGGCAGCCCATGCTAGCAGCATTCTTTTGGCAAGGCAGCCAGGAGCTCAGCACATCATCAAGCGGGACATCTGCACCTGGTTCTCCAGCCTGGAATGTAAACTACAGCATACAAGCGTAGGCGACATTTCCATACACTTACACCTGAAGACTTAACATGTGGTTTTATGTATTAACATTCATGTCATAAGCAACATAAAAGTCTTTCCCATGGTAAATGTCTGGCGGCATCAAAATGCAAATACCACACCACATGTTCAAATGACCTACAAGAGATTTTCATACAAGTTTCTGCCATATTTTTAACCAACTTCTGGTCAAGTTACTTGCAAACCACACATTGAAGGAGGTTTATTCAGCCCAATGAAGGAGTGTTTGGGACAGTGCTGGCATTGCCCTAAGTTGCATTACTGACTTGGTGACTAATAGAAAGTAAATGCTGTAGGTGCCAGAGTGTGGTTGCTCTCACAAGTAGCACGGAAGAAACTTAAGCACAAGGTCAGAGAAGGGACAAGTTAAACAGTAAGCTGGCTTACCTCTCACTCACTTCCTAGTACAGTTAAAAAAAAACATTGGCTCTTGCCACGGTTACCTTATGAGCAACACTGACCATATTCACCAAGGCACAACATGTTCAAACATTACTACTGTAGAGGTACAGACTTTACAGTTAGACGAAAAACAACCTACCTCCTCCTCCTTTAGAGGAGAACTGATCACTAAAAATTAATAATTAATAATTATTCACTAAAAAGTAATAACTATTTACTGAACTTGTTACACCAACATAAAGTTTCAGCTTGTCAACAACTGCAATAATCCAGTACTTGTCACAGGGGGTCACCATCTTGGAAAGTGTCTGTGACACTCAAATGTTCAGTGGGCTATGAACAGCTGTTGAGAAGCTAAGCTTAGGGGTCATCACAGAGTATCAAACAGAAAATGAGGTCTGTCTGTAAAATAAGCTGACGCTACAAGGCTAATTATTAAATTCTGATGCTAGATGCACTGGTTTCTGGGCGGCCATGTAGTAATTATCTGTATTAACTACTAACCAGTCTTATATTGTGACATTTATATTCTATTGTGAGTTGGCCCCTAAGCTCAGTAAGTGACAGCAGCACAGAGCATGTGCAGTGAATCAACAGAATGGAAGATGGGGAGCTACTGGGGCATCTTTGGAGGTACAGATCTTCCCTGCCTTGGGCTGGTATAGTACAACATTTCTAGCTACTTCTTCAGTTAAGCTTTTGTTCTCCTTTAAAGTAGAATAGAATATATAATGTACTGAGTCCATACAAAGAGACCATAGTACATTTTGTGAAGCTCCAGAAGCCTGTGTAGGGTGACACAGACCAGAGAAAAAAATAAGTTTTTAGCTCATGAAAGTCACAGACGAAATAAGAGCCAAAATCTCAGAAACTGTTAAAGAAGTGCAAGACAGTTAAAATATCAGATTTTGTGTAGGTGTAAGGGACCAATAAAGCATTCTTAGGGAAACCCAGAACTTCACAGATGGATCTCAGATTCCTTGGGTATCACTACTGCTTTGGTAGGTCAGATCAGTAATAACACTGGATGACCAATGATGCCACTGCTTACCATAGTGATGCACAGAATATCCAACTCACACACGTGCTCCCCAAAGCACTTATATTTGTGTATGTAGACATGTTGCTGAACTCAAACTATTTCCAGTCTATATCCCTAAAGGATTTATGTTCCCAGATCACGCTAATCCCTATGCACTTGTCCATTTTGCATCAAAATTCTTTTGGACTGTAACGGGCAGGCCTTTTGAACCTCTGTGTAATGCCCCGTCATCACTTTGTGTTTATTTGGTGGTGAAATGGCCTAGTCTTGTTATATGCTTGCATTTTATAGATGAAAATGTACCTTATTTTTCTTAATTCTTTACATATTTTTCAAAGGGATACAAAAAAAAAGAAAACGGCATAGGGAATAAGGAGGAAGGGAAAATTTATACTTCAGGTCATTCACCTTCCATGTATATTTCAAACAGCTTTGAAATCAACCATATAAAAATAAAACAAAAAAGAAAAGTAGAGAGAGTGTTTTATGGTTTCAACCATTACTGCAAAAATTTCCGAACGGTTAAATTAGTTATTGTTTTTTGGCCACAGCTTATTTACATTCCACTAAACTTGCACAAATTAGGAAACCATCACTTCTTTAATTTAAGATATTCTATCCATGGAAATCAAGTCTGCCAATAGTTTGAATTTTTGTGACAAATCATTGCCTTCATGAGGAAAATCCAGTCTTGAATTACGGAAGGATTCCTTTCCATTTTCTTTTTTTGGTATCATAGCTTTTGCAGCATGTAACATTAAAGTATCAATTTAATTTTTATCATAGTATCTGTATGGAGATCGTATTGGGAGTATTAATTTCGCTAGAAAATAATGTGAGATCTTTTCCTGCGTAGCCTACTCTATTGTTGTTATTTCTTTCCAATAACTATTTACATTTTCACACTGGTACCATATATGAGTATAGGGGCCAGTGGTTTTAAGACATCTCCAACATTTGTCCTGTGATTCAGGAAACAAATATGTTTCAATTTAACTGGTGCATAGTACCAAAGTGATACCAATTTATATGCAAATTCTTGCATTTTAGAAGATTTGAGGGATTTATAAATGGAAGACCAATGATCATCCGATAACTTGAGTGATGATCACTGATCAACGGTTTATATAGGAGATAAAGGTATATTAAGACTCATTTGAGACAAAATTACATTCTCCCACCATGTGGTCAGGAGAACATTTAGGGCTAGGCCAGACGGGGAGATTCGGGGGCATTTTCTCGCCTGGCGTATCCACACGGAGCGTCGCGCTTTTTGAAATCGCTCCAAATTGCCTCGCCAGGCAATTTGGAGCAATTTCAAAAAGCGCGCTGCTCAGTGTGGATACGCGCCGGCGTTTTCAAGCAATGCCGGTGCGCTTAGGTAAGTGGCTATTCGGGGAGGTTCGGGGGCTACAAGTCGCGGCGAGAAGTCGCCAGGCAACAAAATGCCCCCGAATCTCCCCGTCTGGCCTTAGCCTTAAGTTCTGACAATATAATGGTGAATTTGATTGCAATTCCAACAATCTCTAGAGTGGAATCAGGGAAATAGGAAGAACTTTATTGTTTTTAATAAACTCACTAATTAGTTTTTGCCTATTTTGGTAAGTTTTCCATCTATCAAATGCTCTCTTATGTAGACTAGGAAAAAAATCCAAATTATGTATTAATAGTTGTAGAGCAAATGGTTGTTGACATATTTTTAATACTCTGTTACTTCAGACCACAATTCACAATGTTTTGAGCAAGGTTTACACGGCTCTCAAATAAACATCACGGTCAAGTTATATCATAAATAATAATAGTTGTAGAACACTGATGGGGAATAATAATAATAAACACAATTAACAGAAATATAAAAGTGAAAACATTTTTCTGCTATGCAAATCATTCTTTCTTTGCTTTGTGCATAGTTAATAATATAGCCTGCAAAAACACTACTTGCTCAACCACCAAAAGACTGGGCATCTTGTCATTTGCACAATGTGTGGGTAATAAAATGCCATACTGAAACCATATTTATTTTGCTCAAAATAAAATGCCACCTTTAAACTGGTCCTGAACAGCCTTTTAAAATACATTGGTACATTTCTATTCTGTTTATATCTTTTATTAGATACAGCATTTAACTTTTAATTTACCTCTAAAATATTTGCCCTGTACATTCCACCGGTTTGTGTGTCTATGAATCTGGAAAAAAGTTAAAATGTGGCAGATTTACAAATGAATTCAATACAATAAGAAACTTTACAAAGAGAGAGGAATTGTTTCAGCACAAAAACAGTGTGGGGCTATGTTTATAGTTCAAACCCAAATGGTACTTTTTACACAAACCCTGCCTAAAGTTTATTCAGCAAATATTTGGTGTGACATTTCTCACTGAATTTGCTTTAGCCTGGCAAATGCAATGATGGTCATATGAGCACAAAATCAAGACCCGAACAGGTTTTTCTAAATAAAAAGGAATATTATTCTGTTGTGAACTCTCCTTCAAATAAAACTACATTATGCTGGTAAGAACATGCCCTAGGTACACAATGCTCACATCCATTTATGTTGAAAGCATCAGCTGAGCATATACTATCACTCATTCTATTCATCAGAAATCCTAATAAACCCCTTCACGCTTATGTAAAGATGCAATCACTCTCATAATCTACAAATTTTATGGAAGAAAATACTCCAAGATAAAAATTTGACACAAGAACTGTAGTGGCACCTAGAGTTGCCACCTTTTCTTGAAAAAAATACCGACGTTCCTATATATTTATCTTTTTTTCCCTATTAACAACATTGTGATCAACCATCAAAAGTACCAGCAATCCTAGTAGCACCCAAACACAAAAAAAGTAATTGCTGTAACTTTCCTAATTAAATTAACACAAATGTAATCCACTGTTGCTCTGTACTGATAAAACTGGTGTGTTTGCTTCACAAACAGCAATTTGTTTATATGTATTATAGTTGTGTGTAATCACAGCAGTGATTATTGTTATTACATTTATTGAAGGCTCGGGTTACATAACAGATGCACTTTGTAGAATCCCATTAGGGTAAGGGCACACCTGGCGATTCTGGGAGATTAGTCACCATTCAACTGCCTCTTCTTTGGGGCGATTAATCTCCCCGAACTGCTCCCCCGTGTCGTACTTGCTATAATGAAAAGTCGCATGCGGCATGAAACACGTGTTGCTTCATTTACGTGAGGCAACTTCGGAAAATGAAGGGACGTGTCTTGCTGCAGGCCACTTTATAATAACACAGTGACACAACAGTTCATTATATTTCATTACTTTAAAAATTATTTTGTTTTTGTGTTACTGTTCCTTTAAGGAATCTCATGCCTATTTATATTGGTTTTTGTAATTGTTGTTTTTATGTCCTCACAATATAAATTATGTTGGGCACATTGAAGGCAACGTGAATACAAATTTTTGAGGCTGCAAACATGTCAGCAAATCAGATTTGCTCCCTGGATTTCTTTGAGTCATTTCTGGAAAAAAAAACCCTCTACTCTTTTATTTTTCCTTCTTTTGTCATTCATGAAAAGCTACACAACAGGAAATCGGGGGAAGGAGTTAAACACACACACACACTGCCAGTGGCTACATTCTTTTCAGATGTAGGGAGATGTGAAAGCAGCTTGCCTGAGGTCATATTATCTGCAATGAGGGGTCGGAAGTCTACTGTGAGTCTAGCTAAAATAGCTGCTGCTCACTGTTACAAATAAGCAGCTATTCCATCTCTACCATCAGCTCACAGTTGATTTGTTGAATACTAAAAATTACTTCTTAACCTAAAATAGCAAATAAATCTGAAGTATAATGTATCACTTGTTGTGTGTCTTTGTATCTTTGCAATGACTGGCTTGGGTTAAGTAGCTAGGTAGAAAACAGTATTCTTTAGCATTCGTAAAGTTATGACCCCTCAGTTAAATTCTAACCAGCTTTGTATAAGCCTTATAAACTCATTTTGGGAAGTAGTTTAAAAAGTAAGAGGGTTAAAGTTATGTGCTTGTGCATGTGCTACCTCAAATGATTTTGAAGGACTACACAGGTAAATATATATTTTATATAATGGCCAGAACATGTCTTCTCTTTCTTTATCCTAACTATGGGAGGACGGTCTCTATCATGCCATTATGCACTGCCTTTCTAAGTCTCACTGAATTTCTCTGGGGCCTGCAACTGGTCTGCAATTAATACCCCATGAAAATTGCTAGAGCTGCTTGTCTCTGAAGTAGATCAGCAATTTGTTTAATCCCCGTGACCTTATCCCTTTAATCTCGAAATACTTCAGTTGAAAAAAGATTTAAAAAAAAAAATGTTCTTACACAAACCTTCTCAACCGATAGTAACAAGGTAAGCAATATATTAATGAAATTTAAGACCCTAATAAAGGGGCAGTAATCTCTCCTTTTGCAAGTGAATAGGGCTTTTGCTGAATATACTTGTTGATTATTGTTAAGAAATTGAAGGAAATGTCCTGTTATTTCTTACACTAAACGGTTAAACTAAAAATTAAAGTGAGTCTATGTCCTGTTCATCCAAGTACAACCAAAACAAATTACCAGCCCACTGAAAAGTTGTTCCCCCAGCTGCAGCCTGTTAAGCTTTCAGATATGGAGGAGCCCGTTATACAGAGGGCTTCTCAGTGGAATGGTAATTTGTTAAGACTGTGCTTGGATGAATAAGAAATAAAACAAAACTTCATTATTATTAAATCTTTCTATGTGCCACCACCCTTACTCAACTTTGATACAAATATCCAGACGTTTCAGGAGTCATTCCAATGCATCAATGGCTAACTCAATGTTCATACTATGGCTGAGGTCCATTCCCATTAAGTAAGTTGGGTTTGTGTTGAGCGCATGAGCACTACATTTCAAGGCCATATATACAAATTGACAAAATATCACATGTTAGTCAGACTGCATTTTTTCCAGTTTGGAGCTACCCATTTGCTGGACTCCGTTCCAGCCTCAATTGTAGCACATAGATACAGATAGGTAAATGGGTGCTTTTCAAAGAACCAAAACTGGGTTGAAAAAATGAAAAAAACTGTTTATTTTCCAAGCATTATTAAAACAGAGCAGGTTTCAAATTACTGACTATAGCTACCATGCTTGTAACATGTCACCTGACGCGTTTCATGCCTCCATCTGGCACTTCATCAGATCAGATCTGTACATATATACAAATTCACAAAAACAACCACATACAAACAAACATACATTCACAAATACAACCAAATGCCGTATTTGAAAGCTGGAAAAAAAAAGCAGAATAGAATGTTATCTGTAATAAATTATATATGTACATCTTTATACCATCTTGATATAGGAAAATGATGGCTGTCTCTGCTTAACACAACTCCATCAGCCAGAGATGCTGCAGTTTGGGAAGGGGTCTAGGAGTGACCATACATGATGACTTGAATGCTACCAGTCCAACCTACCCAAAGGACAAGCGGTAAGCTTTTTGACTTAAGACTGGGTAATAAAAGGATTGTAACCAATAAAGTAAGTCCTCTGTATCTTAACAGAGCTACATAAACTGAATTCACCAGGTGTACAAGTTCACTCATCTTTGCCTATAGCAAGCATCAGATTGGCAGATGATGATAGGACCTGCCATGCGTGGTGATGTCACTGCAGGTGAACATGCACTTTCAGAAAATAGACCTCCACTGTTCAGCACAGGGTACTCCCTTAACTCCATCCAGCTTTAAGGAGACTTTAATTAAGAGAAGTTATGGGAGTAAAATGGAAAAACACTAAACTTCCTGTGAGTAATCTACGTTCCAAAATGCTAAAACATGAAACCCGATATATATCTCTTGGGAGTCTGAAGAAAAACACTGCGCATAGATGCCAAAGACATGCAGTATGACATCAACACAGTTCTCACAGATTCCAAAAGTCAAGAAAGCAACAAGCAGAAAAGAGTATTTGTTCATTTACAATGTGGTTCCGAGGGGCAATGCTATAAATCAGACATAACAGTGCCAAACAAAGCTGAACCATTTAGGAGATAAAAGGAAATGGGAGAAGACTATAAATGCATAAAAATGTATAGCCCATGAGAATGATTCTACAGGAAGTTTACATAGAGGTAACATTTATGTAGGAGACAAAGCAGCCTTACAGGCTCTGGTTTGATTTTCTATCATTAAAAAAGTAGATCACAAAAATAAAAACACATTCTCTTAACGGCTTCGCTAAAATTTCTGGATTAAATATTGTTTTCATTTCCTCCCACACGTTTCCCACGAATGGCTCATTATACCGAATCTCTTACTCTCCAAACTTTTACTATCGGATACATTAGTTACACTTATTTCTCTTTTAGGGTAACAACATGTTTTGTTGCCCACACTTATCTTCTTTAGCACAGGCAACAAAACGTACAAATTTCCCTTCCCCCTGGCATTACTGTAAAGGGCATGTGGGAAAAAAACAATCACCTGTGTTTCCCATATTAGCCAAAAGTTTCCTAGGGGATATTTTGTCATCAGCGCTGAATGAGATTAACGTGATAGAATGAGATTAACATGATATAATGGGATTAACGTGATGGGCAAAACATCCCATGTGCCATAGCCCTAAATTATTATTAATTCTGTGTGACAAATTGTATCTACAAATCTTCAGTTATATTGCATCTAAATTATGTTTTCTTCATTACAAACTATTGTCTCTCTCTGCTGCTAAAGGAAATGGACAGCACTACTGAACAAGATCAAACTGCATAAACTTTGAAAAATAAAAAGATTTTGGAAAGTATACACACTTGCATGGATACTTAATTACTAATGAAACAAGGAGCCACTGAATGTGACTTGATCAAACCCCAATTTTTTGTAGGTTTGCAACCAATATATCAAAGTAATAGTTTTAGAGTCTGAGACCTAGCTCATTCAACTGCAAATGCAATACAATACTAATCCATCATTTTAAAGACATTTTAAATAAAAGATGCATTTTAGAAAAATGGCAAAAAATAGAAAGGAAATAGAAACGTTCTCTCACATATTCTATCTTTCTGTAAATGAAGCCGATGGTGACATGACAAAAATGTGATTGTTTAAACATTTTATTGTAATGTATTGAAGTTAAATTATACAGGTCAACTGTGAGTCGTAGGAGGGTCAGGGCGCACTGCTTCATTGGGTACTGTAGTCTGTTGGTAACTAATTAAACCAGTTTGAAGAGACCTTCCATCAGTCCTAGTGGCATGAAAATAAGCCATCTGGTTTGGAAACGTGGGAGAATATCTGTAAGCTAGTCACTGATCCACCCTATTGCAGCTGAAGGGAAGTTTAGTGATCCCAGAAGTTGTTGCATTTCACGAATGGCTGGATTTTTGCTTTCTAAGCAAACCTAGAACATGGTCACACCACACATGCATATACAATTCACTGCACACCAAACTTTTAACTCATGTCTCGCCAGTGACAATGGGAACAAAAATCCTGCTTTTTCAATGATTCAGTCATAGTTTCAAAATTTATCTTAGCCCTTCTCCAGAGTAAAAATCACATTTCAAAGCTTGTAAGATACCAGAGCCATACCATCACACATTATTATTCATTATTTGTAATATTATACAAAGATATTTTTTTTTTAAAAATCAGTTATTTCACAGGAAAGAACCACACAAAGGTTAAAGTATGGTCCACAAGCTTTGTCAAACTACAACTTACTACAGATCAAGTTGTAATAGCTATTTAAAAGAAAAACACAAAACTTACAGGCTAAGTAAAAGTACAATTTTCATTTGCCCATAATAGCTTGTGGCACACTGGCAGATTCGGGGAGATTTAGTTGCCTGGCGACTAATGGCCTCTTCTTCTGGGCGACAATACCATTCCATACCGCTGGCTTGAATGAAAAGTTGCCAGCAGTATGGCATTCATTTTCTGAAGTTGCCCAAAGTTTCCTTGTGAGGCAAGTTTGGAAAAGAAAGAGCCACTGCCGACTTTTCATTCAAACCAGCGATATAGCACGGGAAGTCAGTTCAGGGAGATTGTTGCCCAGAAGAATAAGCGATTAGTCGCCAGTCGACTAAATCTCCCTGAATCTACCTGTGTGCCACAAGCCATAATGCGTTAACATAGCATCTCAAAGCCAAGGAAGGATGTATTAAGGAAAGGGGAAGAAAAGGGCAGTTTTTATAATACAGCTCTATTGCGTGTGCTTGAAAATCCATTAATGGACAGTATAATGTCAATTAAAATATTAGGAGTGATCATAAGTACTAGGTCTTTCACCATTTTGTTTGAAGTATATTGTCAAGTTTTAATATGCTCACATGAGTTGTCACTCAAATGAAATATGTATGGCTTTAAAAGGCACACAGAGACGCAATTAATGATGCAGTGCTTTGAGCAGTTCACAACTGAGAAAAGCAGCAAATTCTTTTACATGATTAAAAAGATTACACAAAAGATGCATTGTGTACAATGAATCTTTGAAGAGAACATCAGAACAGACTGATGGTCTGTCTACACCACAAACAGATTCTGTTGGTTAACTACAGCAATTACTCCCCCAGCGATGGCTTCCTAACCTTCTTATATTGTCTGGTGGAAAGAAAATAATGATGTGATGTCACACTCCTTGCCTTAGGGCAGTGATCCCCAACCAGTAGCTTGCGAGCAACATGTTGCTCTCCAACCCGTTGGACGTTGCTCCCAGTGGCTTCACACCTAGTGCTTATTTTTGAATTACTGATTTGGAGGCAAGTTTTTGTTGGATTAAAAACAGTATATTGCCAAACAGAGTCTCCTGTAGGCTGCCAGTCCACATAGGGGCTACCAAATGGCCAATCACAGCCCTTGTTTGGCACCCCAAGAATGTTTTTCATGCTAGCGTGGCTCCCCAACTCCTTTTACATCTGAATGTTGCTCACGGGTTGAAAAGGTTGGGGATCCCTGCCTTAGGGCAATGGCATACAGTGAGATTTGTCGCCTGCAGAACATTGGTTTTAGCCATCGCCTAAAAATAGTTATGTGGAAGAAGGCATTTTCCAGCTAGTGAGGCGGATTGCCACATCTAATGTGTCTTATATTCAGTGATCTGAAGGTTAGTAAATGGCAAGGCATTTTCAGGAGATTTGTGGCAGTACATATTTTCCACAGAAATAGATCTTATTATGTGCCATTGGTGTTACATCTCCTGAGAAGTAGCAGTGACACGGGCCATCATTTACAACACAGGGATACTACATTTAAGATTTCAGTTGGTGATAGTTTAAGTATAGTATACTATAACAAATGTTTTAACCAACTATAATAGGGCAAGCAAGCAGATGAGCACAGAGGGGCCCCAAATGCTGGTCTTGGCCACCTGTTGGGTATCACTGCTAAAGAAAGTACTATATACAGCCTTGTTTAGCATGGCTCTAATAATTGCATCCTGTGATTACTAGAACTATCCTTGCATTTTTCAAGATATAATGTTATAACTAATGCGGATGTCTATAACAGTTGGTAAGGAAGCATATGTTCAGCATGTCTGAGACAATGGTTCTTCAGGCTTAAACTGCAAGCTTAGTCAGGAATACCATCATATAGGCTTGGGTAAACAAAGCAAATGAGAATAAAACTTGATATTTACATAAGACAAATCTATGTGAAAAGGCAGTAAATACATGCAACCATTTAAGGTTAAAAAAAAGGCATTATTTTGTTATTTGAGAATATGACATATCTCATTAATAAGCATTGGTAGGAGTTTGTCCCTGTACCTGGGCAAATACAGAATGAAGGATCAGCCTCTCCACTAGTACCTATCTCTGTTACTATAGCAGGTTTGCATCCTATAAATACATACACTACACAATATGCCCTCCCCAAGATATTGCTCTTACAATGGTTATTTCCACAAAACTGGGGTGTGTTCTACAGGTCTTTTGTATCCTATCAGGGTAGACACACATGTGGAGATTCAGGGAGATTAGTCGCCCAGCGATTTAGATTCTAGCCAGCAGGAAGGCAGTTCAGGGAGATCTATATAAATCTATATTTTAATCTCCCCGAATCACCACGTGTGTCTCTGCCCTAACTCAGTTTGTCACATAAGGAAAACAGTTGCCTCATATAGCCAACCCTCAATTTAACAGGACATTTTTTACATCAATGCATTTAGACATCAAAAAGGTACCTTAGGGCCCTTACACACAGGCGTTTATACCTGTGCTCCCCTGGTTTCTGGTTTCATGCTTTCAGCTGCAGGGGAGCACAGGAATAGATGCACTGAATTATTGTCAATGCAACTGTACTCACACAGACGCTTGTTTTAAGAGCAAGAATAAGCTCCGGAGGTTTAGTAGGTCAAAAAATCTTAGACTTGCAACTAATTTATGTTCGGGGAGCACAAGCTTTACCAGAGTCGGACAAAGGGGGACTTACAAGAGACTTTTTGGATAGATTTTCAATTTCTATTTCTCACAGACGCATGTAAGCGACGAACGCAGGTAAAATGCAACTTGCTGCATCCCAACCTGAATTTGGCCCTTACATGCGTCTGTGTGAGTACAGCCGTATTGACAATAATTCAATGCGTCTACTCCTGTACTCCCCTGTGGCTGAACGCATGTAACCGGAAAGCAGGGGAGCGCAGGTACAAATGACCATGGGCACTTTTGGCTGCAGTCACTGTTGCAGTTGGGCAGGAGCTGTGGAGCTATCATTTAAAAACAGACATAGGTGGGTTTGCTAAATTCAGTATTCAGGTGGGCGTTCAAGCAGATAAGCAGGCACTTAGCCTTTTGATGTGTAAATATAATAACATATTTCCCATCATGATGAGGGGACTGGCATAAGAATTTTAGTGCATAACCCTGAGTGTGTGATCAGTTAAAAAAATACAGATGGGAATTTAGTTCTCCTTTAAATAAGGGGATTCTGATAAAAAGAGTGATATTATAAAAAAGGACCTCTAAGCACGAGGCCTGGGGGGGGGGGATAAATTGCAGCAACAAAGGATAAGTAATGAGTTACCCAAGTAGCAACAGATATGTGCTCTAGAGAAAACAAAAATGTAATTTCCTGACTGGAAGGGGGTGGGGGAAGAGGGCTGCTCATCCACATACACATGGAAGTGAGTGTACAGGTAACAAAAACAGCTCAACACCACAATTCATTCATCTGAAGAACAGACAGGTCATTGTCACCACAACCACTCCAGAAATGCAGGATGTTTGGAGATTCAAAACTCAAATGAGCAAAACAAAAACAAGTTCCATTCAACATGAGAACATCACAAGTTTGTTAAAACTTCTTTTCTGGTTGGATTATGTGGAATGTGCTCCAAAAGGAACAAAGAAATTTTGGCTGAATGGCTGCAGTTTATCAGTGCAGCTGCAGTACAGGAGAATACAAGCACACACGTGCATTGCCCATGCCTGAACCCCAGCATATTTACAATGGGTGGAATCTAAAGGTCTAACTTTGGAAAAGCAAAAACGAATAAACTACAAACTGGCACGCCTAGTTTCTTAGACTGCACCCAGGCCAAAGCAGACCATTATTTCAGGGATCAACTTCTCCACATAAAGACATAATTTCTACAGATAAAGGGAAGGGACATGGAAATGTTTTTCCTCTAGATGTGGAAGATTCACCTTTTTAATCAGTCACTTCACACACGGGGTAGAATTTTCTCTATGGGCAGTGGCAGTTTTTGCATTTTTTTCTGCTGGAATAGAAATACCAGTGTAGAAAAAGACTAGTTGCTTTCATCCGACTGCTTTTGTGTGCACAGACAGCAAATTTTGGTGTGTGATACACACAACACAGGGCAGATAGAGCCAATCGGCCTTTTCGCTCAATTCCCGCAGAGAAAATGCTATGTGCACCACTGGTCTAAGAATTTGTCTGGGCAATCTAACAGTATCTGCCATCGAATGACAACTCTTCTATGAAGTAAAGCAAGAAGTAAACATAAAGATCCTAGTGGTTCTTTGCCAGATTTTGCCACCCACATGCAGGGCCAATGATCATGCTATGAGGCATGCGTCTGAAAACCTATCGGGGAGGACCACATTAAAAGGCCAATTGCATTTTCTAACCTACCCAGTAGATTTCTACATTTTTAAACTGTTTTTGGTCAAAGATCCCTTTCACAGTCTATTGGGAAGGACCCGTATACAGACTTGGTTTGAGTCGAAAGCTTATATTGACCTGTGTAGGCCAGCCTGACACTGGGCAACAATAATCATTTTATAGGCAGAGCCAGATAGAATTCTTTCCGTACACAACCCACACAGTATCTTTGATTGTATACATTATATCATGGACTGTAAGTGAAGGGAGGTAACTGTGTGGGAGAAGCTAAACCTCAATGTAAAGGCAATGCATATACACAGGAATGGTTTAAATGTATAAAGATTCATGCTGTGCTTTAAAAAACGGGGATTATGGGAGAAGAATACAGACCATAAAACACTGGATTATCAGAGGATGTTGAAAAAACAGCGTCAATCTATTAAAAGCAATTCATGTTAGAGGTAAAGGGAGAATTTGGAATATCTTTCTCCAGGTCTACAGTTGCTGAATTTGAACATCTGTTCCAATATTGGTTCTGTGTGTCTGTACACATGCTCAAGTTGTGCCTTTCAGTAAATAGATATGAAAGAGCGGATGGGAGAGCATCAGTTTCTCTCTGCAGAAAAAAACATAGATGGAGAGAAGCCGAGGCACAGCCCAGTGTGCCATTAGCCTAACACACAGGAGCCAGGTATTTGCTTTCTTGTTTCACCAGCACTAGATGATTAGAAGTATTCTGTTAATGAACTGGAACAAATTAGCACTATTGGTGGTAAATGAGCCCCTAAATGTTTCTGGCATTATATAAATAAAGCACAATACCTAAAAGAAATTACACTTTTGTAACACATGTGGACAGATTAATTATTTGTGAAATGTCCTCCTCTTTCTGTATACACCAAATACTAGATAAATATAAAAGACCTATGACACTGTACTAGTAAAAACTATGTTAGTTATTTATATATACACACAATTTGTCTCTATAGTAGAACTGTACTTCTCTATATTTATATATAATGCAACTTTGTCATTTGCACAGCAACAATCAGTTTTACTTGAAAGAGATCTGCAGGTATGCACAAAATATGGTTCACAAGTGTATGGCGTCAGGGTGGTGGAGTTGGGCGGTACATATGAATCAACCCCCCCCAGATCCACTTCAGTCTGACTGCAAATAGCAGCAACATGCCATACAATCCAGAGCCTGGCAGTTCCCTAAAATAAGCATAGGACTCAATGGATAAGCTTCCAGCACAGACCTCAAATGAATGGGGGAAGGTGCAAAAGGAAGCTATACAAAGGGTGGGGGTGCAGGAGAGTTAGAAAAAAAAAAAAAAAAAAAAAAAAAAAAAAAAAAGGTATAGGAATGGAGAAGAAAGGAAGCTTAATTAAACAGACAAAGGAGAAAGACAAAAAGAAAAAGGCAGTGGCGTATGAGAAGGGTGCCCCTTCTGTAAGATGAAAGTGTGCTATAACTTCCATGCACAGATACAAATGCAGCCCTGTGAGACTGATGGAGACAGTACTTTAGACTGGGACCTTTATGCTTTTCCCATTTAAAAACACTTTTTTTCACATATTTAGGCAATACTGCACAGCAATACAGAAGTGCAAAATGAATCATACAAGTGCCAATATTTCACTATTATATAACTATACATTGCAATACTTTGGGCCTAAAGCTGGCCATAGACGTAAAGATTTTTGAAAGATCCAATTGTTATCGTGAGACCACGATTGTCTCAAAACGATCGTTTAAATGCCTGATGTGTCCATCAACTAAAAAGACCATTTCAGGCGAAATTGCCAGCAAAACTGAAGGATCGCAGCCTGCTTGACCCTGCAAACATAGGTAGATTGCATGGGGACCGATAAAGATTTTCTAACCTGGCCGATCAATCTTCAGACCAATGTCGGACGAAAAATCATAAGATGTACGATCGTTTGTATCCCACTAACCGCACGATAATTTGACAGATTGGTCGGACTTCCCTAAGATCGGTCGTTCG
Organism: Xenopus borealis; assembly: GCA_024363595.1. Lineage (NCBI taxonomy): Eukaryota > Metazoa > Chordata > Amphibia > Anura > Pipidae > Xenopus > Xenopus borealis. Next base: position 93,286,991 of record CM044437.1, read on the forward strand.
GCAGGGAAATATCGTTGCGTCTATGGGGAGCTTAACTTTGATTCAGTTCTGGGCACCATCTGCAAGCACTTTGAGAAAATCTACACAGATATGAAAACAACATTCAAACACTTCAAAACCAAGGGAAACCCAAATCCAAACACTGCCAAGGTTGATATTTTGTTGAATCATAAGCTTTCAGGCTGTTACCACATGGAGCGGAACTGTGGCCTGCTGAATAATGCAAGCCTAGAATGAGCTACTACACTAACCCAGAACCATTGTGCAGGCCCAGGTGCAGGCACATGCAGCAGATTTTGGCACAGAAACACAGAGATTTGAGCTCTGAAAATCCACTCCAGGTGCCTGCACCCAGGCAAACACAATGGTTCTGGGTGCAGGCAAGGAGAAAGGCTGATGTGAGCATATGGGCCGATTATCACCAGGTTTTCGTCATCAGATCGAGAATCAACGCAGTGTGGCATCAGCCAAATCCAAACCATGAAAATCATTTGAGATTTTGTGTTTACAACAAGTGAAATTTTTCCTCTTAAAATAAGATTATGCAAATTACAGTTCTGACTGGTATATGGCCAAACCTTTTGTAAAGGGTTCAGTGTTTGGCTAAATCAAAGAATTGTGGATTTAATGTATCTCTACCAAAAACAAGCATGCTCTTTAAATGGCTCCAGATAGAAATGGCCCTAGCACCTGCGCAAACTTCAAAAAGTTTTTTAAGTGCAAGTCATATTGTCCATACTAGACTACCTTGTGTGGTTTTGCTAGAAAAAAATCTAATCTACAACGCACCAAACCAAAAAAAGGTAAATGAAAGTACTACATGCAAGTACAGTAAACATCTTGTAAAAAAGTATATGCATATAAAAAAGACAGCAAGCAATGAACGTATTGTTCCATATAAAAATTCTCACTCCAAGTATGACAGTTCCTACCTGGATCAGTAATGGTGCCCTTAAGGCTGTAACTATCAACAAAAGTTGACCAGTGTGGGTCAATTATTTTCTTTTTTCTCTTAAATAATAACACACTACCATGTTCTACACTTAGATCTACCATAGAACAGTTATCTTGTGTTAGGGAACTGCTATCTGGTTACCTTCCCATTGTTCTATTGTTAGGCTGCTTGGGGTGGTGATAGCAGTCCAACCTGCAGTACAGCAGTAAACAGTAACTGAAGTTTATCAGAGCACAAGTCACATGACTGGGGCAGCTGGGAAACTGACAATATGTCTATCTAGCCCTATGTCAGATTTCAAAATGAAATATAAAATAATCTGTATACTCTTCTGAGAAACGGATTTCAGTGCAGAATTATGCTGGAGTAGCACTATTAACTTGTGTTTTGAAAAAAAAAAAAAAAAAAAACATTTTCCCCATGACATTATCCCTTTAAAGATATGGGGATTTAAATTATGGGAAAACTCAGTGTCCAGAAAGAATGGGAACCAAGCATTCTGGATAACAGATCCTATACATGTTTGTGTAGTATAAGAATGCAAGCATGGGATAATATGGAACTGTGTCTTGCCAGATACCACCCCTAACAATAAGAGATAGGATGCTTATATAAGGGACTAATGCACAAAAAGTTCTTAGTAGAGCTAGAGGTTAGCTGCAATACATTGTGGCCATGTAGTAACTCTACACAAATTGCAAAATGTTTATGTGTTATGTAAAAGCAGTCAGCAGCACAAAAATCTCACTCTCTCCTTAAAAGCTGGACATAAAGCATGGGTAGAAATCACATAACAGGAAGATGCAGTGAAGTAACATTATCTATAGGCCGGAAAGAACAATGATAGGAGAGGATTCTTAACACTAGGGAAGGAACAAAACATCCAGGGATGCTTATTGCCAGAAGCCACAACTTGGCTATCATCCCCTTCAGACAGAATTCCAAGGCAGATTCTTTATAAATGATTAAGAGGAGTGTTGGGTAAACACTGAAGAAATCACGTTTGCCTGAAAGTCTATTAAGATTCTTGGAAGTTTGGTTAAGAGATTGACAAGACAAGATACAAGAAAGTGCATGCCTTGCAATCACAGCTTGAGTGACATCACCAATAGGATTGCTGGAATTCCTTCATTGTACTTGTCTTCAACAAGAATAAAGCCTCAGAGTTTTACCTGGAGACAAAAACTGCTGAGCACAAAGAAAACCCATAACTTGTTCTCATTCAAACGGACACATTCTTTGTGTCTACGCAAAAGAATATCAAGCCAAAGAGAAGTACACCTTTCATATTACAGTTGTGTAAATGTGTTGTGCACTAAGACACCACTATAGACCCCAAATCTCTTCTTAACTGCCATCTACTCCAACAGACATATGCAAGCCAGAAACAGATGGCTTAATATCATAAGGCGTGGAAGCAATGTAAAGATATGCAATGGCAAAAACATCTTGCTAGGCAACCAAACTGAAGGAAATACAGATGTTATGATGTTGACATGATTAACCCTCTCCAGAGACCTGTGTTCCGCCTTAGAGTACTTGCAAGTTGGAAATTTTGTCTCATTAAACAGAACAAGGACACATGCTTTGAATCGGTCTCAACATTTCTGAGCAACTGTAAACAGCATGGTCTTTGTCTTAACGGTTTCTCCCTGGATGAGACTGCATTTTATCTCTATACAAAGAGGCTGGAGTCTGGAATGCCACAAAAAGGACTTTAGTCCAAGACTTGGAACCCCCAATGCTAACAAATTAGAAGACACTGAGGCTGAAAAATCCTTGTGCATTCTCAACCCACCCATCTTTTCTCCCAAAGGACAAAACATATTCCCTTCCCCTGACCCAGGCCTCTGCTACTTGACTTTCCTCCTAGTTCTGGCCAAGAAACATGCCTGGGTTCTCATGACTGATTCTATACAAAAACAAAAAGGAATGTGTGTGCAACTTCTCAGCACTTTCCTGTCTAAATGCTGTGATGTATCTCCTTGTGAAGCTACTAAATAGAAACAAGTAAGGTCTCCAGTTAGGAGACAGTGTCCAGTGTTTGCAAATTAAAAGGTTTTCTTGATAACAAGGTGTTCTTATCTGTACTAAAACAAATGTTGCGGATGTGGGAGGCACTGAGAAGTGGCAAGAGGGGTGTCCTCAGGAAATCACAGCTGACATTCTGGCTAAGTGCCAGTTGCCCATTCTGGCCCTGTCAATTGCGATAAGTAAAAAAGCAACAGTAGAACAGTTGCAGCATCTAGCCAGCTGGAGAAGGCAGGGGTGCAGAAATAGGCAAGTCCCCATGATGAAATCAGTAACAGCTCTGGTAGAGTCGGCAAGATTGGATTGTCTTTTGCTGCTCATGTTGCCAGAGCCGGTACAAAGTGCGAGTACATTCACCACCACTATTATACTATGCGACTACCTCTAACTGACTAAAAGACACCTCTGCTGAAAGGGGTGGTTCAACTGTAAGTTAACGTTTAGGATGTTATAGAATGACTAATGACAAACAAAAAAAGTTTTCAAACAACAGGCGCTGTGAATGAACCACTGGAGCAGTGCTAGCTGCAAAAAGTGTTTTTATTCCAACATGTTTCGGGCACACAGGCCCTTTATCAAGTATACTTGATAAAGGGCCTGTGTGCCCGAAACATGTTGGAATAAAAACACTTTTTGCAGCTAGCACTGCTCCAGTGGTTCATTCACAGCGCCTGTTGTTTGAATGCTTATTGCGATCACACCTGAGGCAGAGGTGTGTGCTGGAGAATTGAGCCTTTAATTAACCCACACTTGGTAACCCTATTGCTTAAACAAAAAAAGTTGCTTAGAAAGAAATGAAATGCTCTGCAAGGCTACACATTTATTGTTATTGCTACTTTTTATTACTCAGTCTTTCTATTCAAGCACTCTCCTATTCATATTTCAGTATCTTATTCATATCAATGCATGGTTGCTATGGTAATTTCAAAGCTAAATAACTCCAAAACCATAAATTAAAAAAAAAAAAAATGAAAACCAATTGCAAATCGTCTAAGAATGTTTGATTTAAAGATTAACAATACCTTTAAATCCACCCTTGAAAATGATCTATATCCTTCTCGGACAACACATGGATGTGGACGTGGTTTTGTTGGCAATGCATAACCTCTTCTAGGACAAGTGACATACTATTAGAAAACACTTCAGCATTTGTCAGTGTGGATCACGGTTGGCAAAACATCCGAATAATGTAAGTGCCACAAACTGCCCCTTTTTCCTTCCACAATTCAAATATTTTACCCCGAGCGAGCCACACAGACACCAATGCAAAGGTATTTTCTAATGTTCTGTTGCATGCTCTGAAGGAGAGCTAAACACACTGCATGCCATTGCCTTTACAGAGCAGACACTAATAAAAACAGGACTTTGGATATTAAGACTACATTTTATAGTGCTGGAAAATACATCTGAGTTGTTAGTGAAAACATTTTCTGTAGGTTTAACGTAGATGCATATTTTTATACAGAATTTTCCTGTACAGCACAAGAGAGAACTATTTTTCCCTTGAAGAACTATGCTTGATGCAGGAAAAACCCCATGTTGGAAGGGGAAAACAGGGGAAACTTAGAGAGGTCTCCCTTTTATGGAGATTTCATTTTATAGCCCGAATGCCACCCAGTGACATCAAGCCATGGCCCCTTTTTTATATATAACTTAAGAATTTAAAAGTTTAGAATGATTCAGTGAGTCTTATGAGGACTGGACAAAAGTTTGCTGTGTGAGCTGGGCTCCTTGCTTCATAAGAAATGCTAAAGATTGTGACCAAGAAGCTTTGCCTGCCTGAATTGGTTTCAGCTTTGGAATGGTTAACACATTCACAGAAGCTTGGGAAAACCAAATCACAGGAAAATTATCATACAATGACTCTTTAATATGCCATTTTGAGTAACACAGAGGGAATAAAAATATTCCCAGAGGATGTTTTAATAAATGCTCCTTTGCAGTGCCTGCTGCTGTGAAAATGAAGTCTGTTTTCCATGTCATTAGACTACAGGCAGTCATTCTGTTAAGCCCAGTCTAACACAACCAGCATTTCTAATGCACATACAAAAAAAGACAATGTGGAAAATGTAGGAGTGTATATAGCCGTTTCTTCTCCCAGGCATACCAGAGACATCACTTAATAGCCTGGGGCTGTTAGAATAATCTCCTATTTACAGGCACATAAACAATAGCCAATGAGGCCTGCAGTGGGTGTCTGTACAGACAACATAATGCACCGTTTGATATACAGTTGTTCCCTCATTAAATGAACAGTAAAGCTTTAAGACAAGTTCCTATATGAAAGGGCATGTTGTGGCATTAAGTTATACACATCTATGCGTTTCCACAGTTTAATACAACAGAACTTACAGTGACTGTGTATGTTTCATACAGGCTGGGAGAAACTGATCAAGCAGAAAGGCTTAGTAACCTTTAAAAAAAATACCAATTGTAATCAATAAAAAATAAATGCAAGTTGTATTGATTAATTTCTGGCATCTTGTGTGAATATTTCAGATATATTTTGATTACATAATACTTTAGCATATTATATATATAAAAGCAATTCTTACAGTAGAAAAGAGTAGTTAAAATACAGGTAAAGAACTGACAATGTGTGGGGTCTCTGGCCTGATTTACAACCTTTATCTGGGTTCCTAGAGAAAGAGGTTTAGAAACACTGAACTAGAATGTAACATCAATCGTTGTGGCTGAACAGAACAAAACAGAACACAGGGGAGCACAGGTACAAAATGCCGTTGTGTAGGGTCCTAAGTTTAGTGCAGCACCATGTGTTAAGTATATTTGTGCACAGTCGAGGCCAATTTGCAGCTCTGTTGCAAGATAATAATCAGCCCAGTCTATATGTGCTACTTTATATGGTCATGCAAATTTTTTTTTCTTCAAAACACATCCTTTAATAGTGCTGCTCCAGCAAACATTTCCACTGAAATCCAATTAAAAAAAAACAAAAAACATTTTTATTTCTATTCAATTTTAAAATCCAACGCACCACTTCGGGACTTCGGAAATTGAAGTGCCGCGAGTGCATTAGCGCAGGTGATTGTTCATTCAAGCAGACAGAAGGCAGGAAGAAGGCATTTCTGGGAGATTGTCGTTGTACAGATGAGGCGATTACTCGCCAGGCAACTAAGGGTGGCCATAGATGCAGAGATCTGCTCACATTTAAGCGGGCGATATTGGGCTGATCCTAATACATCTAAAACGGGCGGTCAGATCTCAGAACTGCATACAAGCAAAGATGTGTCTGCGATCCAACGGGATTTTTTAACCTGCCCGATCGAGATCTGGCTGACTTTTGGCCAGATATCAATCGGGGAAGCCCGTTGGATGGCCCCACACACAGGCCAATAAGCTGCCGACTCGGCCTGTTGGCAGCTTTTATCGGCTCGTGTATGGGGGCCATAAATCTCCCCAAATCTGTCCCAACCCTTAGGGCTGGTGCAGACAGGCAGATTCTGGGAGTTTCTGTCGCCTGGCAATTCTGCGAGGCGACAATCTCCCTGAACTGCCTTCTCCCTGTCCTCCGCCTGTTTAAGTCAAAAGGCGGCAATGCACACGCAGCGAGGTGAATGCCGGAATCGCACAAAGTTGCTTCGTGAGGAAACTTTGGGTGATTCCGGAAATCGCTGCGCCGCGTGTGCACTGGAACTGGCGCTTTTTAAACGGGTGGCGGACAGGTAGAAGGCAGTTCGGGGAGATTGACGCCTCGCAGAAGAGGCAATTAATCGCCAGGCGACAGAATCTCCCCAAATCTCCCTGTCTGCACCAGCCCTTAGATCTACTAGGAGCTGCTATCTGGTTACCTTCACATTGTTCTGATGTTAGGCTGCGGGGGGGGGGGGGGGGGGGGGAAGAGGGTGATATCACTTCAAGTCACAGTACTGCAGAAAAGAGTGACTGAAGTTTACCAGAGAACATGAGTGGGAAACGGACAATATGTTTAGCCCCATGTCAGATTTCAAAATTGAATATTAAAAAATCTGTTTGCTCTTTTGAAAAATGGATTTCAGTGCAGAATTCTCCTGAAGCAGCACTATTAACTGATGTGTTTTGAAGAAAAAAATGTTTTCCCATGACAGTATTCTTTTAAGTAAATACATTGCAGGGTGTAGGATGCTTGTATTGGTCTCCAGTTACCTCAAAGTGACAAAGATAGCACAGTGTAGCACAGTAATTTCAAAATTTGTACTTCAAAGCCATGGAGATCAGCATGCAGCCTCTGATGTGCACCAGTTTATCTAAATCATCTCCAATTTGGTTAGCTCAAGCTTACTGCAATATATATGGCTTGTAATGCATATTATTTTTAATAAAAGTTTCTACTAACAAAATCACAGTTCGTGATGGCTTCCATAGAATCCAGAGAGTGTTATATGAGTTTAGGAGGATGGAATTACAGGCTACTATGTTGGTGATCTGTGCCAAACACACATATAATAACCACATTGGAGAGGATTTTGAGGAAACTGATCATTAATCCAGACAGACTAAACATATTTAACTAATGTCAAAAATATTACTGAAAACGTTTTCAGCTTTTACAAATGCTTACAAATTGCAAATACAATGAAATAAACGGAAGATTAAATATACAAGAAATTAGGGATGCTTGAGAAGCCCAAAGCCATCTCAAACAACATCTAAAATAGAAGAATTTCCATCAGTAGCAAGTTGCTGTTCATTCCAATAGAGTTATTCAGATGTGAGATTTGTTTCAAAGGTTTTTCACTAGACTGTGGAAATTGGGTAATTGTCAACCAGACATTACTTTAGAAACTGTGTAACAATGCCTAACCGTTCACCTCCTCAGACAGAACACGTGTTCTGAGATATGTTCTTCTGAAGACTTTTTCCATAAACTTTACATGAAATGCTACAGAGCTCACACCAGCAGATAAAGTCCAAAAGATCAGTTTGCATTTAATAGCAGGTTGTGATAAATGAAAAGGAGGTTATGAGATGTTAACAGCTGGTGTGCTCACATGCACGGCCCGGAGGCACTCATTTCTGCACCAGTCACTCATTCATTTTTTTTTTAAGGGGGGAAAAATCCTTTCAAGGGCTCTTTTTGAAAAGAAAAAAATTGTTAAGTCCGTGGATAACAGAGAATGCTATTCAGGTTTGCAGTTAGAAAGCCACACCCAGAAATACTATAGATAAAGCCAGAGTAGGTACACGCAACAAGACAGCAGAACACTGGGCATTTTGGCTAGCGACCAGTAAACTGAATAAATAAACCAGGAAGCGAGACACTGATTTATTCAGACTACGATTGCTTACATGCACAGATATATTAATCTACAAACATACCCTGTCAGATTCAGAAATATCATAAGATTCAAATCAAGTATGGTTGCTTAGGCCCTATTTGCTCCTCTGATTGAGAACTATCTGTATGAGTCAACTATAAGCCAGTGTACGGTTGTTCGCCATCCAAACACTTTTTTCAGTTCAGTTGTTTTCAGATGGTTCCCCAGAAATAAAGTTTTTTCAGTTACTTTCCAGTATTTATTTTTGACTGTTTTTCCAAAATCTAGAGTTGAATGTTGGTGTCTCAGGTGTTTGAGTCTGGCAGCTCAATAATTCAGGTGCAGACTCTAAACTGTTACAATTGTGCAACATTTAGTTGATACACCTTTCTCAGCAGCATCTCTGGAGTATTAGCAAATATTGTATCAATTCTAACAGCTGCCTGTAATGAAACTCAGAGATTCTTCTCGGCAAGGACAAAGATAAGAAATGTAAACCAAAATTAAATTGCTTTTTCGTACTTCCTTTCACTGCCTTCCTGCGGGCTTGAATGAAAAATCGTCAGCGAGATGGCACTTGTGGCGCTTCGTTTCCCAAAGTCGCCCCAACGTTTCCTTGTGAGGCACCTTCGGGCAACTTCGGAAAATGAAGCGCCATCCTGCTGGCAATTTTTTATTCAAGCCTCACTGAAGAAGAGATTTGTCGCTGAGGTAACTAATCTCCCCAAATCGCCCGTGTGCCCCTACCCTTAATGTATCAATTTAAAACAGCTTACAGGGTCGGCGACCCCCACCCCAAAGCTGCTTTAGAAGGTGAAAAATTACACTTTACACTTGAATATTAGAAGAACGGCCACACAAAGAAAATAGAAAGGAATTGGAAAAAGTTCTGGTGATTTATCTGAAAACAACTAGTTGTTTGAAAGTGAACAACCCCTTTAAAGAGGTGGTTCACCTTTAAATTAATTTTTAGTATTCATATTTGGACCCCAGCAACCAGACTGGTGAAAATGCACACTGCTGAATAAAAAGTTAAGATGAAACCCAATTGCAAATTGTCTCAGACTATCCCTCTCTACATCATACTAAAAGTTAATTTAAAGGTGAACAACCCCTTTTTTAAATGCTAAATTCTGAAACTGATTTAGAGAAATTGTTGCCTATATAGAGAACACAGGCTTAAACAGCGGGCATGTAAAAGGAGTGTTTTACCAATTGTTAACTTGGGTGATCATCTACTCAATCAAGTAAAGGCTACTGCAACAGAGCTGCACCAACTGAAACATGAAACAAGAACAGTCAATCACACCCCTTATTCAAATCAATTATATAATTTCAGTATACTAAAATTGCAACAGTATCTCACTCATACAAAGCAGGAAATTTTTTTCAGATTTAGGCTAAGGCCAGACGGGGAGATTCGGGGGCATTTTGTCGCCTGGCGACTTATCGCTTGGGTACTTCACTATTCGGGGAGGTTCGGGGGCTACAAGTCGCGGCGAGAAGTCGCCAGGCGACAAAATGCCCCCGAATCTCCCCATCTGGCCTAGTCCTAACAAAAACTCTGGTGAGAATATTGCCAAAGAGAAACGATGCAGAGGGTGTTTGGACTGTATGTCTTCTAGGTTTGGCAGCAGCCATTCTAACACAATTTTTACCTGTATTGCTACTTTTTACAGGAACAGTGTGATAGAGATGGTTCAGAGAGAATTAGTTCTGCAACACACACATTCTGCAACACTGTTTCCCAGAGCAGAATGTCAGGTAGCTACATGGCAATTTGTCACTTTATGTCTTGAGCACATGAAACTCTTCTTGGTATTCCTAACCCATTCAGTTGAGCCTTACAGGAATATTGAACCTACCTAAAGGTTCAGCATCTCTACAGTACTAATGATTCAGGCTTTCAAATTCACAGACATTTCCCATCTTGGAGAGTCTGTGACACGCACATGCTCAGTGAGCTTTGAGCAGCTGTTGAGAAGTGAAGCTTAGGGTCATCCCAAACCATCAAGCAGAAGAAGACGTCTGCCTGTCATATAAGCTTATGCTACAGGGCAGATTATTAAATACTGGTGGTAATTGTGCTGGTTTTTTAGCATGTACCAATAATCTGCATTAATTACTATTACTATTCAGCTTGTATAGTGGCATTTATATTCTATACATACTGTGTATAATGAATCAATCCCTAAGTTCAGGTAAGGTAAAATGCTGCTTTTTCCCCAAATGTGGACGTTTTAGCAGTTTTTTTTTAATATTTGAGCATGGGACTGTAGGATTTCCAGCAATATAGAAAGACGGCTCTTCAACGTTTTTTTCATCTGAAAGCCCATTATAACCTATGGTAACCTTAAAGATATTTGTAAAGAAAGCTAGAGAACTATTTGAACATACTTGTGGGGCAGAACACATTTCTGCTTTTATTTGGTTTACACAAGAAAAACTGTCAAGAATAAAAATATATTGCAAGAAAAAAAATCAGTATCTGTCTATCAGTCTGTAGATTTAACAAGGTCCAAACAGGGCATGATTCTGAAAAGGCCCAAGAAAAGGCCCAATACAACTGCCTGCAGGAGCTGTAAAACTGAAATAGCAATAGTCTCAGGGGGAGGATACATTTAAAGGCACATTTACTGCTCATTCAGAATAAAGTTGCTAGGCTCCCAATGGTCGAGTTACCACATCCAACTGCGTGAGTTAAAACAAGCTGTGGTATGCAGCAACAGATAGTAAGGCAAACTGCATTCCCATTCATCTCCATGTAGTATAAATCAGAGGCTCTTTCAACCTCCATATTGATAACTGGAATAGGATTTTGTCCCACTTAAAGGAGAAGTCAACCACCTTGGCGCAAAAATCCCTCCCCCCCAACCTCTGAGCAAATGCCTCTAAATTGCTACTTACCTTTAGGCAAAAGTCCTGTCCACGGAGTTCACAGGCTCCATATTCTCCTGTGTGGTCTTCTTCCTGGATCGATCGGCATTTGATGGCGCATGCGCAGTAGGAGCATTTGCCGGTTCAGCTCTACTGTACATGCACCGAAAGTCACAAAGTTTCTGAATCGCCAGAAGATGCCGATGGATCCAGGAAGAAGACCGATTGGGAGAAGATTGCGCCTGTGAACCTGTGTCGAGGGGTAAGTAGCAACTTAGGGGCATTTGCCCGGGGGGAAAGTTAGGCCGTGGTGGGAGGAGGGCAACGCAGCGGAGGGAACTAAAAAAAAATTCCACTTTTTACCTTCCTGACACTAATTTGCATATGCAAATTAGTAGTCAGATCTGTATTTGGCCGAATCTTTCAAGAAGGATTCAACTGAATCCCAAATAGTGGATTCGGAGGATCCCTACAATAACATCACACAGCCACATAATTAGAATGTTATGCAGCTGTCAGACCCATGTTACATGCTTCCAGATTCCCATACTGCAGTCAGAACTGTCCCTTCTATAGTTATAGGCCTCAAACTATTTCATTGGACTTTAGCTAAACCAGGTGTATTTATCTCAGAAAACTCTGCTGATAATAACTATGGAAAAGAAGGGTGTTGATTAACACTGTGATTTAAATGAATTTAGGGCTCAGGAAAATGCAGGCAGTGACTTTTGTCCAGCCTCCACAGAGGGAACACCAAAAATAAATGTCTGACCAACAAGAAGACAAGTTAGACATTCTGAAACATCTGGCCCAACATCCCACTGGTAAACAAATGCAGTCATTGAACAAACAGTCCACTAGAGTTTCCCCCCACTATCCTGAATGTGACATTATTATAGGCAGGGGCAGCACTACCCATGAATAAATCGGACAAGTTTGGAGTATGGCCTGTGAGCAAGGTGTTGATATTGGACACCACTCTAGTAAAGATTTCAGTGTGGGAGACAGGGGTCTGGGCTATAAGAGGTACCTTACAGCACCATAATGTATATATTTAGCCCCACTGGTCATGTTAGCTGCAGCGTGTTGCGTGTCACGTTACTGCATTACAATGGCATCCTGGTCTGAAGTGTGGTTAAAGAAGACCAGTTGCATGTCTGTGTAACTCACCGAGGTGCAGGGTCAGGTTGATGGAGTTGGGGTACTGGATCCCGGCCAGCAT
>CM044437.1:93299888-93332396 GCA_024363595.1 Xenopus borealis
CCCTGGACTGGACCACAACCATTACTGACCTAATGTCACAGGACGTTAAAAAAATAGAGCAGAAAAATAGAATAATTGGTGTGTTTATTTGTTATAAAGAGCTTGGTGCAGTACAAAATATATAACCTACCGAAATGTAATTTTATCCAGAAGGCAAACAGACCTTTCTGTAGCCTCTCCAATTTGCCTCAGGAAAATTTGTTCCTGACTCCAAGATGACAATTGGAAAAGTTCTTTGATCAACTTCTTCCATGAGCTATTTTCAGTAGCCCTGTATTTTCTAACTTGCTACCAATTAATATGTCTATTTATTGGTGGATTGTGTACATGATTTTGTCCTTTGAGTGCCCCAAACTTCTGTGGCTCTTGACCAAATGCTCAGCTTACTTGTATGACATGTGCATATAAATATTACAAACACACTGAATAAATACTAGTGGCCAGTTTCAGTTTAGCCACCTAATTACATATTGCTTTATTCACTACCATTGTAGTTTTCAATCCATTCTTGCTTATTGCCACTGGCTAGTAGTGACGAGTACATTTTTCACCAGACGTGGATTCTGCATTTCGCCATCTGCGAAAAAAAAAAAGTGAGAAAAAATTGTTGTGGACATAAAAATTTGTCGCCTGTAAAGGAAACATTTTGACACCCATTGACTTCGATAAGTTGTGCAAATTTTTCGCAATTTCCAAAATTTTTTCACAGATTTGCTCATCACTACTGGAAACGCCTGGTCCGAAGTTGAAGTTTCCGTTTCTCCTGTCACTGCAGAAATACAGTAGAACCCCCATTTTACATCCCCTGACTTTAAGTTTTCCCTCATTTTACATTGTTCTTTTGTGGTCCCACCAATATATTACGCATAATACATTTCCCTGATTTTAAGTTTTCCCTCATTTTACACCATTTTTTTCTGGTCCCCTGAAAAATGTAAAATGGGGGTTCTACTGTAGATGAGTATTTAATTAAAGGAACAGTAACAGTATTTTTTTATTCATTTCTTTATAACGAAAACAACACAATTCAAACTTTAAATTCGCTAAGTTTTTATTAAGAAATTACTTACTGATTCTCTGCATGCACTCAAATAGCAATATAGCGGCGATTCATCTTGCGCTGCTCAATTTCTCCTCCCTTTCTATCTGCTATAGAAGGCAGGGAGGAGAAATTGAGCGCCGCACAATAGATCGCATGCAGAGGATTAGTAAGTAATTTCTAAATAAAAACTTAGCGAATTTAAAGTTTAAACTGTTGACATTTTTTTTTTCATTATAAAGAAACAAATAAAAAAAAAAATACTGTTACTGTTCCTTTAACCCCAGCAGGGGCGCTTCTCCAATGAGGGGAGTTGAGAAACGTGCCTCGGGCGGCAGTGCCCAGCTGGTATCCAGGGGCGGCAAAAACACCGCTCCTGGTACTTTGAGTTGAACTTCCGGTTTTCAAACCGGAAATTCGTATCTTCCAGCACAGATTGCATAATTGCTGGCATCCTGCCCCTCTCTGCCGCCCTTGTGGACTTGGGGGCGGCACCAACACAAGTTGCCTCAGGCAGCGGAGGGGCCAGGATCGCCCCTGAACCCCAGACAAGCTCGTATGGGCCCTAACAATATGAAACCACAGAAATGAGTTTTACTACTGATCACATACAGCACAGGCAGCTCCCACAACACGACCAACCTGAAACTTTAGTAGCAATATATACATATTATAAAGATAGTTAGAGGACCTTACAACTAACCGGTCAAGACAAGAGAGCTGGAATGGCTATTTCCAAGCAACTTTTCAATTGGCCTTCATTTTGTCTTTTTTATAGGAGTCACTGATCCCATCTAAAAAACACATGATTTTTTTATGCTGTTTTTGCTCCCCGACTCTCTTTATATCTGAATGTTGCTCAAGGGTAAAAGCGTTTGGGGACCCCTGCTCTACATCGTAGTTAATTTGAAGGTAAACAACCCCTTTAGATCTCCTTGCCATGACACCCAAAGATCCAGCATACCTGGTGCAAGCACTGTAAAGTAATAGTTTTTGCCATTTTAATTTTTAATGCTTGTAGGGAAACAACATTATATGCCCACAGGATCCCATGGGGTTTCTTATCCTCTGTGAACCAGTTGATATATCCCAACTGGGCTATTATTTATTAAATATATATATATATGGTAGTTCCAGACATTTTCTTGCAGAGAGCTGTTTATTAAGTAAAAAAAAATTTAAAATATCAAAACCACCCCACATGGAGCTACATAATGTGTATCTGGGACATCAATATTGACAATGATTCCTTAAAAATATAATTGTGGTATAAATATATCAATCAAGAGAAACTTTTTGTTCTCTGACCATGTTAGATCAAGCAAATATTCTAGTTTTCATGTGCTTTTAGTGGGACCTTTAGCTAACAAACATCTTTCCTCTAATCCTGAAGATAGCTAGAATTCCACAGAAGAGTAGCAGTCTCGGGCTGTTTTGACCCAGCCTGAACCCAGTGTTATTTCCTTGTGAGAATGTCCAAGAAGTTTGTCTGATTCTTTGTCCTTATTGCAGACTCAGAATCCAGTTCAAAGCCAGGAACTTCCAAGAACACATATTACAACAGGAAGAGTGAAACCTGAATGTTGGAATCTCAGGGAAAGGGTTTGGTTGTAGGGTTGCCACCTTTTCCCTCTAAATTCACCAGCCACCATTCAAAGGTGGTCAATGGTGACATCATGGGGGGCCGGGCAATGATATCACAGGAGGTGGGGGAATGGGCGGATCATGGTCAGCAGAGGTGCTGCTGACGGAAAGCTTTAGGAAACGGGAATCACAAATTTACTGCAAGTTTGAAAGCCTTTGGTCTTGTCATTCAGGGATCTTTCTATCTTGAAGTTTCCTCTTGAGGCCACTTCATACTACTTTGGAAAAACAAAGCGATGTGTGTGTTTTCCCACTATCCATTTACGTTATTGTAGGTGGGAAAGAATTTTCTGGAGATCAGTCACCCCCCCAGGGGGGCAAATACCCTTAACATGTGCCACCACCCTTAGGGCTAGTGTTGCCACCTTTTCTTGAAAAAAATACCAGCCTTCCTATATATTTATCTTTTTTTCCTATTAATAACATTGGGATCAACCAGCAAAAATATCAGCCAGGCCAGTAAAATACCGGCCAGGTGGCAACCTAATTTAGGGCCCTTACGCATGGGCGTTTGTACCTGCGCTCCCCTGCATTCCGTTTTGTTCAGTTCAGCCGCAGGGGAGCGCAGGCCTAGACGCACTGAATTCTTTTGAATGAGGTTGTACCCACACGGACGCTTGTAAGCGCCGAACACAGGTTGGGACACAACATGTGAGCGCAGGTACAAAAGCCCTTTCCTTTCAGGAAAAATCTGGTGATTTCTAACAGAACTGGAAAAAAGGATTTTTTTTTCAGGGTATACAAAAAAGTACTTTACGGCAATGATACACATAGTAATACCAGGTATTATGTTGCGACCAATTAATGGCTCATTGAACATCCTGTTAAATCCAATGGTGAGTGATTCCTAGGATTTTGCTGCTCACATACTATGCTGTCGGGTAAAACTACACAGGATATTTTGTCGGTCAGATTTTATCTGATGTTGCCATCCAACACAGCATGAGATTTTTAGGATCCTACAAAACCTGATCCTTATAGCTAGCATGTAACGTTGGATCAGATAAAATTAGATGGTGTCATTTGTTCATGCATCTACATACCATGATCAATATATTTGAATTGGGGAAACAAGTCTGTCAGACACCATCAAAGACGCAGCATGCAGTTGTGCAGCGCCAGATGGAACATTTCCCATGTAGTCTATACATCAAATTTTCAGGATCTGTCCCATTATATTTTGACCCATGTGAAAAAGCGCTAGTGGAGTGTAGCCCATAATCACAAATGTGATAAAAGTCTGCAATTGCTACATATGCCATTTCCATTAAAGAAGCACATGTGTCATTAAAACATCAATGGCTACTTTGTCTTTAAAGGACAAGGAGAGTTTAACTAAATAAGTAGTAAGAAATGTTGTACATGATGTTTTGTGCTTCTGTACCAGCCCAAGACAACCACAGCCCTTTAGCAGTAAAGATCTGTGTCTCCAAAGATGCCCCAGTAGCTCCCCATCTTCTTTTCTACTGATTCACTGATTCACATGCTCTGTGCTGCTGTCACTTACTGAGCTGAGGGAAAGATATATAAGAATGATTAGTAATTATTATGGATCATTACTACATGACAGCTCAGAAACCAGTGCAACTAGCATCAGAATTTAATAATCAGCCCTGTAGCATCAGCTTATATTACAGGCCAACTTCTGCTTGATAATGTGTGACGAACCCTAAGCTTAGCTTCTCAACAGCTGCTCAGAGCACACTGAGTGTGTGAGTATTGCAGACACTTTCCAAGATGGTGACCCCCTGTGACAAGTTTGAAGTCCTGGATCATCATTGCTGCTATTGACAAGCTGAAACTTTAGGCTGGTGCATTAAGTTCAGTATGTAAAAAAATGCATTTTTAGTCCTATTCATATTTAGGGTTTCCTTCTCCTTTAAAGTTTTTAACCTCACTGGGAGTTGATGTTTTTGCTGTCTTGAAGTCATTATTTCCATACACAACACAACAATTCCCTATTTCCTCAAATGGTTTGCAAGTTTTTAGTTTGTTCAAGGCACAAACAGTGGGCTTGTTATTGTGAAAGGAGGAAAGAGATGCTTCCTATAAGGCAGCAGTCCAACTATAAGTCTTCATGAGGCAAGAAACACTAACAAGTGTCAATTCAGTGTTCTCCTAGCAACATACAACACAAAGATTTGAATCTGAATGACTATGAGCCACAGCTGCAGGATGACAGATCAGCAGGGAGAGAGTCTGTCTGGCCTCCCATTCTCTAATATAAACAACGCATGGTGCAGGTTTTCTGAAATCAACGCAGACATAAGTTGTCTTCTTCAAGAAGTTTGTCAAATTATGATTATGGGGTTCAGGCCCGGACTGGCAATCTGTGGTTCGGTCAAATGCCCGATGGGCCGCTTACTATGAAATGCAAATGGGTTCCTCACCTAAAAAATGCAAATTAGGGATGTCTTCAATATGTAAATGAGCCAATCACTTTAGAATAGCCAGCCACAGCTAAGCTGATGCCTGCATTTGTTATGCTCATGTCTGTACTGGCATATGGAAGGAACCTGGTATTGTGACCAATTTCACTTAGTAATATTAGAGTTGCTTGCTGTATACCCAATCCCTTTTGCTTATGATAGGTATGTTGGCAACAGGAGGATGATCCATGCTCAGAACAATCACTTCAGCCTGTATATGTTACACTGTGATATGTAGCATTAATTGCATGAGACAATTAATTCAAGTATGCCACACTTTGGCTCTGTGACACACATAGTAATTAAAGTCCTCTTATCTGCCAGGGTACATGGTCTAGCTGGGGGCACACAAAGAAAAATGTTGTATATACTTTAAGTATAGGGTCACTAGGGTTGCCACCTTTTCTGGAAAAATATACAGGCTTTCCTATATATTTATCTTTTTTCACCATAAATAAAATTGGGATCAGCCATCATTTTTACTGGCCAGGCCTGTAAAATACTGGCCAGGTGGCAACCTGAAGGGTCACTAATCCATCAGATAAAATAGTTGTGATAGAAACTAGGGGGAGATATTTGTTGCAAAAGCCAGTTCCCGCACATAGGGTGTATGGTAATGGACTCTTAAAATATCTATTAATAAGCAATAATTCTAGTTAACCTTGGGGTTGGAAATATATATCATGCGTGGGAATACATGGGCTGCTTCGATAGTTTTGCCAGGGCTGCTTTTTCCTCCCAGTCTGGGGTTGGGGGTTATTTATTATAAGTCTGAATGCCAAAAAAACTTTTTTTTACTATAAAATCCGAATTTTTAGTGGAAAGAAAAAACTCAAATTTATTAAACCCAGAGGGTTTTAAAAATCTGAATAAAAAAGTACTTCAACTCAGACCTGCCCAGTTCATGTAGAAGTCAATGGGAGAAGTCTGAAGAACTCCTGATCTGAGCTGGGTTTTTGGGGTTTTCGTGGTTTCCAGACAAAAAAAGTTTCTGTTTTTTTTCCTAAAAAATGTTTGAAAAAAAACAAATTGATAAATAAATGGGAAAAACTCGTGAGTATTTGGTCAAAGTAGTTTTGAGAAAATACTCAGATAATCTTGGATTTTGATAAATCACCCCCTGGTATTGCTTTATTATATTTATATAGACAAGCAAATCTATAAATACAGCTATCAATTGATACATAAAATACTACAGTACTTTGTCATTTGTGTGTGCAGATCGTGTGGGCTGTGAGAACAATTCAATCTGCACAGCTCTGGCTTTGTTAAATAGACCCCAATAATTATCTTTCCTGAAAGCCAGTTTATTTCATACAGTATCTGTACACAGAAGCAGTGTTTATAGACACAGGAAAACATTAAAGAGATACTGACACCAGAAATTTTACATCTATCATAATATGGCCTTTGAAAGTTACTTATAACTTTGTCATAAAGTATTTGCACAATGATTTTACATTAAGGGGCAGATTCACAAAATTCACACCAAGAATTCGAAGTTCAATCGAATTTTTATTAAATTCGAATCTTTGAATATGCAAATTCGGCAAATTCGACCATCGAATAGTCGAATTCGAATAGTTCGAATATTCTAATAAAATTACTTCCCCTTTAAATTTTTATTCGACCACCTACTTCACCAGAACCAAGCTACCGAATTGGGAACGATGAAATCGTTCGAATCAATCAATTTGAACAATTGATCGATCAAATTTTTCCTATTCGATCCGATCATTCGATTGGATTGCGGTAAAATCCTTCAAATTCGATATTCGAATTCATAGGATTTTACTTCACCCACTATTCCCATGGTCAAATTTAAAAACATTTTTAATTCGAAATTCGACCAATAGTAAATCTGCCCCCGACTGTCTGATCCCTTTTTCGTAGTTAGGTCAGGCCGGGTCAGGGCAGGCAGAGTAGAAGCGAAGTCAGTCAGAGGGATAAGGCAGAATGGAGTCAGATATCAGGCAAGGGTCAGGATTCAAAAGTCAGGATTTTCAAATAGCCAGGCAAGGGCACAACAGGGATTCAAAAATGGCACCAGGAAACAAGATCCTATAACGGGCAATGAGTAAAATACAGATGTCCCTTTAAATACTCTTTGTGAGATGCCGTCACAATGCCAGCGTCAAATGAGCATAAAATATGGAAGTGCGCGTCACGCGCGCCACAGATAAACCGGCAAGCAAGTAGGAACGATCAACGCAGTGGGCGTCCCTGCCGAGAGCGCAGCAGGCGTCCCGCTAGACCACAAGGGTGAATTGTTACAATATTGGCCAGGTTTGATTTTTCATGTTGGATTGAGGAGTGCATCGGTTTTTAACCTAATAGCCTTTATTCCGGTCACTGTAATACGATCATTTGATCCTAGGGTGGGCATATCAGGGGAAAGATCCACTTGTTTGGTGACCTTGCCAAGCGGATCTTATAATATATGGCCCCCTTTAGAGTCAGCATATAGAGATCTATATGGAATACAGATGAATATCTGTCAATTTCTCAGCTGCCCTTAGTCATGTGACTTGTGCCACCACTTTAGGAGAGAACTGCTTTCTGGCAGGCTGATGTTTTTCCTTCTCAGTGCAACAACTGAATGGAACGCAGTGGGAAATGTTTTTTTTTACTATTGAGTGCTATTCTTAGATCTACCAGGCAGCTATTATCTTGTGTTAGGGAGTTGTTATCTGGTTACCTTCCTATTGTCCAGTTGTTAGGCTGATGGGGGGGAAAAGGGAGGCGGTGATATCACTCCAACTTGCAGTACAGCAGTAAAGAGTGATTGAAGTTTATCTGAACACAAGTCACATGGCTTGTGACAGCTGGGAAATTAACAATATCTATGTCTAGCCCTATGTCAGATTTCAAAATGAAAAAAAAAAATATATATATATATATATTATTGAACACAATTAAAGATTTTTATGGTTCATTAATATCACAGTTTTATACTTTTATGTAAGTAGTATACATTGCATTCTTTGTGTTCTTGTCTGCATTCTTTTTATACAAATGGACTATGTAATGATGAACATATATCAACTTTTCCATTTCAGCAGCTTAAAGATGAGTCAAAATCTGTAGCACAAACTAAAAACATTTCAAATGCAGTCTAAAGACCCATATAAAAAGTGGTCACACATTCTAATTTACACTGGACACACCCAGAAATTTAATGGGAAATGCAGTAGATACCCAGGCTACTATGACTTGAGGAGATTCCTAGAATGTTACGCTTTTAGTTGTTAGTGAGAGTACGGAAAGACCATGGGAAAATGTTAAGTCAGGAACACACAGCAGCCAGAGGAAATGGACTGGCTGTCTAGTAATTAGGTAGGGGTTCTCCCCCACTCTTCTTCTCATAGACATGCCCTGGCCTGATCTCCATAGTGTGTAGGCTTCCCACATGCTCATCTGCTGTATTCAATGAGTTCAATGAAAATAATGCTAATGACTCCAGACACCCGCAGTTCATCCAGTAAATCAAAAGAAGCCTTACAGACAAACGGAAACCCTCATTGTAAAAAGTAGATGAAAGCAGATATTCTGGTTGGGTGTGGTCACTGCTTCTTCCAGCAGTAAGGTTGCCACCTTTTCTGAAACATTGGGATCAACCATGATTTTTACCAGCCAGGCCGGTAAAATACTGGCCAGGTGGAAACCCTATCTAGCAGAGAATTTGAAGATCATACTATAGGGTGTTACCTGGAAATGGTTCATTACTAAATCTGAAAATACTATTCTAACTGCTGTTAGGAAAACTATAAAAAAAAACAATAGCTTAATTTTAGCTTAGACCAATAGTTGGGTTGGAGGAGATTAACACGGAGAGGCAACTCCTAGCATTTTGGCACCCACTGAGCTGGACGTGGTTGTGTTCCACTCTCAGCAGGTCTGCCCAGCAACGAGGAATCAAGTAATACTTTGTTGTAAGATATCTGTATGGAATGCAAACAATTGATATCTACATTATATGTGATGAACAACATGCAACTGTTCAAAGTTTTTTGGAAAAAGAAAAAACAGGAAGAAAAACTGAGAAGTGACAGTACATAAAAATTGTGAACATTGTGTCATGTGTTAGATGCTTTTCTGTGCTGTATTTAATTCTAACTATACAATGTATGTCTTAAATGTATTACAGAAATCACAAGGAGCAGTGGGGTTAAAGGAGAGAAGTGCAGATTTGCAATGATAATACACATTCTGACATGATTTTTATGGCTTACTTTTATTTCTAAATTATACAGTTTACATTGCAAATAATTCACTCTACTGTTTAAAATTTTATTCTTGAACCAACTTTTTTTTTTTTTTTTTTAGCTGTAATATTGGTGTGGAGGCAGCCATTTCTGTGCATTATGCCTGATTTTGAGCTTTGAGAAGGAGCCAGCACTTCAGGATGGAATTGCTTTGAGACAGCTATTGCTTCTTCCCTTTCTATTGAAGTATATAACCACTTGGGTAGGGTTCCCTAGCTAAAATAGCTGAGTAGCCCTATTTACATGACTACCACTAGGTGGGGGCTAGCAATGCAAACAATCCTTCAGCAGAGGTGTCAGATAGCTTCTATCTGGTCAGCTGCCCATTGTTCTGTTGATAGGCTGCTGATGGGCTGCTGGGGGGAAAGGGAGTGGGTGATATCACTCCACCTGGGAAGCTGATAATATGTCTAGCCACATGTCAGATTTCAAAATTAAATCTGTTCTTTTGAAAAACGGATTTCAGTGCATTTTCCCACGACAGTATCCCTTTAAGGTTGCCAGATCATATAAAAATGTAGGGACACTCTAGAAAATAGATCTAGAAGGCTTGCACTTTTAGCATTTAGCAGAGTATCATCTGATTATATAGGTTCTCATCTCTGGTAAGGCTCATCACATCTCCTAGGTTATAGTGAACCAGCATATTCAGATGATTCCTAGACACCGGATCTCTAGGGCATGAGATGAATTGTATAGTAATGAACAGATCCCAAAATTAAACAATAACCATGCATTTGGTCAGCATTATAATTTCCTGATAACCTACAATCCCTATGACAGACATTTCCAAATATCTACCTCTAAACCTGACTGAATAAAATTGGTTATTTCTGACTAAGCTGATTGGCATATATATCCTGCCAATACTATGGCTTCTCTATGGAGCACCACCAGGCATCATGTAGTCTGGATGGAAATCACATCTCACAGAGAGTCCGATTGTGGTTGTGGTATACTCTCAGCAGGTCTGCCCAGGCTTTTAGCGTTATTTGGGCTTTGGTTCAGGAGCCAAACCAATTGGATCAGCCTAATCTGACCTGCCACCAGTATGTCCCAGTTGGACAAAGCTCCAGTTGTTCAGCAACCTTTATGATTGAGAAGATCTTAGCATATCCATTTTAAGAGATTATATTGTTGCCCAGATATTTGTGTTGTATTGTAACAACAACATTTCCTGTCCAGCTTGATTTGATGCACTGATTAATCAGGCTGTGAATTTGCCAATCTGATTAGTGTACATTGTGAAGCAAGGTACTAATGTTAGGGGCAAAGCATTAGGCACACAAGAATGCTGAAAAAATAGGTTAAAACTGAGAATTGCCTTCAACCAGCAGATGTGGTGCATGTCAATTTGGACTACCATTAAATCAGTTTACTGAACTTAAAGGGAAACTGTCATGGGAAAAGATGTTTTTTTTTTAAATGCATCAATTAATAGTGCCTCTGCAGTAGACTTCAGCACTGAAATCAATTTCTCAAAAGAGCAAACAGATTTTTTAATATTCAGTTTTGAAATTTGACATAGGGCTAGCCATTTTGTCAGTTTCCCAGCTGCTGGTCATGTGACTTGTGCCAGCACTTCAGGAGAGAACTTCTTTCTGGCAGGCTGTTGTTTTTCCTTCTCAATGTAACTGAATAGTACGCAGTGGGACATGGGTTTTTACTATTGAGTGCTCTCACGTCCAGGGGCTGCTGGGAAATTGACAAAATGTCTAGCCCCATGTCAGATTTCAAAATGAAATATTAAAAAATCTGTTTGCTCTTTTGAGAAATGGATTTCAGTGCAGAATTCTTCTGGAACAGCACTATTAACTGATGCATTTTGAAAAAAAATGTTTTCCCATGACAGGATCCCTTTAATTCTGTACATATTTTCTATCGTTATTCTATTCAGGTCTATCCTTTGGTGTGTTTTTCTTCATAATTACATACATTATATTTACATTATATTGATTCCCTGACATATTTTCTGGCAAGGTCGGACCTCGCTGCATCTCATAGTATTAATGCAAGTTTTTATCCAGATTAAATTATATTTTTAGTGAAAACATTTGCTTCTGCATGCTGATTGCATGAATGTGTTGAAGACATCTATCTCTGCTGAAGCTTGTTTCCTTTGTTATTATAGATTGTCCCAGAGGAGCAACGTTTACGTACTTTGTTTCCTGCTATTGCCATAATGATGTTTATAGGACAGCTTTTCTGCTGAAGTAACCTTTGAAAACAAATGATGCTTTATTGGCAAGTTTATATATGCACATTTTTATTATAAACAAAGCTATGCGGAGACAGGGAGCAATACAATAATAGAACATAAACCTATAATATATTGAATTTAAGTGTTAAGTGGCACAAGAGTCAGGAGATTCCTGTCCCATAAATCTTAAAACGTAGAGCACTAGGCACTGGTGTAGACACCAATTAGATTTCTTCCTTACTTAAAATATACAGGTGAGATATTCAGAACAAATAAAGTAGTAAAAAGAACAAATCAGACAATGTTCTGGCCATTAATTCAAAGACAGCAATCTTACGAAAGTTCTCTCTGACAAATAATAGTGACAGTCACCCACTGATATCGTCAGACAGGCAGAGATATTATTGTTAGGGCCCTTACACACGGGCGTTTTGGACCTGCGCTCCCCTGCGTTGCGTTTGGCTGCGTTCAGCCGCAGGGGAGCGCAGGTCTAGACGCACCTCATTCTTTTCAATGAGGTTGTACCCACGAGACACGTGTAAGCGCCGAACGCAGGTTCAGACGCAACATGCTGCATTTTTCCTGCGTTTGGCGCCTACATGCGTTCGTGTGAGTACAGCCCCATTGAAAATAATTGAGTGCGTCTATACCTGCGCTCCCCTGCGGCTGAACGCAGAAAAACGGAATGCAGGGGAGCGCAGGTAAAAATGCCCGTGTGTAAGGGCCCTTAAGCAACAGAAATCTTCTAACCTGTCTGATTGACTAAACGACCTACAGCCATGGAACAAAAAATGTTGGAACAATCCACACATGCGGTCCGAACCCGAACTCAAACCGAAGATTTGTACAACTTTATCTTTGCATCTGTGGTCAGCTTTAGTCTCCTGTGAGTAATTTCAGTTCAGTCTGATTGAATACTGTGAGAAATCTGTATGGCCTGGTCATTATATATTATTATCTGCTTTGTTTCTGTTGCTGTATTTCAGCACATATGTGGGTGGTAATCAATGATCACTTGCCAAGATCTAGAGAGTGTAAGGGATCTTTTTAGATGGGGTTAGTCACCCCCACTTGAAAGTCAGAAGAAGAATGCAGATAATTAAAAAAAACTATACAAAAATAAATAGTGAAGACCAGTTGAAATGTTGCTTAGAATTGGCCATTCTAGAACATACTAATAGTTAACTTGCAGGTGAAACATCCCTTTCAGGAGAACGGCCAGAAGCCGGGAGATTCCTGTCATGATTCCCAGTAGATCCTAGCAGAGATTTAGCATGTCCCTATTCCCATGGCAGCCAGGAGAATACTACCCCTATCTTTTTCAGTTTCCTGATTCCTCCACTCATTGTATCATAATGCCACTTTGCAGTTCCAAATTAATTCAGTTCACATCTTGTCCATAGAAAGAAAAGGAAACCTTTAACCACAGGTTTCCCCTCCTAGAGCCAGTCTAGCTAGAAAGATCTGAGTCTATATGTACTCTAGTTCTAATCTCAGCAAATCCTGTTGCAATAACATGGTGTGACAAAAGTTCTGCAAGTGAGAATATCTTTACTGCATTATTAAATGTACAGAAACCACCCCTAGACTTATTGCTGAAGATTTAATTGCTCTTCATTCAACATATAACAGTTTATTCTTTGTAAACTTTACTATTGAGCATAAAATCCCCAGCTGCTAAGTAGCCAATTTTCTTCTTGTGCTTTTAGTACTTCAACATCCCCCGGAAGGAATGTGTTTCAAAGGTTGCAGATATTCTACATGAATACACAATATATAACAATAGTGGAGGAAAAGGGGAAAAATAACTCTAGGGACCAATTGTTTCTTTTTAATGTGGCATAGCCTTGGCCCCTTTAGTACTGACCTTGGAGGATAAGCAATTTCTCATTGTAAACATGATACTACATGTTTTTGAAATACCCGAAAATCTGTCCCTAACCTCTCAATAATTTCTTAAACTTTATTTTATTTATTTTCTTGACCGTGCAAATGTTGGGGCACCAACTGTGGAATCCTAAAAATGTACTCAGAAGAAAAAATTGCTGATTGAGTGTGATGCAAATGTTTCTGCTGGAGAAGGCACTTTTGGAGAGCTGCCAGGTGCATGTTGTAAGTTGCAACAGGTTGAAACAAGCTATACATTAGGAGGCTTTTAGCTGAATGAGTGCCCATATGCTGGTACTTCCTGGATATATGGCCGCAAAGGCTGCAAAGCCCTGGGTGGAAGGACAACCTTTACAAGGTATGGTAGGCAGTGAATTTTCCTTTATATACTGTATATGAAAACTAGTCCAACTGGATTATTTTTGTATTCACATAACTTGTAGCTTTTGATCAGATTTGGTGTATTGGAGTAAATTGTAGTGGGAGTCCAGAGGGTGCACATCACAACCAAAGCGATCTTTTTGTTTTTGTTTTTGTCATTTAGTTAGGTCTTCTTATTTTTGTAAAATTAATCAAATCTCAAAAGAAATTTGCCACAATGCTGGCATAAAAACAATGCCCAGGTTTCACTGTATCAACAGTTCTATAATTGAAGGCAAACTTTAGAGAACAATGAATGAGCAGTGTAAGAAGATTAATATTACAATGAAAGCACACCAAAACAGTCCGGCGTTGTGCAAAAGCTGCATGAATGTCTTATAACTGATGTATGGGTTATTTTGAGAAATTCCCCAGTATTAGACGTGCCCTGTGGGAGATGGTAAATCCTGTTGGCCTAGAGGTGTTGTATGGTACGTCCTAGTAATAAAAGGAAGTGGATTCTAAATCTAGGCCTCTTTTGTCTCACTTTTTGGAGGATGATGGATGTCAACTTAGAGCCTAAGGCCCAGAGGAGTGTGGTATACCCTATGTGAGAGCCTACTATAGCTGTCTTTAATGCTAAACTGATTAACAACTCTGATCTCTAAAGATTTCTAGTATACATTAGTCTTACAGTTTACGTTACATGTAATAGCAGCTTCCAAGCAGTTCTTGGAGTCTTTCACTTCTCTGGATCTGACTTTTCAAGGACAAGGAAACCCCAACAGTATATAATATTTACCCAAAAGGGTGCATTGAATAAGATGTCATGGCTCTGTCTATTGTTGTTAAACCTCCACACTTGCCCCTGCAGTGCATGATAGAAAGCATGGGATTCCTTTAAGTCTACCCTACCTAGACTTAAAGCAACAGTATCATCAAAAAATGAAAGTCTTGTAAAGTAATACAAATATTATGCAGTGTTTCCCTGCACTGGTAAAACTGCTGTTTGCTCCAGAAACACTACTATTGTTTATATAAATAAGCTTCTGTGTAGCAATGGGGGCAGCCATTCAAAGGAGAAAAGGCTCACATTACACATCAGATAAACTCTGTAGAACATAATGGTGTTATCTGTTATCCACTGTTTATCCTGTGCCATATAGCCTTTTTTCAATTTTCACCATTGCTACCAGCAGCTTGTTTATATGAACTATAGTAGTGTTTCTGAAGCAAACAGATCAGTTTTACCAGCGCAGGGCAACACTACATGATATTTTCATTACTTTAAAACACTTTCATTTCTTGGTGTTACTCTTCCTTTAAGACATGATGCAGAAGACATGCTTCCAACTTGTGCATGTGTATAAAATCCATTTCAACAAACGTTTGGACAGTGGTCAGGTATAGACTTGCATGTGCACACAATTATTTGTGACAAAGACAACGACTGATGAAATATGGCGACTGCAATGCATGGATGATTTGCAGACAAGGATTTAACTAAATGTAAGGGTTATATATAAATAAACGAAGTGGTTCACAAGGTATGAAACTTTAATACAGTTGAGGAAATTGAGCATTTTGGAGGTTCCCTTGTCTTTTAAAACAATGCAGCAGAAGTCAGTTCTTTGCCAGGTCTGTTAATCGGCTGGTGCATTAAAAAAAATGCCCATAGACTCCAATGTATTGGGGAAAAATCAACAGATTGACTTCAATGCATTATTCAAATTTACAATATTTTGCAAATTTTTGGCCGAAGCAGAACATGGTAGATTTGTCCATCACTAATTAATCAGGGTCTAAGTCTTTGGAGTCCATTACAAAAAGAATTTCCCCTTATTTCATCATTGTGACTCCCCTGTAAGGGCTAGAGCAGACGGGGAGATTCGGGGGCATTTTGTCGCCTGGCGACTTGTAGCGGCGACTTGTAGCCCCCGAACCTCCCCGAATAGACAGGTCCTTAGGCGCACCGGCGTGACTTGAAAACGCCTGCGCCTATTCACACGCAGCGGCGCGATTTGTGGAATCGCTCCAAATTGACTCAATTTGGAGCGATTCCACAAATCGCGCCGCTGCGTGTGAATAGGCGCAGGCGTTTTCAAGTCACGCCGGTGCGCCTAAGGACCTGTCTATTCGGGGAGGTTCGGGGGCTACAAGTCGCCGCTACAAGTCGCCAGGCGACAAAATGCCCCGAATCTCCCCGTCTGCTCTAGCCCTTAATGATCCCACTAGATGTCTTTTCTAGGGATTTTTTTTGCTGTATATGTAGAAATGTAATCTGATATTCCACTGCAAACTTTTCAGGCATGTCTTATCTTATGGATCTTGACATTTCTACTTGAAATTCAATTACTGCAGTTGTGTGATGCGAGCCCTTCCGTGTCAGTACTATAAAATGTATTGTTCAAATGCATAGCTCTGCTCTACATTACCTATATAAACACAGCTTTGTGTACATAAATCTCAGTAAAAATGCTCTTAGATTTTAGATTTCATTTTCCCATGGATGTATTAAAGATGTTCCAGCTGTGGGAGAATTCTTATGTCAGACTGACATATGCCATCTTGATCCTTTCTAATGGGAAGGTACCATATCTTACAAGGCTTTCTCCAGAGACATTCTTTTCATATTTCTATCTGGCGAAGCCCACAGGGAGGCTCCCACAGCTACAAGAGAAAGGGAGATGGTGGGGGAAGGGAGAGAAATATCTTAAGGAGAGAGAGAGAGAGAAGAGCAGACATGAGATATGAAAGATAATTAAAAATTATAACATGTATTTAAAGAGTGCCAACATATTGTGCAGAGCTGTAAAATAAATGTGTATATGAATTACATACATAGAACATACAGAATTACATACATAACAACCAGTACCAGTACAAAAGGTGAGGAAGGACCTGTGCAAAAGAGCTTACAATCTAAAGGGGAAATGACTGAGACACAAGATGTGGGAGTAGGCAATATCAGAAATAAGCAGGTGTGAGATGTAGCATATGGCATTGCATTTGGTAGCTGAACAGAGTGAGGGTAGGCTTCTCTATATAAGTGGGTTTTAAGAGATCTTTTGAAAGCAGAAAGATTGGGAGAAAGTCGACAGACTGTGGGAGAGAATTCCAGAGGAGGGGTGCAGCTCTTGCAAAGTCTTGAATACGAGCATGTGAGGAGGTAATGAGAGAAGAGTTGAGAAGCAGGTCAGTAGAGGAGTGTAGTAAGCGATTGGGTGAGTATATAGAGATTAGTTCAGAGATGTAGGATGGGGAAAAGTTATGAAGTGCTTTAAAGGTCAGTATCATTAGTCTGAATTTTGTTCTGAAAGGTAGTGGAAGCCAGTGCAGGGATTGGCAGAATGGCATGGTGGAGGAGGAGCAGTTGCTGGGGTGTATAAGCCTAGCAGCAGTGTGCATTGTGGACTTGAGAGGTGACAGTCTCTGGCAGGGAAGGCCAGTTAAGAGAGTTACAATAGTCTAGATTTGATATGATGAGAGAGTGAATGAGAATTTTGTTGGCATCTTGGGTGATTAATGGTCATATTTTGGATATGTTCCTTAAGTGCCTTGATTTAATAAGTAACTGGATATGGGGAGTGAAGGACAGGGCAATATCTAGGATAATCTCAAGGTACTGGTCCTGGGGTGATGGGGTGAATTGTTATATAAATACTTCTGGGTTGTTACAGGTCGTAGAAATCATGGGGCCCATACAACAAAATTTTTGGCCCAGCCCACCCTGGTGCCCAAACCCCACCCCTGATCTCGCTTACTCCACATCACAGTTAAAAGACCACACAGACATCAGCTCTAAAAAAGTAACCCCCTCCCACTTTTTGATGGTCAGGGCCCCCATATAATGCGATAGAAAAGGAGGTAATTGCAGAAAGTCCACGGCAGCAAGCTGAGTCTGCAAGTGTATCTTTATTGGGGTTGTTCACTACCCCAATAAAGATACACTTGCAGACTCAGCTTGCTGCCGTGGACTTTCTGCAATTACCTCCTTTTCTATCGCATTGATCTATTAGGGTATCACCACAGGATACCCTGCAGGAGTGCCACCAACACATCATACAATTTGCCAGAGTTCAGCCCTGCTACTTTTTGGAGGGCCCCCATATAGGTTATAAAAAAAATTTGGGCCCTAAAAAATATTTTTTTTTAAAAACATTGGCACCAGGGCCCCCCTTACAAGTTAAAAAAATTGGGGCCCCAAAAACATTTTTGGGGCCCGGATTAAGAGATCTGGACTGAGATCAGGAGAGAAGATAGATTCAGCATAGATAGTGGTATTGGAAACCATATGAGTTAAAACGTTTGCCGAGGGAGGAAGTATAGAGAGAAAATAAATAGGGCCCAGGACAGAGCCTTGAGGAACCCAAACAGAAAGAAGTAGGGGGAGAAGCTGATACTCCTTTGTAGGAGACAAAGAAGGAATGATTAGTGAGGTAAGAAGAAAAACAGAATAGGGCAGTGTCATGAAGGCCAAGCAAATGATTGGAGGATAGATGATGATCTACAGTGCCAAATATGTATGCTATTTTATGGGAATAGTTACATTTAGTACATCTACATGTAATTTTCTATGGAGATATGGGCCTAGTGACCAACATATGATATCACAAATCCACTGTATTTCTTAAATAATTCCACTATTTATATATATGTCTTTTATAGTTTGTGCCCAGCCCTTTCCCCTAGACAAAAATTAAGCAACAATAAACTTGCGCAGTTTGCTTCCCACTGTAAAGTCATGCAGTTTACATGAGTGTCAACATGTGTCTCAGTTATTATACAGACAACAGATCTAATTTTCAGCATGACATTATTGATTCAAAATTGTACCTTGTTGCACTTTATACCGCAAAGCAGTGTGATGAATATGGCATCTGCCCTGGCCTTACGTATGGAGTACATATTAGAACATCTGTACCTGAACAATTAAACCTTTGATATGAAACATAACAAAAGTGGTGTAAAGGTGATGCATTTATTGGCTAACTAAGATGATAATCACAGAAAGCTTTCAGATCATATCAGTTCCTTTTTCAAATCAGCTTTGAAAAAGGTAGGGATATGTTCTGAAAGCTTTCTGTGATTATCATCTTAGTTAGCCAATAAATGCATCACCTTTACACCACTTTCATATTATAGTTTTACTCTTTTTCAACTGGCTAACATGGCACATAACACTTTACCCGGAACCTGAACTTTATGCACCTAGTGCTCTGCTCATTCTCTGCAATTCACATGAGCTGTCAGTGCTTAGGAATCCTACCTCCTCAATTCAGACCCAACTGCTTCCAATGTTCAAAACGCAGTGCCGCGTGTGAATATACATTTTAGCGTTCGCGAGACATGGGTATGCAATTCAGGGAGATTAGTCACCTGGCGACTAATCTTGCTGAATCTTCCCATGTGGACTAGCCCTAAACCTTTATTTAAACCTTTAGGGCTATGGTACCCAAGGATAATCCTATTCACATTCATTGTGGGTGCTCATTGTAGACAGGGTGGATTTCAGCCAGTAAATGCAAACACATTTTGGCCAAATTCTGCCCCATGCATGCAGTGTTCTCATTCATGCATATCACTGCGCACACAAGTCAGAGGAGGACAGGATTGGCCAATGGCCTTAGAGTTGCAAGGTGATCAAAATGGAAGGTATTCAGACAGGGATCAGTGTTGGATGTCATACTTAGCAATAATAAAATAGTAACAATAATGACGAAAAAACAAAAATATGCCTTTTTTTTTTTTTTTTTTTATAAATCTCCCTGGATAAAGCCATGCAGACAACATTTGACATTTGCTTATTATAACAAAAGCCCTGTAGCAGATATCTTTTTGTGTGACCTAATCCACAGTAACAAGAGATCCTGACTAGCCTGAACGGTATCACTTTGGACATGAGCACTGGAAAACATATATAGATGATAATAACTATAGATAACAATCACATAAACCTCTGTTTCCTCAAGCTGTTGGTGGGTGCAATGCAGTTCTACCCTGGCCAGGGGGCTGGAGTTTCAAAGACTACATTGCAGCTGCAGCATTCCTTTTGCAAAGTGAAAGGTTGTGTTTATTACAATCACAAAATGACAATATTTTGGGCCTTTCTTTACCCTTTCTCTAATGTGACTATAATAACTAACACTGTAATATAGTCAAGATGGATGGACCTTAGAATAGAAAGTATTGCTTGTGTGGGGAGGGCACAGTGAAGCTGTATTTGGGGCTCCTGAAGCTACACCAGTTTCAACATAATTTGTTTATTCTTCATGTTAGGCATGAGCCCTAAAGATTAAAGGAACAGTAACACCAAAAAATGAAAGTGTTTTAAAATAATGAAAATATAATGTACTGTTGTGCTGCACTGGTGTGCTTGTTTCAGAAATTATATAATTTATATAAACAAGCTGCTGGGAGCAGCCATTTAAAGCTGAAAATGGAGAAAATGCACAGGATAAACAGCAGATAATGGATAAACTCTGTAGTATAGCATTGGATTGTTCAGAACTTATCTATTATCTACTGTGTATCCTGTGCTTGAATCGGTGCCCCCATGGCAATACAGCAGATAATTATATTTCTACAGCAAACACACCAATTTTACTAGTGAAGGCAACAGAACACTAGATTGTCATTCCTTTACATTTTTTGGTGTTACTGTCCCTTTAAGGCAGTAGCCCAGTCAGGACACAAACTGAAAGAACCAGGCAGAGGTCAGGGCAGGTGGTAGATAAAGCAAGAGCCAGTAGGCTGACAGCAGACTAAACAGAAGCCAGGAGAGGTGCACAGGTCAGGGCAGGCGTCAAACAAAGGAGGTGATCAGTTTCCAGGCAGAGATCAGCAACATGACACATTTTACACTTTTTACGAGTTTACAGTAGTTTACATTGTTCAAAATATAAAGTACTGGCCATTAACTCCATTTTTATCAAAAAATTAAGATTTTTAAAAAAATATTTCCTTTTTTCTCTGTAATAATAAAACAATACCTTGTACTTGATCCAAACTAAGATATAATTTATACTTATTGGAGGCAAAAGCAAAAAAAATGTTTAAATAATTTTTAAAAGACTTATGGTATGGTGACCCAAATTATGGAATGACCCCTTATCTGGAAATCCCCAGATCCCAAGCATTCTGGATAATAGGTCCTGCACTGGTATATCTGTGCTGAATATTGTATTGCTTGTACAGGTCCACTCTGCGGCTAAGCTAACCACTAAGCTAACCGTATGTCCTAGTATACACTAATCTTCTGGTTTTCCTGTAACTTTAGTCTCGGATGCAATATGCCCCGTGCAATAACCTGTAGCAAACAGACATTATTCTCTTGTATGTGAAGTAGACCTGAGTTGCACAGCTGGAGACTTTCAGGTCAGTTGCAGACCAATAGTGACCCTCCAATGAATATTTATGTGCCATCAGCTGGCCAGAAAGACAAACATTTCTCTATATGACATTTGCACTGTAATATTATATAGCCAAAGAATTTGTGGCATTTGGATAATTGACTCATCGTATACAAAAAGTTGGATAGGACTGAACTTTACCCATAAAAATTGTTTACATTCCATTCTACAAGGTCCATTTTTAGGTTAAACATCTTATTAAAGGATGGTTCACCTTTACGTTAACTTTTAGTATATTATAGAATGGCTAGTTCTAAGCAACCTTTCAATTGTCCTTCATTTTTTTCTTTTTTGTTTAATAGATTTTTTTTTTATTTGCCTTCTTTTTCTGGCTTTCTCCAGCTTTCAAATGGGAGTCACTGACTCCATCTAAAAAACAAATACTCTATAAGACAACGCATAAATTGTCCCAGTCTTCAAATCAGTGCATGGTTGCTAGGGTAATTTGGACGCTCTAAAGCAGATATGGATATGGATGCAGCTTGACCTTCAACATAGGTGTAATCCTGAAAGGCTGCATTGACTTAGGATGCCTATCTAGGGGGCAAATTTACTATGTGGCTGGACTTCGCTAGCGTTCGCCTGGCAAATTTTCGCCAGGCGAGTGCAAATTCATTAAAAAGCGAACTTGCGCTTTAGCTGGCACAAACTAGCGAAGTTGCCCTAGCATTAGTTCGTCAGGTTTGACGAAGTTGGGCTAGTGAAGGCTTATTTGCATACGGCGGGAAGTTTAACTTTGAATGGCTGTATGTGTTACAGTAAATGCATAACACTACTGAAGCCTAGGGAACCCTAATAAAGACTAATATAGTTTTTTTTATTGCCCTACACATGTGCCACATGTCTAGTATGTGCCCTATGTTAGGACATTAAGGGGGGAGCAGGGTACCGAAATAAAATTTTTCGTTCTTTTTTACTCTATCACCCTACACTAAGTAAAAAAACGCCAGCGTTTTTTTGGGGGAAATTTTTTTTTTCTTAACCTCCTGTCTACTCTATTACACTTCACCTGCTCTAACCTGGCGAAGTGAACTCTGGTGAAGGGGGTAACGTTCTGAAAAAAACACAAACTTAGTAAATTGGCGAATTTTCTCCCCCTATGCCAGAGTGCAACTTCGCCAGCGATAGTGTGCGAAGTTGCGCTAGCCTATCTACATCGCTGGTGAATTTACGCCAGCGATAGCCACTTTGCTAAATAGTAAATTTGCCCCTAGGAATTTTTTGTATGGGCAATTTTAACTGTGTGCTTTTTTGTAATGCAGGGAATTATGCTAAATCAGGACCTTCACCTTGCTGTTCTTTCACTGCTTCACATCATACAATCAATAGTTATTTTGTAAAATACAATGTGTTTTTCAGATGCCAAATTGCTTTTGCAGTTGTTCTGAGAATTTAAGTTTTTTTTTTTTCACTGAATCTTCATGTTGTGGCTAAAAAGAAAGAACAGCAAACCCAAGAGAGACCTTGGTATGTGAAAGATTGTGATGCCAACAGTTTACACAAGCTGGACCTGATCAGTGTCACATAATGTGCTTGTGGATGGGAGAATGCTCTGGCAGGTGTTATCTAGAAGTATTCCATCTGTCCTCTCTTGCCGTCAACACAGCCAAATTCTTCAAGTAAACAAGGGTGGGTGCATCAAGCAGCTTGCAGTGTTCTTTATTGGCAGATGAAATCCAATCTATTTGAAATATTACAGTCTGTAGCAGCTAAAAAGATGGCTACGGTGTTTATAGATTACACTTCTTGTTGTGGCTTTCCCTCCTTAATTGGTATGACATTGAATTCAGAAAGTTTGCCTCTAGCAGTTTTGGCTGCCTGGGAAACAATGTATGGACTACTGAAACTGAATAATAACATCTTGCAGCTGAAGGCAAGGTTAGACACACAACTAAACATTTTCCAGAGGGTTGTACTACTGAGAATGCAGATGATTATAAAATAAGCTGATATCTGTTTACGACGCCAGAACCTGTCCTTGTATCCAGTAACTTGGCAGTGTCATTTGTTTGGCCAGGAGCGATCTGCTTTACAGCCGAGGAAGTGGCAGGACATTTATATTAAGTATAGTGTTCCTTTGGGATAGTTATACAATGTATTGTTTACTGGTTCAGTGTTTGCAATTTGGCACAATACAAGAATCAATATGTAGTGCCATTGAGTCCATGGGGGGAATTCACAAAAGTGTCGGTAAAATAAGTAACCCAGAAGTGGCGGTCGACAAATTTGTAAAATGTCTTACTAACGGCAAATTCACAAAGGCAGATGTTACCATCTCTGAATGTCTCGTTAGTCCGACAATTTTCTAAAATGTTGTATATCTTTTCATCGTACAGACGACATTTTACACGACTTTTTAAAGACATTTTAAAAGACAATTTGACCGACATTTTCATTTTGGAGAGCCTAGTGTTGGAAAAATTGTCTGCAAAAAAAAATTAGTTTACGAGTAATTCATAAAAATGTCGGGGAAAGTGGTGCAGAAAAAACCACGCCCACTTTTCACTACACTATTTCAAAAGTGTTGTATATGTCGGATAATTGGCGGGGAAATGCTCTGTGAATTTGTTGTCTGTTGCTACGACATTTTAAAGACATTTTTTCCTTCCCAACACTTTTGTGAATTCCCCCCCCATGTGTCAGCTAGACTGGTTTTATGTTTGAGCTAATCAGCTGTTTGTGTATGAACGTGATAGGAACCTTAGACTGTATGTTACACTGGGGCAGGGAATGTGAATGAGGAAATAAAGGAAAGCACTGTCATGGGAAATATTTTTTAAAACATGCATCAGTTAATAGTGCTGTTCTCGCAGAATTCTGCATTGCAATCCATTTCTCAAAAGAGTAAACAGATTTTTTTTATATTTCATTTTGAAATCTGACATGGGGCTAGTCATATTGTCAATTTCCCATCTGCCCCAAGTCAGGTGACTTGTGCTCTGATAAACTGCAATCACTCTTTACTGTTGTACTGCAAGTTGGAGTGATATCACCCCCTCCCCCCCCCGCCAAGCAGCTTAACAACAGAACAATGGGAAGGTAACAGATAACAGCTCCCTAAATGTGTCCATACACGGAGAGGTGCCCACCTCAAGGTGGGCGATATCAGGCTGATCCGATCGTGGCCCTAGGGGCTCCATACACCGGCCAAAAGCTGCCGACTGTCTGTCTGCAGCTTTTATTGGCCCGTGTATAGCCACCTTAAGACAAGATAACAGCTGCCTGGTAGATCTAAGAACAGCACTCAATAGTAAAAACAGCCTGCCATAAAGCAGTTCCCTCCTAAAGTGCTGGCACAAGTCACATGACATGGGGCAGCTGGGAAATTGACAAAATGTCTAGCCCCATGTCACATTTCAAAACCGAATATAAAAAAATCTGTTTGCTGTTTTGAGAAATGGATTTCAGTGCAGAAGTCTACTGAGGCAGCACTATTAACTAATGCGTTTTGAAAAAAAACATTTTTTCCCATGACAGTATCCCTTTAAACAGATTTAAAGGATTATTGAAGGATTATTTTGCTGCAGCCACTTGTCCTTCAGAATTGGAGAAAGTTTGTATTAAACAGTACAAAAACTATAAAATCCACCATAGATCACATGACAACATAGGACCCAATGGATGGGTTTAGTATACAAAATACAGCATTTCCAGCCTTATTCTATTTTAGACTTTCCTTGTCCTTTAATAACAAAACAGAAATTAACTGAACAAACTGGCCTATACCTCAAAAATTTCACATCTGCATTTTATAGTCAAATTTGGAGCAGTATATAACATCCTAGGTTTCTGCAGATTACAGTTCCTTGTTATTTCTTTTTTATAAAATTAACTTCAGTGATTGCATTGGGCTCATTTTGTGACTTTTCATATCTAACATGCTAAGACCAGCTGCCTGGCTCAGCTAATCTAAAGGCTATTGTATAGCAAAATTAGCGGGATAAGAATTGACAACAATGGCAAATAGCTGTTGGTTTGCAGTTGTCACCTGAAAACACTAACTCAATAAAAAGTTGGCAGTAGTGTTCCCACAATCATGTAGTGGAAACCTTTTGAGACCTGCATCATTATGCATTTTTGTATTAGGAAGCCACATGTGGCCATATTGTGATGGGAATGGGACCCATAGCATTATGAACAACACTGATAAGCAGACAATATATAGAGGGTTAGATAGACCTGTAAACCAAGAATGTGATTCTCTACTATTTATTTCCATCCTCAAAAAAAATCAACTTCAGATGCAGTGTACTGAGTACTGATCTGAAATATCTTAAACTTAATGCTTTTGAATATCTTTTGTTGCACATTCAGTATGTGTGTTGTACCCACACACCATTTATGTATGAAGAAGTAAGTTGACATGGTGAGAAGTGAGTTGACATAAGCAGTAGAAAGAAGTTGACATGAATAGAAGAAGTGAGTTGATATTGTGAGTTCTAAGTTAACATGAGCAGAAGTGAGTTCACATTGGCAGAAGAAGCGAGTTGATACAGGCAGAAGTAGTATGTTGACACATGCAGAAGTGAGTTAACATGTGAAAAAGAAGTCAGTAGACATGAGAGAAGTGAGTTGACACAGGGACAAGATTTGAGGTGACATGGGAAATAGTAAGCAGAAGAAGTGAGTTGACATTGGCAGAAGCGAGTTGACACGGTCAGAAGTAAGTTGGCATGAGCAGAAGAAATGAGTTAACAGGCAGCAGAATTAATGAGCAGAAGTGTGTTGACATAGGAAAAGTGAGTTGACATGAGGAGAAGCGAGTGGACATGGGCAAAAACGAGTTAATATGAGCAGAAGAAATGAGTTGCCATGAGCCGAAGAAGTGAGTTGATATGGGGCAAAGAAGTATGTTGACATAGAAGTGAGTTGACATGAGGGGACATTAGTTGGCATGGGAAAAAGTGAGTTGACATGAGCAGAAGATGTGAGTTGACATGGAGAGAGGAGCTACCAAGATCTTAACCACATTTTGAAAAAGTTGGTAAGTTTTGTCCTGCAAAATGTCATATATTACTTACACACCTACCATCCATCTATCTAAGCATACTATACAAGGTTGAAGTCAAAACAAATTTGTTTTAAATTGAGCTTTTCCTAAATTAGTTCTATTTTTTCCTTTCTCAAACTTTACATTACAGTGTCAATTGTAATAAACTCTAAGGGGCAGATTTACTAAGGGTCGAATTCGAGGGTTTTCTAACCCATGGGAATTGGGGAATGAAAATCCTTCGAATTCGAAGGAATTTACCACTATTGAATTGGTCGAATAGCTAAAATTTGAACGATTTTATCCATTCGATCGAATTTTTTTTCAATCAAAATTAATGAAAGCCAATTCGGCAGCTTTAATTTGGCGAACTAGGCAGTCAAATAAAAATTTAAAGGGGAAGTAATTTTACTATCGAATAGTCAAATATTCAAATAGATTTTTATTCAAATTATTCGAATCATTTGATTCAATTGAATTTTCAAAATTCACTGGTCGAAGTGGTCTTCAAAAACAATCAAAAATTCAAATTATAATCTCTTTGAAGATTCGATCAAACGTCGAATCCTTCATGTGAATTTAGTAAATCTGCCCCTAAATCTAGCTTTGGAACTGATAACTTGCTAACTAGTGTAAGTTAGATGTACAAGCGTCATTGTTTTTTTTATTTATATTGGTTAAATTGTAACTGTGTATGCTGCCTTAATTAACCTTTCTGTTTACTGTAAAAATATTAAAAATAAAGATTTTTTTAAAAAGTCATTTATTTTGTCATATAACATACTGTATTTTGACAGGTTCATGTTCATGAGTAAAATGAATTTATTTACACTTATTTTATCTTTAATTATAGTACGAAAATGCTTTCTCTGCTTTTAACACATAGGCTGAATTTGGAGATGTCTTGGAGGAAGACACTTAGATGCATGGAAAAATGATTATTAATGATAATTAATTTAGAGACGAATGGAGACAGTTAAGGCTTTTCTTCCCACCTCCTGAATGCCAAAAGCTGTGGGCACCAAAAAAATCTCATGTGCAGGAATGCTCTTTCTTGCCCAAGTGACCCATAGATTGTAACTGCTCAGCTTATTCATTAATAACGAATATTGTTAACATTTATAATCTTTAGCAATAAATGAAAAAACATTTTAGTTATCCGGTGTGCCCATTGTAGCGTCTTTTTCCATGACAGAGCCAGACTACATGGATCTAAACTAGCGCATAAAGAAGCATCTATCCACTGTCTTCTTACCTTCTCTATTTCTTATTTATACTAATTTATAGTTTTTGACTGGTTACCTTGAAAAAAAACAACAAAAAAAAACATGCAGTTGTGCTTTCCCTGGAGATGCCATATGTCTTACATTCTACGTTCATTTATGAGCCAGAGACAGCAAGTTCCATTGAAACAGCTGCACATTGTCTTGAACTTGTTGCCCTCTGCATAAAATTCCAGGAGGGGTTGATTTTTTTGCAAAAGAGAAATATATCAGTAAGAACAGAGCATTGTTTGAGGGCCCCTTGAATTTTGTGGGTGGATTTTAAAGTATATATCAGTATCATTTTAACATAGTAAGAAAATGAATCATATTTTGCTCTGTTAGTACCAACAGACCTAAGGGCCAACGACAGACAAAACACTTTGCTGCTATTTAGTAGAGTAATGTGAATTGGAAGAATGTCATTTTTGCACATAAGACTTAGCAGCTTTGTACAAAATGTAACACTTAAAGTGGACCTGTTACCCCAAAAAAATATACAAAATCCTATTTTATCACATTAGTCAAGCAAAATGAACATTAATTACACTATATGAATTATATTAATCTTGTTTTCTTCAGTCTGGGAATTCATAATTATAGCAAGCAGGCAGGAGCCATTTTGTGGACACTTATTAAAGTGGACCCGTCATACCAAAAAAATATTCAAAATCATATTTTATCCCATTAGTCAAGCAAAATGAACATTAATTACACTATATAAATTATTTTAATCTTGTTTTGTTCAGTCTGGGAATTCATAATTATAGCAAGCAGGCAGGAGCCATTTTGTGGACACTGTTATTAAGGCAAGCCTTGCATCATCTCAGAATCTTGTTTGTGCACCAGAATGGGGGACCCAATGTCTATCCCCATGTCCTGGCTACACAATTAAATGGTTAAGAGAACTGGGGGAATGTGTGGAGCAGTGGCATCTAGGAAGTGCTGAATGGAAAGTGAAAGTAATTATCTGCCCCGCCTCTATGTCTAAGGCATAGAGGAGTGGCAGACAATATTTGATTGACAGCAGAGATTTTTAAATGAGCTTAAAACAGCTATGAATGCTTTAATAAAAAAATTGAAATTGGATTTCATGTTTAATTTGAAAAGGACTTTTATTATACAGATTTTTGTGTCTGGGTGACGGGTCCACTTTAAATATAGGCTGCTAATCAGTAGCTGCAACAAAATATAAGGGATTGATAGGGAGGAGCCTTACAGGCTTGCTATGTTACTGTATCCATTTATTGTTAACACGATTGCTAACATTGCTCAGCACTGTACAGAGAATGTGTTTATACAATGACTATACATATTTACATACAAAAGCAACCAGTTACAAGAGGTAAAAAAAATTCCTTCCCCAAAAAAAGCTTACATTCTAAGCAGTGGCGCAGAAGGGTTTTGAACCCCGGAAAGCACTGGTTTATATGTTTTATTTACATTTGTAGAATTCAATATAGGTCCCTTTCCATTAAGGCCACTGCCACACAAGGCAGATTCTTGGTTTAAACACAGGCAGAGGATCAGCCCCTGTTGTGCTCCTATCAGCTTTTTGGTGCAACTGTACCTGGATCCATTGTGTCAGCCTGGGTGCAGACGCACTAATCAACAACAATACACAAGTAGGCATTTTGGCAACAAAAGCTGCACCATGCGCCTGCAACCAGGCTGACACAATGGATCTGGGTGGAGTTATATGAAAAAGCTGATGGTGTAGGGGCTGATTCTCTGCCAGCTTTTATCCACAGTCCAAGAGTTCATCTGGTGTGGCAGTGGGATTAAAACAACGGGACATGCATGGAGTAGTCCTAGGTAAGATCAGGAGTGTTTGTTTTATGGATGCATCAAATCCACAATTTTTTAATTTGGCCTTGTTCACGTGAGACAAGCCTCTTTGATTTTGGCTGAATCTGAATCCTACTGAAAAAGCCTGAATCCTGAACGGATCTGGATTCATTGCCTACCTAGTTTATAGCCATGATTTCAGAATTGCAGTGTGCAGGGAAACACAACAGTTCATCTTTAATTGTATGAAGGACAAGAGCATACTGTTAGGATACAACTAATGGGCTTTCCTGATGCCTAAGGCCATCAAGTTGAAATGAGCCCATTTATTTGTAGCCGACAACGCTAATTAAGTGTTACAGATACCCATAGATTTCTCTGCTGGTTTGCACACAGCAATGAGCCGAAACTAAAGTGATATGAAACAGTCAGTTATGAACATAGAAGGAAACTAGAAGAAATACTGTATTCCTTTTGTAACCTAAACAGTATTGGCATGGATTTTCCAGCACCTGGCAGGGGCTGATCTGTTACGTCTCACATGCTCCGCTTGGCACTATTCCCTGCATGCATTTTCTCTTGCGGCGTAGGCTAAGTGCTAAGGAATGTGAATTACTCCAATGAGAAAGTACTCCGTGTGCTTGACAGAATGGTAAGCATTTACAGCTTGGAATGTTTTGTGATTCAATACATTTTTGGAGCCTCTTATGTATAAGGCCATTGTTTAACATAATATCTGGAACAGATTGGATCCCTCTTAGGCAATGATGTTTCTTGGCCATACAGTGAAAAGCAAATTCATATGTGCTCTTGCACTACTAGTCCTATATAAACGGAACTACAGTTCCAGATGCATTTTCCACTAAGGAAAGTTCTAAACCACACTGAGCTGAAATGATGAATGCACAGATGTATAAGTATATTGCAACACAAATTGCATGCACTGCTGTTTTTCATTTTTTTTTTTAAACAAGGAATGCAGTTTATATAAACAGTTTCTCAGAGACAGGCACATGGAGCAGCTTCCTACCTTGTTCAGCATGACCTGCAAGTTCACTTCATCTACAGATTATTCCACACTTGCCTTAAGGAAACAGTAGTATTTCAGCAGTGACAGTTTATCGGATTAACAGAAAATATGCAATATGCATCATAAAATTAGACCGGTGCATAAATTAGGGCACCCCAACAGAGATATTATATTAATACTTAGTTGAGCCTCTCCAGTTCAGTTAAATTTGATGGCTGCCAAGCATGGACAGCCTGCTTCAAATCATCCCATTTTTCCCAGATTTTCGATGATATTCAAGTTGAGGGGATTGTGACGGCCATTCCATATAGTTCTCCCTCTGCATAAATGGCTTTGTAGATTTAGATTTTGTTTAGGATCATTGTCTTATTGGAATATCAAACACCTGCGTAACTTCAACTTTGCGACTGATGCTTGAACATTATCCTGAAGAATTTGTTGATATTGGGTTGAATTCAGACAACCCTTGCCTTTAACAAGGGCCCCAGTCCCTGAACTAGCCACACAGCATGATGGAACCTCCACCAAATTTCACAGTAGGTAACAGGTGTTTTTTTTTTGTAATGCAGAGTTCTTCTTCCGTTATGCAAAGTGCTTTTTGTTATGACAAAATAACTAAATTTTTGCCTCATCAGCCCAAAGCACTTTGTTCCAAAATGACTGTGGCTTGTCTAAATGAGCTTTTACATACAACAAGGGACTTTGTTTGTTGCATGAGTGCAGAACGGGCTTTTTTTTCTCATCACCCTGCCCTACAGATGTTCTTTGTGCAACTTGCACTGAATTGTAGAATGATGTACAGATACACCATCTGCAGCAAGATGTTCTTGCAGGTCTTTGGAGGCGAGGGTTGTCTTTGACCACTCTCAGTCTCCTGCATATACTGCTCCTGTATTATTCTTGGCCTGCCACATCTGGGTTCAAAGCTTAATGAGATAATCCAACCAATTTGTTGTTGCCAGTAATCAGTATTAAGCAGTTACATGCATTCAAAAGTTTTTCACATTTGATTTAATTCAATACAACTGAATACTGCTTCACTAAAAATCTTTGTTCAGAAAACACCCCCAGTACTCAAATGTTCCTGGGAAATGAAAGACCACTTTTATATTTTCTGTTCAAAATGAAGTAAATTATTATGCAGGCTGAGAGAGATTCCCAAACTTTTTCATATGACTGTATATGGACCTGGTCAATACTGACATAGCCCAACTCTTACCAATAC
This sequence comes from Xenopus borealis, assembly GCA_024363595.1. Classification (NCBI taxonomy): domain Eukaryota; kingdom Metazoa; phylum Chordata; class Amphibia; order Anura; family Pipidae; genus Xenopus; species Xenopus borealis. The sequence goes on from CM044437.1 coordinate 93,331,420, forward strand.
AACTCTCAAACTTCCAGGAAAGTATCACATAAAAAGGGGCATTTAACACTACTGTATTATTATATGTAGATTCAGATGTTAAAACATTCACATCCCTTTGCAAAAAGGGCATCTCCTGAGGATACTATTTATATCCTGAACATAAAGGTTGATATAACATAGAAGCAGATCTTTTATTTAGTAGGCCTCTGCAACTTTTGTGAACGCAAAAGTATTTGTCTTTGTTGGGAAAGATCATAATTTGGGGGTGGACACTTCGCTAGATTATTAAATAATTTTCAAAGGAGATATTGCCAGTTTTTGCATGGAACACTTTATCCCCAGTTTCCTAATTTCACAAAGAAGAATAGTCCAATAAAAATAGAAGAGGGCCATGCATCCTTAAAAATTTGATGTTTATTAAGATGGGCTACTGCAACTTAAATTTCCAGAATAGTAATTACAATATGCATAACAGGAGAAATGCTGGAATGGATAAATGTAGGGCATTTAACCTGCTATGTATTTTGGGGGCATTGTATGAAGTTGGTACTGTGTACATACTGCTGAATATTTGATATGTAAACATGGGCCACAAAAAGGACAATACAACATATACTTGGTGGTTACTATAGGGAATATTGCATTGCTGTGCTCATGTTGCGTGGTAATATGGACAGTGTTGCATTATGTTGCATCAGCTATAGGAGTGTATATATATATATATAATATTATTATAACAGCAGCAGAATCTGTAGCATTGTGACATGGTCTCTGATTTTAGGGACTTGCACAATGACAGACTATTTGTGAAGGGACCACTGGCAGAAATGACTTGAACACAGGCTTAATGGTAAGACATTGCAGCATTGCCTACTATCATTTTGCAGACAGATTTAAGCATTAATAATGCATGAGGACTCTGACCCAGACCTGCAGATGTTATAACAATAGGCCTGGAGTTTTTTAAATCTTTTTTTTTTTTTTTTTTTTTTTTT
>CM044437.1:93338358-93356603 GCA_024363595.1 Xenopus borealis
AAAAAAAAAAAAAAAAAAAAAAAAAAAAAAAGAAATGAATGAAAAAAAAAATAAAAAAAAATCAGTACCATGGAGAGAACCCATACGGTCAATACACAATATATATATTTTTAATAGATCAGTGAATTATTTATAGACAGGCACCTGGAAACACATTTTGTACACTTACTAGAAGATGCAACCAATAATCATCATTTTCCCCAGCCGTGGTTCAATGGGCAGTTTAGCCAATATTCTTCCTAGTGGAGTTAACTCGTCATTGGAGTCCAGTGCATCCAGCTCTAAGAAGAAAGTGTGAAAAACATCTGACTTGTTATTTCAAAAACCCAAGTTATACTTTCAACATTTTGCAAGTTCTTTTTTCCATAAATGGTGGTTGCTGCTTTTTTGAATATGCAATACATTTACCCTTGGTGAATATCAAATTTATTTTGGAGCCTGTATAATGATGGCTAGTGAAGAGAATACGTTATAAGGAATCTAAAGTAATAATATGAAACCTTGAAAGAACTACTACTACCCCAAAAATGGTAAACAACAAGGCTTCCTGTATAGGGAGCTGGAGAGGATTCTTCATAGTGATAGTTGACCATAACAAAAAGTTGTAAAATATTTTGCACACTAGATTTACCTTACCTGGTAATTGAGGTAAAAAATAAACATAGCCTGGGATTAGTACAAGACCTAAATGCCCCTTTTAATTTCCAATGTACCTCTTAGGGTATGCTCTGCTTCTATAACTGCATCCAAGGGGGGAGGCTCTATAGCTTTTGACAAGAAGTGCCCAATGCCGCCCAAACGAAGAAGTTTAATGCTCAGAGCCACCTCGTGCAGTGGAGTACGGAATATCTCTGGGGTAAGGTGAGTTTCCAATCTGGGGATAGGGAGAAAAGCCAAAGTACATATTATAGGCTCCATGCACTGAAGGTTTTTCAGAACAATGCAAAGCAATTAGCAATAAGAAAATGTAAACAACAAAACTGTAATGACAAAAAAAAACTATAAACAATTTTAGTTTTTCATGTACAAGTAGGTTTGCCACCTTTTATGTAAAAAAATACCAGCATTCCTATATATTTATGTTTTTTACCTATTAATAACATTGGGATCAACCATCTTTTTTAACGGCCAGGCCGCTAAAACACCAGCCAGGTGGCAACCCTATGTACAGGACTAAATATTTTACAGAGTATAAATTGAAGTGAAATTTGCCTGTGCTCCAGAACATCCAGAAAGCATGATTTGCTGGTTGGGCATAAATAGAGATAAAACTCTTCTAGATAGTAATTAGGTATGTTACACCATTAATATGCTACTGTATGTTTCAGAATGTATTCACTATAACTAAGCCGGATACTGTTTTATTAGTCTAGAAACTCTTTACAAACACATTTAGTTGCTATATTTTGTCAACAATTTCTTTAGATATATAAAGGAGAACTTGATTTTCTACTTTTGAGCAGGGAAGCAGTGATCATCATGCTTCCAGGGTCAAAACAAAAAGATTAGGGTTTGCTTCCAATGGCAATATTAAGCATGCAATCTGGGATACTGTAAATATCACAATGCTCCACAGCCAGAACCTTTAGGACAATCCACCAACAACTCTGGTCCAATTAAAAAATGTGCAGTTTACCACCAATCTTTGTAAAAACAAAATCTTCTGTGTGGTACTGTTTTAAATGCTTTAGAAAAATCTAAATATATCAAATCCAAGTAATTTGCCAGCAGTCATATGCTCACTTATCAAAGCGTGCTCTGCTACACAAATGGAAGCAGAAACCAGGTCTCACACGTCCTGCTCTCCCTTTGCGCTGCTCCAGATTGGTTTTTGAAGCCCAGACAGTTGCATAGTTTGTCATGTTGTTGTGTGATGTAAATAGCTTCACTTTCTGCCTATTTTGGGGTGGGAAGAGAGAGAGAGAGAGAAAGTTGATTGTCTGAAGAATAAGTCATATTCAAACAAATAAGCAATAAAAGACTACAGAGTTCTGACCAACTCTAAGGTGCCTAAAAAAATGAAGTGCAAAACATCTGTACGATTTCAATTGCTGCACAATTTTGCCGAGACTTTTCCCACACAGACTTTTTCACAAGCAAGTTAAATTTATGGATGGAAGTTAGGTCAACTTTGATTTAATAAAAACAAATAATATACATTTGAGTTTTAGTAATTATCCTTCTTATTGTCAGTCTGTTAAGGAGGGTTAAATATGTATAATGACTTTTTTTTTTTTAAATGTTGATCAAACGGTTTTCTTTACTGAAGAGATGTCCATCCTCCTAGGAAGCAGGACACTTAAAAACTGAATAATTTGGTTTGGTGTGGGGTTAAGCCAGACCCTCCGACATGGTACTTAATTAGAATTAATTTGGAGGGTGGAGCTTAAACCTAGTGTTCCCTGAGTCTTCCTGAGACAACCGATAAATAAGCTTGTGTTTTTTTTTTAATGTTGATCAAACATTAGCAATTTATTATCTGATTATTATTGCATATTCTGTCCTAGATAATGCATTTATTATTTTCCAACAATCTACTGTCCTTTCATACAATACGTTATACACCTGCCATAAAAACCTTAGAAAGACTCGAGAAAACATTAGTATTGTACACATTCTATTATTGTTTCGCTTGATCGAAGTTCCCAGATCTTCAGTATAAATAACGAAGGCAATGACAAGGACAAAATGTTTAGTGATATGGGCAAGCCTTTCCAAACTAACATCTTTGTTATCCAAAGCAACGAATGAGAACAACATTCTGATTGGCTGCATAAAACCTAAACCTGGTTTGAATCACCATAGGAAAGTGTTTTATATGTATGGCATAGCCATCTGTGCTACTGTTCAATTGTGTAGTGGATATCTAAAGATATTAACTTAGATAATTATGTTTCAGATGCAAACTCAACTTACTTGCAAGAGTCTATGACGTATACAACATCATTTATTGTAATGCTGGTCTCCGCAATATTAGTTGACAATATAACCTGCAGCAAGGATGAAGAAAAAGAAAAAAAAGGAAAAGATTCAGCGAGCATAATAGAAAGCCACAAATAACTAAACCAGTTCATATTAAACACATTTATTCATAGATCTTACCTTGATGATGCCATCAGGTACTGGGTCAAACACTTTCCGCTGTTCCTCTCGGGGGATCTGTGAATGCAGGGGTAGGATGCAGTAACTGTGGCTTCCTGTAAAAAACAATATATAAATTTAGTATCAGATTGAATTCTGGCATTGTAGTAAATAAACACACTACATGTACCCAATGACATCACTGAAGCAGCAAGTGACAGAATTAAAAAGAATTTCAACAGTTTGAGAGAACTCTCACATGTAAAAATTAGACCTGCTAGTACATTGTTTGACCAAAGAAATTGCAAATATCCCTGGTTTGTTAAGACAAAAAGTAAAGATATGTAAAACCACATGATAGAAAGAAATACTGATTAATTACCAAAGTGTGGATTCATCTCCAAATGTTTCTGCATGGCATAGATAAGATTCCAGCCTGGCAAAAAGACAAGTACAGCCCCAGGGACATTCAAGGTTTCAATATATTTTAGCAGAGCTGCAATGAGTTCCAAGGAAGTCTCCTTTTCACTGAGTTGAGACATTGAACGCCGAGTTTCAGGACCATAATCATCCCCACACACAAGGTTACAGTTTGTCTGAAGGACACATACAAGAGTTCATTAAGTACCAATGTAGTAAAAAGATATTACAGTGAAAGGTTTTTTCACTCCTAAGTCAAGATGAGCAAATTTTTTTCGCCATGATTCACCACAGAAATGACACCCATTGACTTCAATAGGAGGAAAAAAATTTGCCCATAAAAAAAATAAAATTATTTTTTGCTGTGTGGAAAAAAAAAAAGATTTTTCTGTCATCTTAGGGGGACACATGGACAATGGGGTTAAGCTCAACCCTACCAGGAGGTTGGACAATGCTCTCCATTTGGGATTGTAGAGGACTCTTCTGTCAGTTGTGTCTGACACCAGGGTCATACTAGGAGCAGGGTTACCTGCAGGGCCGGACTGGGAGGAAAAAGCAGCCCTGGCAAAAGTATCAAAGCACCCCATGTATTCCCATGCATGCAAAGCATGATATACATTTCCAACCCCAAGGTTAACTAGAACTAGTGTTTATTAATAGATATTTTATTCCCAGCAATATTATACACCCTATGTGCTGGAACTGGTCCTTGCAACAAATATTTCCCCCTAGTTTCTATCACAACTATTCTATCTGATGGATTAGTGACCCTATACTTCCAGTATATTCTAAATGTTCCCTTTGTGTGCCCCCAGCTAGACCATGTACCCTGGCAGATAAGAGGACTTTAATTACCAAGTGTGGCACAGGGCCAAAGTGTGGCATACTTGAAGGGACGCAGCTTTCTCATGCAATTAATGCTACATATCACAGTGTAACATATACAGGCTGAAGTTATTGTTCTGAGCATGGATCATCCTCCTGTTACCAAAATAACTATCATAAGCATAAGGGATTGGGTATATAGCAAGCAACTCTAATATTACTAACTGGCTTAGCTGTGGCTGGCTATTATGGACAGCTCATTTACAGTGACTGGCTAATTTACATATTAAAGGCAGGCATTTTTAGGTGAGCAGCCCATTTACATTTTAAAGCAATCGGCCCATCTGGCATTTGCCAGAACCCACAGATTGCCAGTCCGGGCCTGGTTACCTGTCTCCTCTTCAGTTAACCCCATCATGGATTAGCCCACCAGGGTCAAATTCTAGCCTGGAAGGCTATACTGACGACCCAGACAGTTCTTGTTCCTCACTAGAGCACAGAGGGTCCGGCCTGTGGAAGCCCTGGTAAGTATGGAAGGGCGGGCAGCAGGCACCATCTTGTGTGACCGCAAATGCATTCCAGCGGCCATATTGAGTGAAGGAGTTGGGCAGAGGACAGCTCTGTAGGACATACACAGAGTGTCCAACACAAATTCAGACTTCCTCAGCCTAAATCAGTTGCGCCCAGGCTAATGGGAGCTTCTCCCAGAGGCATTCATGGAGCTCGTGAATCTCTGGGGACAGCCACAAATAGCACAAATGGCATTCAGGGGCAACAGAAAAGTTCCAAGATTCTTCGCTCACCATTGGGGGACAGACTGGCAACAGGAGTAGATGCCATGGAAGAGTGCTGGGGGTTCGTTCTAGTGTAAATCCCCCCCCCCTTTCCACACTTCCTGGGGTCTTTAAAGGGGAAATAGCGGGAATTTAGCACTGGGGGTTGAATTCCCCTTTAAGAAAATTAGACAGTCGATCACCACAAAGTAGCTCCATACTGGATTCGGAGGACATGGTTTTCGGATCTAAGGTGCAGACCCGATCTTTATCTTCAAGATCCAATAGTGAATCCCAACCCCAGTCTATTTGCTGGACAGCATGGCTGTCCATTTAGCAGACAAAAGGGCTAATGGTAAAGGTTATAGCAAAGATGCTCAAGGCACGCAAATCAAGATCCTATTACAGTGAGTGGCACTCATACATTGACTGGTATAAGGATGCCGATCTGCCTTTCCTAGAACTCAGCATTCCAAAGATACTGTCATGCAGTGGGATCTACACCTAGGTCTAAGACTGAGCACCCAGAAAGTACAGGTTTCAGCATCACTATTCTTCTCTAGCATCGACTAATGACAGAAGACTTGATATTCACATTTCTGCAAGTAGTAATGCATATAGTTCCACCTTTACATCTACCAGTCGCAGGTTGGGATTTAAATCTGGTACGCAAGGTTCTACTGGACCCACCATTTAAGCCACTGAACTCAATCAGATATCTGGCTTACCTGCAGGTGGTGTTTCTGAGGGAAACCTCATGAACCATGAGAGTGTCTGAGCTGAGTGCACTGTCCTGTGATCCAGCATTGCTAGTCTTTACAAGGATAGGTTAGTACTATGTACAGTTCCTTCATTTTTACCAAAGGTAGTTCCCACTTCGGTGGTACCTGGATTGGTCGAAGTCTTCCTCTGTTCATAATCCCTCTTCATTTTACTAGCGGGACCTCATAGAGGTCAGGCAGCTTCCAAGATTTCCATCTCTAGGTGGATCAGAGAAACCATCAGGCCTAATTGAGCAAAGGAAAGTCACTACCCGAGGGTACCCGTGGCCACTCCACAAAAGCAGTGAGTGTTTTCTTGGGCGGGCACAATTCCGCCTCGTTGGACCAGATCTGAAAAGCGACTACCTGGTTCTCTGCGCATTCTCTACAAGACTTTACAGACTCTACACTTTTCCTCGTCTGAGGCCTCCCTCATCATCACAGAGTGTTGCAGTCCATTTTACACTAATGTGTCTAGTTAAGCTCGTTCCCACCCTGCTGTTCTGTGACTGCTTTGTTAAGTCACCATTGCCACAGGGCTTCCCTCCCAATTAGGACAAGCTTAACCAAATGTTCGTTCCAGAATAATGCCTGGTTTAAGGTGGCCATACACGTAGAGATCTACTCATTTGGCGACCTCTCCCCAATATGCCCACCTTGAGGCGGGCGATATCAGGATGATCCGATCGTGGGCCCAACGATCCGAACAGATTTTTAGTCCTGCCCGATCGACATCTGGTCGACTTTTGGCCAGATATCGATCAGTGAAGCCCGTCGGTGGGCCCCATACACACTTGGTCTGTCGCCAGCTTTTATCGCCCAATGTATGGCCACCTTTACAGTTTTGCCTGTTTTAGTTGTATTGTTAAATGTTCATATTGTTCCGGCTACAAAGTGTTTGGGACAAACTGAATTGGTAGAGCACATTGTACGGGATTGAGCATAACAAGAAACACCCCTTAATTATTCAAGTGTCCTACCTCCTGGAGGGTAGAGCTTAATCCCATTGTCCCTGTGTCCCCCTTTCGACTACAGAGAAATGGATTTGATGGGGAGTATTAAAAATCCTGTTTTGTTGCCTATAAACTTTAATGCATTTGTGCGACTTTTCACTGGAATGGCCAAAGTTATGTAGACCATAGGACATACTGATCAAAGGTGAAATGAAGTTTGCCACCACTCTTTATTAAAATTATGGTATTTTTAGAGACATTTTTTATCAAAAGGTAAATTCTCAGGTTTCACCCACTGGTTAATATGCCCCTTAAAAATCAAATATAAATGAACAGAGAGCAATGGAATTTATCTACAAGGGACTGAGGCACGTCTGTTCACCCTTTGATAAATTTACACCAAGTGAGAATAAGTGAAGCAGGAAATGTTGATTTGCTAAATTCTAAATACCTGTTCAGCAATACTCACCTCTTCATCATCTCCTCCTTCCTCATCCTTATCCTTTTTCTTCTTATCCCTTGGAGGCGGTATGAACTGGGTCATCTGTATGCAGTCTTCTAGATAGTATTCTGCAAACAAAATATTATGGTCAGACTAAATGCATTAAATAGAATTTGTTTTATCCATTTCCTTAGATATGTTTGCTTTGTAAATGGTGTCTCCTTACAGCCAAGATTTAACACATCAACTATGTAACTATGTAACAAATGGCAAATTAAAGCCAAGAACAGTACAATGCTTCTTTGCTTTGCCTCAACCCAATATATACACATCCTTCTGAAACACTTGCCCTTCACTATAACCTTGAATATTTGTTTTCATAAATGAGCAATCAGCAATAAAAAAATATATACAGCTCTACGAAATATGTTGGTGCTACACAAATACATAATAACATGCACTAAACTTCAGTGTCCGAATTCTGTATAGAATTTACAGAATGTTAAAGTGATACATAAACATTTTCCTTAAAGGAAAAACTATATCCCCAAACAATGTAGGTCTCTATAAAAATATATTGCATGAAACAACTAATATGTAAAACCTTGCTTCATGTAAATAAACCATTTTCAGAAGAAGATACTTTTTAATAGCATGTGCCATTGGGTAATCAGAAATAGAAAATAGCCATTTAAAAAAATATTAGGACAGCCTCCTGGGATCGTATAATTCAACGGTGCACACAAACATACCAAACTATAAAGTTAGGTCACACAAGCCAATTAACAGAGTTGTCTTTTGCTTCCACACTTCTTCCTGTTACAGTAAGAGTTGAAATATTTCTGGTCAGGTGATCTCTGAGGCAGCACACAGACCATCACGAAAACAGGATTTTTGATACTCACAGTTAAATCTGTTTCTCTGTAGTCATTAGGGGGACATATGGGGGTAAAGCTCCATCCTCCAGGAGGCAGGACACTTGAAGAATAATTAAGCGGCGTGCCTATAAGGCTATACCTCGTACACTGTTCATTCCTCTTCAGTTTGTTCCAAAAGCTGCTAAACAATCACTAACTCACATAACAGGCAGAAAGTAAACAGTGGAACTGAACAAAAAAACTAGACCAAACTGTCAATAGCTCGTTAAGGGCAGGAAGCAGAGAAACACATTTAACGGTGAGTATTAAAAATCCCGTTTTCTCGTCGTCTTACGGGGACACACACAGAGAACCACGGGGACTTAAAGCCAAAGTCCCAAAACAGCAGAGTGGGAACGAGCTAAGTATATTGTATGTATTTGCAGAGATGAATTAAGTACCGACTGCAACACCTTACGCCCGAGGGAAGCCTCGACAGGAGAAAATGTGTCAACCTTGTAAAATAGAGAATGTGAGTGCAAAAGACCAGGTAGCCACCCTACAAATCTGCTCCAAGGAAGCAGAGTTCCGCCATGCTCAGGAGGCTCCAACTGCCCTAGTGGAATGAGCCCAGAGTCCTTCAGGTGGTGCTCTTCCCTTTGCAGAGTATGCCTGCTTTATTGTTTCTCTGATCCATCTTGATATCATCTGTTTTGATGCTGCCTGACCCCGCCAGGGGTCTGAAAGGTTTTGAGCGTTCCACATACCAAAGTAATGCTTGGACTACATTCTTATTTTTAGGTTCTGGGCATAGAGAAGGAACAACGATTTCCTGGTTGACAAGAAAGGCGGACACAGACTTGGGAAGGAAGATAGGGACCATACAAAGAACGGCCTTATCTTTGTGTAAGATTCGGTATGGGGAATCACACGAAAGGGAGTTTCCAGAAATGCATCCAGTACTAAATTGAGGTCCCAACCCGCCACCGGCGCTCTGAATGGCAGCACGTTACGGGCTACTCCTTGTAGAAATGTGTGTATCAAATCTTCATTTGCCAATCCAGATTGAAACAGAGTTGAGAGGGCCAACGCCTGAACTTTCAAAGAGCTGAGCTTGAGACCCAATTGTAGCCCTCGTAAAAACAGAAGAATTCTGGGCAAATGCAATTCCATAAACGGGAAATGAGACTCTTTGCACCCCTGGCAGTAGGGCTGCTAAACCATATGGTACAACTTGGAGGATGAGGCTTTACAAGCCTTTCTGAACTGATCGGCCCATTGAACTAGAGCTAGTTTCACTGCTCTTAATTTGAGGCTATTTATTGGGAGTTTGGCTTCCTCAGGTGACCACTGACCTTGTGCAGACTGTACCAGGTTGCCCCCCAGCCCTGGAGGCTGGCATCTGTGGATATCACCACCCACTTTGGAATTGCCCATGATTGGCGTATCGATAAGTTCTTGCCTCAGCCACCACTGCAGTGCCATCCTGGTCTGCCGAGACAATGACAGTGGTCGGGATAGAGATCCCCCTTTCCATGTTAGAATGCTGGTTTGTAGAGGATGAAGGTGTATTTGTGCAATTGGAACTGCCTCTATGGCTGAAACAATTGTTCCCAGGACTTGCATCGCCTTGTGAGTTGTTGTACTTTGACTGGAGAGTAGAGCGTGGACTTGAGCTCTGATCCTGGTCTGCTTGTACATAGGTACGCTTACAGTTTGTGTAATTGTGTCGAATTCCAATCCTAGGAATATCATTCAGTGCCAGGGATCTAGGCTGGATTTCGACCAGGTGATGGTCCATCCAAAGTTCTGGCGTAGCAACATTGCCTTCCTTAGGTCGTCCATGGCTCTGGTTACTGAACTGGCCTTCAGAGGATGTCGTCCAGGTAGGGAGTCACAGATATCCCCTGTAGTCTTTGACTGATAGTGTAGTGACTGGTAGTGTAGTGAATATGGAAAGTCTAGACACCAGGGCATCAACAGCTGGTGGATTTGACCAAGTATCCACCAATTCCTTAGGAAAGGGGTATGACTTAATAAACTTGTGTTCAGGAGAGTTCCACTCGTTCTGAATCAAACTTTGAAGTTGTTCATGTTCCGGAAAAAAAAGATTGACAAAGTTTGTTGCCTCTTGAATAGCCTAGACGCCTCACCAGACTGTTTGTGCTTCTGAGAACCTCAAGGACCCCCTTGATAACGGCATCTAAATCATGTAGACTGTCACAGTCTTTTCCCTCATCTTGATGTTCTTCCACATCTGCGGATGAAGATCCAGAAGATGTGATTTCGCCTTCAGATTGAGACATATGTAACTCAGGAGATGATTTGTCAGACACCGTAGGGTTAGAAGTTTAACCACTTGTGTCGCCCCCACGTTTACACTTGCCACTAGTCTTGTGGCTAAGCCTATCTAGTGCTTTTCCCAAGTTGTCTGCAATGGCAGGTAACTCTTGCAGTGATGCCAGTGACTGGAATAGTTGTACTGCCCATGGGGGGGGGGGTGGCTCCTCTGCCACTGCAGAGTCTCTGTCCTGAGACATAAGTTGTGGGTTAGACGCAGCCGAGGTAGCTGAAGGACCCCCTGCCCCATGGTGCAGGAATTGCACAGCGGCTCACACTGGACCCCTGGGAATTTGTTCTGGCAGTTTGAACAAGCCAGGTATTTCACCTGTGCTGCTGCGGGACCCTTCACCCCTGCCCTCTTGAACAGTCCCACTGACCTACCTTCTGCCATAGTACAGGAAGGTAGAGTGAAGTGGTACTGCCTGCAAGAGACGCTTAGGAGCTTTTCTAGCTCAGCCTGCTGTATTCCTGCTGCTTGCGTTACAAAACTCATTGCGCGCCAAAAGAAAATGGCTGCCAGACTGACTGAGAATGGAACGAATTGCGTTCCACTCTTTGCGCTCCTTAGCGAGCGCAGTACAGCAGCCTCCCACATTAACCAGAGTCCTGCCCTGAGAACGCAGGACTAAGCGCCCACGCATGCCCTGGACTGAGAGGGCTCACCAAAGCCCCAAGAGCCTAACAGGGAGGGAGGGAGAGAGAGGGAGAGGGAGAGAGAGGGAGGGAGAGGGAGAGAGAGAGAGGGAGAGAGAGAGGTTTGCCCCAGCAGACATAGGTAATATCCCTAAACAGGTAGAGTACCACTTACCCCCCACACTGGCCAGACCTTCTGCCCTGAATCCATAGCGCAGGCACTGTCTAGGTTGTCTGTACAGCGAATGCTAGGGATTGACCCCGGAGTGTTGCACCTTGTGGAGGCTGCCCATGTAAAAGAACAAGTAACCCTGCCTTTAGGCCTCACCCCGAGTATCAGCCATGGGCTGAACACAGAGTCATTCGTTGCTTAAATATCTATACCAGTTTGGAAAGATTCTTTAATATGCCACTTAATTTGATATTAACTATCTGTTGCTCAAGTATTCATTTTAGGGGTATAGTTTTCCTTTAATGTTAAACCTGTTGGTATCTTTTAGGAATACATGCCTTAAAAAAATCTCAGAACTTTGTTGCAGGGTGGGGTAACAAGACACACACAAGTAGTATTTTAAAAATGATGCCAACATGTCCTAAAAAAAAAAAAGGTAGGAAGTAGGGAGACCTGTCAGCAGGTTCCATCGATACCTGTATCCTGTATTTTACGCAAACATGTGAAAGGTAAAGCGAAAGAAAATGTAAAATGGATTACCTTGTACAGGAAACGTCCGTCCAAATACCTCAATGATTGGGCAGTTAAAGAAATATTCGCAGAACATGCTAGTGTCAATAGTAGCAGACATGAGAATAACCCGGATATCTGGGAAAGCCTGAATTACATCACGAAGTACCACCAGAAGAAAATCAGTCTAAAAAATAAAACGCAAACTGTGCATTTGTGTTTATATTGCCAAGACATTATAATTATATGGTTTACAAGTTATGGAAGATCACATACTGGCCCTGACCATTGGCCAAACATTAACTAGTGGGATGAACAAGAACACATTTTTAAAATTTTTCCAACAAGAACGATTTTATTGATTATTTCAGGGGCAGTTCAAAGACATTTCCAAATGTAACTGTGGGGGTGGGGAAAGCCTGAAGTTCTTAAAGATAATGCAAAAGCAAAAAGTATATATATCTTGATGTGAATTAATCTTTAAAGAGATACTGTCATGGGAAAAAAAATTTTTCAAAATACATCAGTTAATAGTGCCACTCCAGCAGAATTCTGAATTGAAATGCATTTCTCAAAAGACTTAATATTTAATTGTTAAATCTGACATGGGGCTAGACATATTGTCAGTTTCTCAGCTGCCCCAATTCATGTGACTTGTGCTCTCAAACTTCAATCACTCTTTACTGCTGTACTGCAAGTTGGAGTGACATCACTCCCTCCCTTCCCCCCCCAGCAGCCTAACAAAAGAACAATGGGAAGGTAACCAGACAACGCTCCCTAAGGGCAAGGCCAGACGGGGAGATTCGGGGGAGATCTGTCGCCTGGCGACAGATCTCCCCCGAATCTCCTTGTCTGGCCTTGCCCTTACATAAGATAACAGCTTCCTGGTAGATCTAAGAACAGCACAACCCATGTCCCACAGCGTTCCATTCAGTTACATTGAGAAGGAAAAACAACAGCCTGCCAGAAAGCAGTTCCCTCCTAAAGTACTGGCACAAGTAACATGACCAGGGGTAGCTGGGAAATTGACAAAATGTAGCCCCATGTCAGATTTCAAAACTGAATATTAAAAAAATCTGTTTGCTCTTTTGAGAAATGGATTTCAGTGTATAAGTCTACTGGAGCAGCACTATTAACTGATGTGTTTTGAAAAAAACATGTTTTCCCATGACAGTATCCCTTAAAGCTCAAGTTATAACTATATTTTACCATAATGTAGGCAGTAATATGAGACAACTTGCTTGTTTTTGTTTTAATGGATTTTGAACTGTCAATTTACTCAGCAACCATAAAGCAGCTTATTTTTGAATGCCAACAATTCATGTCATCATGCAAAGAATGTAGCATGGGCATGGTATGGCTACCCAGTCTAAGTCTGAAGATATTAAAGGGGAAAATGAAATAGTATGCTATAGTTGGCCATACCCAAGCAACCTTTCAATAATTTTCAATGAGTAACTTACATTAATATCACGCTCATGGATCTCATCTACAATCACATGGCTAATTCCTCTTATCCCAGACTCCAGTTTTCTCAAAAGGACTCCTGAAAAGATTAATAATGTTGTAAAGAGAAAAATAAAATGTACAGGGGAAAAAAGTTCAAGTAATACAGTACATACCCACAGTGCAAAAAAGCATACTGGCATGAGGACGGGGAAGCACAGATTCAAAACGCACACTGTAACCACAGCTTTTTCCAATCTCTTCACCTCTCTCAAAAGCCACACGTTCTGCAACGGATACTGCACTGATCCTTCTAGGCTAAAGAACAGGGGGAAAATATGCCTCACTTCCTGCTGCTTAATCATTTATCAAGTTAGGTGGAACGAATTGCTAAAACTATACCTGTGTAACCACAATGTTACACTGTGCTGCACGGTCATTGCGGATAAATTCATCCAGAATGTATTGTGGGACCTGTGTCGTTTTGCCACAGCCTGTTGCTCCACGGATAATTACAACAGGGCTGTTATGCACAGCATGCATAATCTCCTCTTCAAATTTTTTAACTGGAAGAGACTCTCGATCAATCAAGACCTGAAAAACAAAGACAAGGCTACAGCAAAAGTTTTTATTTTAACAAATGCAGCAACAACGCAGGGCAATATATGTATTCACAACTGGGAAAGGTTTCGGAATGTTGAGAAAAACCCAACCCACACCTGACCCTTCAAGAATCCTTAACGGACCCCAACCTGCTGTACACTCCCATTTATATACCTGCACCCACCCTGATGTCATGGAAGGGGGAGCAGTGGAAGTGGAGCACTAGGAGGTTGGGAGCGGGGTGGACACACACACACACCCACTAGTGGGGTTCCAACAATTCAAAAGATTTTTTATATTCTATTAACTAAATCATCAGACCTGCTTAATGTTAGGATCTTGCATGTGATACATGTGTTCATTCTTTAATTCTGCGCTGATCTGCTCCTGGGTAGCCTTAAAAAACAAAAACAAAAAATGTAACCAAAAAAAAAGTCCAACCACCATTTCTCTTAAACTACAAAAAAACTAAAAAAAACTTACAAATGCCAGAGGTCCTTCATCAATGTTGCTGCTTGTCCATGGGTTCCAGTTATCCTGCGGGGGAGACCATGGCACCACACCTGAGTGGCTCTGCCTCTGTGAAGGCTCAAAGTGTACCAGTTTTCCCAAATTAAGGGAGACAGGTTGGCTAGGATCTGCAGGCTATTATGGAGAAGACAAACCCAATTTATATATATATATATATATATATATATATATATATATAAAATAAATAAATGACCAAAAAGAGTGATAAAAAGCAACACTTACAGGATATGGTAACTCAATGCCCAGTTCCTGAATAGTACACTGCAGTTGTTTTACAACATCAGGGTTTAAATTTACTTGATAAGGTTCCACCTGCCAGAAAGAAACATTAGTATTACCTTAGTAACAACAGAGACCTGTGTTTGTCTCAGCAGGTCTCCGGGGTTAATTGCTACATTCCTAATGCAATTATGTTATTTGGAAAAATCACAACAAAGATTACTTCCAAACATTAAATTTAAGACAATTATGTTTAAAAGATAATTTAGGAACAACAAAAAATATTAAACAGTAGGTGGTTATCTGTTAGGAACTTACAGACTCCCCTTCCTTTTTCTTTGTCAATCCAGAGTACGGTTCAATTACACTCAAATGATACAGCTGACGCACAATTGAAAGGGCACAAGATTGTGCTGCCAATTTCTTATTAGAGCCATGTTCTCTTGCAGTAATTTCTGCATATTAAACACAAGATTTAGAGAATAGAAAAGCAGTGGACTGCTAGTTAAACAAAAGCCATTTCAGTTGGGGAACTTACTTCTTCCAAGCTGTTTAACATACAGGATCATTTCTGCTATGAAGCTCCTGCAGAAACATTTATGAGAATTTGTTATGCATATACAAGGTTTAACACATTTAATTATCTTCTGTGAGAGGTCACTTAAAAAAATCATGACAGAAAATACAAAGTTTCAGTCCAGGACTGTAATTTCTGCAAATGCGTTTTCTTGCCAATACTTGGATTCAACTGTGCAGCCAGTGATTAACAGCATCAGTAAGTCAACTGTGCACACAGGGTTGTATTATTCAGAGAAAATGTTCATGTGCACAGTGACAGGGGGATGCCATTTGTAGCACTGTACCCACAAACACTGGTTGGCTTTGGCCTGTATATGCATTGGTGGAGAATATATATGATTAATGATGGCAAATTACATCTCCAAGCATTTGAAAACAGAAAATATTTCCAAATTTGACATTCCTGTTCTAGATATTATTAAAAATATTTTATTGCAATCCAAAGCACAGGGCCCAAATATTAGAAGGTGTAATTGTTATTGAATCCACATTCCCAAGTAAAGGCAATAATGACAGTTTGAGATAGATTAAGGGCTGGTGTTGTTATAGAACAGTGATCCCCAACCAGTAGCTCGTGAGCAACATGTTGCTCTCCAACCCCTTGTATGTTGCTCTCAGTGTCCTCAAAGCAGGTATTTATTTTTGAATACCTGGTTTGGATGCAAGGTTTAATAGCAGAAAATTTAAGTATAGTGCCAAGTAGAGCCTCCTGTAGGCTGCCTGTCCACATAGAGGCTACCAAATAGCCAACCACAGCCCTTATTTGGCACCCCAAGTGACTCTTTCATGCTTGTGTTGCTCCCCAACTCTTTTTACATTTGAATGTGGCTCACGGGTAAAAAAAAAAAGGTTGGGGACCCCTGGTATAGAATAATAAGGAAATATTGCCCCGGGCCTTGATTTCCTAAAGAGGCCACTGACCAAAAATTATCCTTCTAATATTTCTAAATTGTGTATTAAATTGGTAATATATTCCACGGGGGTGAACACCATGTTGCTTGTAAACTACAGCTTCATGCATCCCTATTGAATTTCAAGATTATTGGAAGTGCTAGTGTTTGTGCAAAAATAGCAACATATTGGAATTATTTTTTAAATAATTCCTTCAAGTTTTTCTGCATCAACCAGGATCCCTTCTCCTCTAAACCCAGCCCAGGCAAGATAAGATCATAAAACCATGGTTTCATTTTTATAAAACTAAATTACTTTATTAAACTAAAACAAGCTCAGAAGGCACTGACCTGCAGCACACGCCCTAGCAGCCTGTGAATGTGTTTCTCAGCCGGCGTTTTTGGTCACCTAGAGAGAGTGACACCAGGAATCAGTAGTCAGTAACAGACTTCACATGGGATAGCTTAGTACAGCCTAAACTCCATCCCATGTGTTAAGAAAAGATTCCTGGTGTCACAGTTTCTACAAATTAATAATTTCAGCAAACTGTAAAGATTTATAAAGACTGGTTTTTCCGAAACATGCTGTAAGACTTAATACATAACCCTTCCCACAGAATTATTCCATATACGAGCTTTACTGGGAGTAAGTTTTATACTCTCTGTAATGCTCTATTCCACAACAGCTGACTGAGAAACACAAAAAAATTTCCATACTTATCGTCTTGTTATTGAAACTATAAAACTACTAAAACCAGCCAAGTTACACACACACCAACCTGTTGTGGTCAGGCCCAACTTGTGAATACTTGTATTCCCCTTGTGTCTTCTCTTTCTGGAAGAACTGATTAAGACGAGCCTTTGCATTTTCAAGGGTCCAATTTCCGTGCAAACCTGCATTCAAATCCACTTCTTCTGACTCTAGAGTCTGTACAAATAGTAGGCGGGAGCTTTTATTTGGTTTCTCATTTTAAAATAACAGAGACAGGTTACTGGAGAGAAATCCTAAAAATATATGAAGAACTATAGGGCAGAATTTAGTTTTGACATATGGAGAGAATGGCTATATGCTCTGCTAAATATTCTGGGAAGCCAAACTTAGAAAGCAACAAAGGGTGAACACTTACTTTCTGTTCCAGTTACCCTTAAACTGAAAGCTTTTGAGCATTTTACCCTTAAAGGGCAAGGAAAGTGTAAAATAGAATAAGGCTAGAAATGCTGTATTTTGTATACTAAACATAAACTTACTGCACCACAAGCCTAATCAAACATATTATTTATGCTTTCAAAGTTGGCCACAGGGGGCTGTCATCTTGTAACTTTGTTATACATATTTGCCCGACACTGCACATGCTCAGTATGGTCTGTGCTGCTTAGGGATTGTCATAAATGATCAAAAACAAAGCTGTTTGAGTTCTGCATGGCTGGTAAGTAAGGCAGGGGCTCCCCCTGCTGTACTTAAGTATGATTGTTTCCCTGCCAGAAGTTAGGGACTGTGTGACAATTCCTATCCACAGCAGGTTTCTTATAAAAACGGTACACATTTTTAAATTAAAAGTATATTGGAGATAGATTTCTTTTTCATTAAAGAAAGTAAAAATGGGATTTTATTTCTTTGCCTTTCCTTGCCCTTTAAAGCCATTGCACCAATAGAACACTATTTGCTTACAAAATCACAACAAGGTCTACTATAAAAGAGTTTATGTATTTGTAGCCTTGAGAAAAAATAAAGGGCATAATTCCTACATGTTGTGCGCCACATAAATACCATCAGTAATCAAAACACATTGTAGTGATCAACATCCACAGCAAGCTGCATTTAACAGAAAAAAATCCACATTAAAGATGTATATACACTAGACATAAGGGGGCTAAATGGCAAAAGTTCCCTTATTTTCTTAAATTTTTCAACTGGTAGTAAACAAATCAAAAACAACTGCTGGTTGGTTGCTTTGAACAACTGCACAGGTTTTTAGCACCTATGTTTATAAATACTTCTTATTTTGTATAATAAAATCTTACAGCCTGAGCCTCCTGTTCCTCTCTCTTAGCATAATAATCTTTCAAGTTAGCGCCACGTTCCCACTGGGCACCTCCACCATATGCAGGAGGGTTAAAGCCTGTATTATTTTGCATTGATGTAGCACCTAATAAAAAACAAAAAGAAACAAGAAGGCATGGATGATATAAAAAAAAAAAAAAAAAAA
>CM044437.1:93358074-93381541 GCA_024363595.1 Xenopus borealis
AAGAGTGGAGATGTGTGTGTGTATGTATGATGGATTTTTAATTTGGAGGGGTTGAACTTGGACTCTGGTCTTTTTTCAACCCAATTTAGCTATGTAACTATGTAAAATAAACATAAGAGGCAGCCTTGACATAGGGATTATTTTGCTATTTTTCTATACAGATTCCACAATTGTAAAATAAACAAGAGACAAAGGAAATGATGGTAGGATTAAGAAGAGAGAAAATGTATTAGCTGAGGAAAAGAAGAGCAGATGGATTGTTTATTTGGTCAGAACTATGCAGGTGTATGTAGTGTCTCTACAGTTCAAAAATCATTTTAAAGTAAAACAATACCCCCCGGATAATGTAGGTCTCTATAAAAAGATATTGCATAATACAACTCATATGTAAAACCCTGCTTCATATAAATAAACCATTTTCATAATAATATACTTTTTTAATAGCATGTGCCATTGTATAATCATAAATAGAAAATGGCCATTTTAAAAAATAAGGACAGCCTCCTGGGATCGTATGATTCAACGGTGCACACAAACATACCAAACAAACTATAAAGTTAGGTCACATGAGCCAATTAACAGACAGAGTTGTGTCTTTTGCTTCCACACTTCTTCCTGTTACAGTTAGAGTTGAAATATTTCAGGTCAGGTGATCTCTGAGGCAGCACACAGACCATCACGAAATGGTGGTTCAAGACAAGAGATGTAAAAGGGCAATATTTATTTAAATATGTATTCCAGTTTGGTATGATTATTTACTATGCCACTTAATATGATATAAACTACCTGTTGCTCAAGTATTCATTTTGGCGGTATAGTTTTCCTTTAATACAGGTAGTCCTAAGGATAGGTTTCTCGCTGGAGTGAAATCAGTTTCCCAAAAGAGAAAACAGATTTTTTTTATATTTAATTTAAAATCTGACATGGAGCTAGATGTACAATTTCCCAGATGCCCCTAGCCATGTCCTGTTGAGACACATTCAGTTACATTGAGCAGGAAAAACAGCCTGGCCAGAAAGCATCCTGAAGGCACACGATCAGGTAAAATTACCTACGATAGCTGCCTACACACCAGGGGCCCTCTGCCAATGAGGCGTGTTGAAAAATGCTGCTCCTGGTAACTTGAAGAGCCGAATTTCCGGTTTTCAACCTGGAAATCTGTCTCTTCTAGTGGAGAGCGCTGAACCCCCACTACCCCCATCCAGCTAAGCATTTGGATCCTCCCACTGACACATTTGGATATATATTTATCAACCCCATTCAATCTAAACTTTACTCAAGTCTTTCCATGTCACATAACAGTTTCAGCATCTGCAGCTTAATCTTGTGAGCACTTACCACTGGATTCAGCCTGTAGGCTCAGGTGAGGAGGTAATGGGCCCCCAGTGGGACTAGAAAATCCTTCAGATTTAACAGGTGCTGCATCTACCAAGTCTCTCTGTTCAGCCTGAAAGAAGTTGAAGATGACAATGCATAAAAATCCAAATTATGCTGAAATCCTGAAAAGTCATTGGAACAAGTGAGATTACAATTACAGCTTTTATCAAAGAAACTATACACAGTAAAACCCCCACTTTATGCTTTTTCAGGGGACCAGAAGGAAAGAAAAAAAATAAACATAAAAGGTGGGAAAACTACAAAATCATGTAAGACTGAAATTTTACTGTATATTCTGCAGTGAATGGATTCATACATGACAATGTAGCATTGAACAACAGTCTCCTGTGTACTCTTGGGATTACTACAAGCATTAAACAAGTGGAACAAACCCCTAGTGATGGAACTTCATCACTTCTCATTTCCCCAACTCGAACCAGGTAGTTAACAAAATCACGGGCTGAGTTTGTCTGAGCATCCTTTTTGTTGGTGGAGTTACCCATGCCAATGTAGTTGAAGCCATCAATTCGGACCTAGGGAGAATAATAAAGCATAATGAATTTTAGGATTGTGCCACCTAAAATTATTAACTTTTCAAATCAAAGCTACCAGATCTTGAAACAATATGTACTGATATTTGGGCATTAGAGATGTAACTAACTAAATCCTACAGGACGTTTAAATTCATCTAGTACAGGGTTCCCCAACACTTTGAATCTGTGAGCAACATTCAGAAGTAAAAGGAGTTGGGTAGCAACTACGGTTGCCACCTTTTCCTGAAAAAATAACTGGCCTTCCTATATATTTCTTTTTTTCCTATTAATAAAGATACCAGCCAGGCCGGTAAAATACCGGCCAAGTGCCAACCCTAGGAGCAACACAAGCATGAAAAATGTTCTTAGGTGTTGTGATTGCCCATTTGGTAGCCTGTATGTGGATTGTCAACCTACATTGAGGATATGTTTGGCAGTCCACCTGGTTTTTATACAATCAAAACTTGCCTCAAAGCCAGGAATTGAAAAATAAGCCCCTGCTTTGAGGCCACTGGGAGCAACATCCAAGGGGTTGGAGAGCAACAAGCTACTGGATGGGGACCACTGATCTATTACATTGCAGTTATTGGTGTAACTGCAATGTACAAGATCAGTGGTCCCCATCCAGGGGACTACTAGTTTTTTGAGGGAATTTGCATCATAGGATCAGACAGTCTAAGGAGTATATTCCTGCATCTGAAATTCTCAAATAATAGAAAGCACTGGCCAGGTAGGGAAGGCATCTAGTGCTAATCTTGACATTATCTGGCTGACTGACCCACATAGCAGTGACTGATAGAGGAGACATGAATCACCCAAATTAACTTTTTACAGATCAACAGAGCTACTAGTTTCCCTCTGGCTTACACAATATATACCTACATTAGCAGTGTTGGCAGTGTAGCTCATAAGTAGCAATGAAAGATTTGCAGAAAAGCTACAAACGGCTAGGCAACACAGAATTTGAGCTATCAGCAGCTACAGGAGGATGCAATCCCATGCAAATGCAGGGATAGAATACGAACACATCTATTAGATAATACCCTGGCCAGAAGCATAGAGGTAAAGTGGACTGCAATCAAAATATGTGTAAATTAAGGCTTAGAACATAGAACATACCTCACACATGAACTTTTGACGATTCTTGTTTCCTGCTGCACGAATCTCATAGTTTGGAGTTAGTTTTTTCTTGCCACACCAGGCATATAAGAGGTTCTTGATATCAGCCATGTTGTAATGTCAGCTGTGCTGTATTGAAAACAAACAGACAATTATAATTGTAACCAGTCATGAAGATCAGGTAATATATAGTGTTATCACTTCAGGGACAGTAACCATACCTCCCAACTCTCCCTTTTTTGGAGGGACATTCCCTCTTTTGACATCTCAACCCGCAGTCCCTCATTTGTACTGGTCCCTAATTTCTCTGCACTGAACAACCAGCAAAAGAAACAAAGTTTCTAACTTATTATGCTTTTGACAGAGCCTAGAACAGCTAACAGGTGCGAATAAGATACTTTAAAACAATTTTGAGATAAGAAAATAAGCAATTGTAACAGTTTAGATAAGGAGAAATATTTTCAAACTTTCATAACCTGCCAAATTTTGTAAAATGAACATGGAAAATTTGCAGCGCTATGTGCGTGAAAAAATGTTTTCCCCTCTTTTTACTTGCAAAATGTTGAGAGGTATGCAGAAACAAACATAAGTTTTGTTTCCAAATAGACCTAAACCTAGTTTTGCCTGAAACGTTAACTACATATAATAATATAATGCTATCCAGCCAACTTCAAAGGTTTCACTTTATAGTATTAAGTGAAACCTTTGGAGTTGGGCCAACCTTGTGGTTTGTTGCCATTTGTTCAGTTTTGACCAGGATTGAATTGGTTTCCAAGGATGAGTGTAATTGTTGATATCAGAAACACCTTTTCCTAGGGCCCAGAACAAGGGAAACATATGGGGCTCCTTCTAACACGATGAACGGTATCTGTACAATAATACGCCAAATTTCTCTACAGAAAGAATGCTATTGTTAAAATATCATGCACTCTCAATAAAGTAAGTACTCTGCTTTGCGGGCAGCGTAAAGCGAGCACGACAGAAGGGTGATAAAACAGATGTAGTTTGTTGGATATCCAAAATGATAACAAAATGCCTCTACAATCTAAATTTACCTGTAACTTCCCCCGGCGCCGAAACGTAGATGGACAATACAAGCACTGCCGTGGATAAAATGGACGCGCTGTTCTTTCACGTCATAACATGCGACAACGAGCTCCAGTCTCTACTGACCAATCGTATTCGAGAAGGCAGGGGCGCCCTATGGCTCAAACATTTCCATTTCCATGTACGGCTGTAAGAGTTACTACTGATGAAGCAGGAGATTAATTAATGAAATTATGCAACCCGAAAGTATTGAACTTTCGTTTTATCTAAAATTCGTATATACTCTTTGTAAGGCACCATCTAAGGGAATTTCCAGTTTTAAATATGGCCGCCGAGCAATGCGGGGCGTACCTTTATTAAAGGAGAAGTACTAGTCTTAGAACGCAGATGTTGTTTTGTAGACAAAAACGCGGCATAATTATCTACTACAATCCATAGCTGCCAATGGCAGTGCTATAGTCTCTGGAAGTGTCGAAAGCTCTGAATCATCAATCCCATATTATGTACAGAAATGTGTTTTATTGTACTGTAGTAGCTAGCTCCACATATATTCCACATTATTGTACAGAGATGACACCATTTAGGGCTTCCACCTGGCTATAAAAATGATGGTTGGTCCCAATGTTAGTAACGGAAAAAATATATAGGAAGGCCAGTATTTTTTTTCCAGAAAAGGTGACAACCACTCACTGCCCCAGCCCCCAGTGGTGCTTACAATCTAAATCCTTATCACATTCACATGGTCGATTTTGTCAGGAGCCAATTAAGCTGCCTGTATGTTTTTGGAATGTGAGAGGAAACTGGAGTAATAAGAGAAACCCGCAAAAGCATAAGGAGAACATACAAATAGGTTTGCCACCTTTTCTGGGAAAAAATATCCGCCTTCCTATAAGTTTTTTCCTATTAATAACATTGGCAAAAAGCAACAATTGCATACTGGCCAGTTTGCAACCCTACATAAAAACTCCACTTGTTCTGCCTAGAATTGAGTTGCAGATAGTGTTGCCACCTTTTCTAGAAAATTGTTTCATACTTAACGTAATTTTCTTTTCCTGGCCATCCAGGAATGGTTAAATCTTCAAATCTATAAATCCCACCTCCTCCTAGTTACCAATCAGTCTAATACAAAATCACAGAATAGAGTGGGTATGTTGACTAGGGGGATGGCCAGGAAAAGAAAATTACAGTAAGTATGAAACAATTTTCTCTTTTCCTGGCCATCCCCCGTCAACATAAGAAAAAACATCACTAATGGGTAGTACCAAAGCAATCATTAAGGGAGGGAACACAAACACCCAATGCTTAATGTTTTAATTAACAGAAATAGCTGAAGAAATAATAGATTGCCCAAACTGGGCTTGAGATCGAGACAAAACATCAAGTTTATAATGCTTAATAAACGTATTTGGGGTAAGCCATGTTGCCCTGCAGATGGCTTCTGAAGAGACTCCTGCCTCCGCTGCCCAGGAGGACGCCACACCTCGTGTAGTGTGAGCTCTCACTCCCTTGGGTAGTGCACTGCCCTGGTTCTCGTAGGCTTTGGATACTGCTTTCACAATCCACGAACCCAATGTAGACCTGGAAGCAGCATCACCCTCCTCCTTCCTGCTGGAACAACGAACAACCTGATTGTTTCAGTTCTACTGATGTAAATCTGCAGACACCTTCTCACATCCACAGGTGATGATCCGTCTTGACAAGAAGTTGAAGGAACAAGGGATGGCAAAACAATCGGCTCATTGATATGGAAGGAAGAAACAACCTTCAGTAAAAACTCAAGAACTGGTCTCAAAACCACCCTCTCTTCATGAAAAATCGTGTATGGAGGATCCACAGAAAGAGCCTGAAGATCACTGACCCGACGAGCAGATGTAAGGGCTGTCAAAAAGAACGTCTTCAAAGTCAATAACCAAAAAGAAATGTCATCCAATGGTTCGAAAGGAGGAGAGGACATACACTTCAGAACAAGAGGAAGATCCCAAGATGGACAAACAGATCTTGATGGAGGTCTGATTCTAGTAACTGCATGAAAAAATCTCTCCACTAAAGGTTCTTTAGACCATCTCCTCTCAAGGATAGCAGATAAAGCAGAAATCTGACCTTTCAATGTGCCCAGACTCAATCCCTTCTCAAGACCAACCTGAAGAAAATCCAGAATTTTCACCACAGACGGGGCTAATGGGTCGAGAGATTTGTTCAAAGCCCAAGCACAAAAGACATCCCAGATTTTATGATACTTAGCCATCGTAGTGCTCTTCCTGGCCTTCAGTAAGGTATCAATGACAGACTCAGAGCAACCTTGCTCAATCAAGACCCTCCTCTCAATCTCCAAGCCTTTAATCTGAGACCCACCAGGTCCGGATGCTCCCAATTGCCTTGGGTTAGGAGATTGTGGTGCTGAGGTAGTGGTAACGGTGAAGAGATCGAAAGACTCCTCAGTAGAGGGTACCAGGGTTGTCTCGGCCAATCGGCAAGAATCGCAATGAGCTCCATTTTGGTAATGCGGACCCTCCGAAGGACCCTCAATATCATCGGGATCGGAGGAAAAACGTATGCAAAGAAACCCTTCCAGTTCTGAGAGAACTCATCCACTGCAGTCGTTCCCAGACATAGAGTCCTGGAGAAAAAAACTGGTATCTTGGTGTTCAGGTGAGTTGCCATCAGATCCACCTCCGGAATCCCCCAAATGGAGGTTATCCACCAAAAGACCTCCGGACTCAAACTCCATTCCCCCTTCAATAGGAGATGATGACTGAACAGATCTGCTTCTGTGTTCACCACACCCGGAATGTATTGAGCTGTCAGATCGAGCAGAAACTTCTGAGCCCAAGCCATAATTGGGAGAACATCTGCTCTTCGTTCCCCCTTGTTCTCTGAAGTAAGCTGCAGCTGCAGCATTGTCTGTTCTGATCTTCACAGCACAGCCTTGAAGTAACTCCTTGAAGGAGAGTAGTGCCTGAAAAATAGCCCTGAGTTCCAGTATGTTGGAAGGAACACGGGAAAATTCCCCTAACCATCTCCCCTGAGCTGCAAAATCCAATAGATGTGCACCCCAACCCATGCCCGAGGCATCGGTAAACACTTCTATCCAGGTCGGTTCCTCGAGAGGAAGCCCTTTTCGGAGATTGCTGGGCACACACCACCATCGCAGATGTCTCTTGCAAGCTTGAGTAATGCAAATTCTCTGGGCCCAATCCTGTCTCAAGGAATCCCATTGATCTAGAAAAGAAAGCTGGGTCAGTCTCATCCTCCATTTAGCCCATTTGACAAGGCCTATTGTAGATGTCAGAAGACCCAGCAAGCTCATTAACTTTTTTGCTGGCACTACAGGTAGTTGTCGAAACTGTGATACCTGAAGAACAAGTCGACTGATCTTCTCTCGAGGGAGATAAACAAGCCCCAACAAGGTGTCTATTTGGGCTCCAAGATAAATCATCTGTTGGGTAGGAATTAGTTGACTCTTCGCTAGGTTTATGAGCCAACCAAACTTATCCAGCACAATCCTGGTTCTGTGGAGACTGGCAAGGAGAGATGTGGAGTCTCTGGCCACTAGATCTCTTCTTTTTAGAAAAGAGAAGGGAAGTGGATGGCTGGTCCGTATCCGCCAAATTAGTAGACCTAATGGCTTTAATTAAAGGACTGAGAAGCTTAGGATCAAAAACCGAAATTTCCTCACTACTCTCCTCCTCCGAAGAGGTATCATCAGAAGAAACTTCTTTAAGAGAAGATCCTAATCCCACAGATGGCTCTGAAACAGTATGCACGGTCTCTTTAATGGACTGAGAGACAGCTTCTTTAATCCACAACAGAAGAGACTGATGATCAGGGAGGGCAGCTGAGGTAGAAGGAACAGCAGAGTCTTGGATCTGAGGATCCCCGTCAATTTCCTTGGAGACATATTCATTAAAGCAATCTCTACAGACTCTTTTATCCTTTAGTGCAGGTCTATGGCATGCTTTACAACGTTTCTCCGAGTCCTGTCTATCACACTTCTTGCTAGGCTCCTCAACAAGGGCAGACACACTGAAAGAAAAAAACAATGCAGACTAAGCAAACAGGCATCGGAGATAAATGCGGAAGACCGAAGGCTTCCCCACAAACTACTCACTCAGCAGGTTTGGGAGCGGCTCTCTTAGAGGCAGCCGGGTCCATGAGGCAACGAAATGCAGGGCAACAAAGGCACGGAAGACTGGCGGAAAAAATCTTTTAAAGAGCACACCACCTACGTCATCAGGGAATCATCGCGCCGACCCGGAAGCGCACAGCGCTTAGAGGAGCTGCACAGCAGCAGGAACAAACCCCCGATGAGGACGATCCCCTTCCTGGCAACGCAGTTGCCACACAGGATAGGGGCTACGGGCGGGAGAACCACAGATGTGCCCGGTAATCTCAGCGTGAGTATCCACTGCACGCAATGTAGTTTACAGACGTGACCTAAAAAAGAAAAGATTAAAAACGAAAATAAAAAACAGCCGGGAGAGAGCATCCTGGCTAGCCCAGGCTGGGACAGAAGAAAAAAAAGACTGATTAGTAACTAGGAGGAGGTGGGATTTATAGGTTTGAAGATTTAACCATTTCTTCTGTCCAGGATGGGAACCAGCAGGGAAATACCCATTAGTGATGTTTTTTTTTATGTTGACGGGGGATGGCCAGGAAATATTTTTCTTTTATACCTATTAATAACATTGGGATCAACCAGGCCAGTAAAATACAGGCCAGGTGGCAACCCTAGTTGCAGACCAGGATGTTTGGGTGCCTTCCTCTGTAGCCACAACAATCATTTGGAAACAGATCCGCACACACACACACACAAGATTATGCACTTAGGGGGTTGACCCCTTTTATCAGGCCCGGATTTGTGGAAAGGCCACCTAGGCCCAGGCCTAGGGTGGCAGGATTTTAGGCTGCCCAGCCACACCCACATTGGTCCAGAAACATTGGAGATACGCAGGAGATAAAATTGTTTTTTAAATTTCCCATGCACCAATCCCCATTGCTCTGGTCCTGATGATGAAAATTTGAGAATAAAGGGCAGAGTATGGGGGTGACGAATAGGGTTGCCACCTGACCAGTATTTTACCGGCCTGGCCGATATTTTTGATGTTTGTTCCCAATGTTATTAATAGGAAAAAAAAAGATAAATATATAGGAAGGCCATTTTTTTTTCAGGGAAAGGTAGCAACCCTAGTGACGAACAGCAGTGGGCCTAGCCCTCTATGTAAATCCGGCCCTTCCTTTTATTATGCCACCTAGGGTTGCCACCTGGCCGGTAAAAATAGTGGCCAATCCCAATGTTATTAATACGGAAAAAAGATAAACATTTAGGAGGGCTGGTAACCCTAATGCCACCAGAAATTCTATGTTTTTGGGGGGAACCCTCCCTTGAATTTTTGGAGACTGCATAACCTTGTGTGTGTGTGGATCTGTTTCCAAACGATTATTGTTTCTAGGGGACCCAGCCGTGCCAATGGAGGACCATTGTAGTATAAGTGAATTATAGGTGTGCAGTGGAATAATTTCATTTCATTCCCCTGTAGCCAACCTGCCAGATCTTTCTGCTGCAGGACACTGTTCCCACCGCCCCAAAGATCCTAGGCAGGTAGCAAGTCTGAGGCAAGTAGCAAATCTGGGCCATGTGGCCTACTGGAGTTTTTCCAAGTGTCTTATTGGACCTGCTAGAATCAATTCTAGGAACCCAGCACTATAAGTCAAGTTCTAACCACTGTACAACTGTTTTCAACCTATGCTTTTCTCTACTAAATGTTACTTTGAAGGGGTACTTGAGACCATTACTGTGATAAGGCTGTTCTTTATTATGACCAGTTTTAGCAGATGTCATACATATGCTCCATTGCTTTACTTCCTGTTATCACTATATGGGAATCATATGCTCAAAGCAGTATACCTGCAAAAAACTTTTATTGTGCCTTCACACACAACATGTTTCGGGCACCAAGGCCCTTTCTCAAGTGTGTCCACTTTTATTAAAGGAAATGTCAACCCCCCAAAAAAAACATGATGCTAAGCAACTTTGCAATATACATTCATTACACATTTTCAATGGTTTTTAAGTTATTTGAATAAACGGAATACTCCAGCACACGTTCTGCTTAAGGGTTATACCCGTGTTTAATATCCAGCCGAAAACGATTACAACATTTCGGGGGCGTACCCCTTTCGTCAAAGTTATTTGTACATATATTGGTATTGAAAGCAGTGTTTGTCTGTCCCTTTCTATTCTCTGTACTGGTGGCTCTGGCTTTTGAAACAATGTAACATAAACCAACTGATTTACAGACCTGTCTTGTTGGAGGAGACTGGCTTTTGCAACATTGTTTAATATGTAACAACCGGGAATTATGCAAATACTGCTTTCAATAGCAATTACACTTACAAATAACTTTTAAAGCACCAACAATTTTTGATACATTAATTTTGGAAAGTTAGTTATTATTGTGTTTTCTTTTATTAGGCAAAAAGTATTTTTTTTATGTTGACATGTCCTTTAAAGGAAAAGTTACCCCAGGCTGATCCTCTTCTTCTTCAATAAACACCAGCCCAGGGTATTATTTGAGGAGTACCATGCCTGAATCTTCTTTCTCTTCTCTGATTATCCTTCTTAATTAAAGTGGGAGCATGCCCAGTAGAGAACTTTTGCTGAGATTTCTGTACTGCATATATGTTCTACAAAGTTGCCAAAGAGAACACCAAGAAAAACAAATGAGATGAAGAAGGTCTCTGCAATCAGTACCCCAGGCATATTTTTGAAGAAGAGGCTACCAGCCCAATGTAATAAGGAAACTATAATCACTGGGGTGCCGAACAACTTTGCTCCCCCAGTAATTTAACCTTTCCATCTCCTTTAACACAATACCTACTATTGCTGGGCTATAATGGCGGCAACAAAATAGTTAAAATGCAGAACTCCTGCATTTTCCTGCATACAAGCCTTTTTAAATCTCTTTAATCCTATTTATTCTTATCTATTTTCATTTTACAAGATGTGGGGGGTTTGTGGTTTTTTGAGG
Source organism: Xenopus borealis (assembly GCA_024363595.1). Classification (NCBI taxonomy): domain Eukaryota; kingdom Metazoa; phylum Chordata; class Amphibia; order Anura; family Pipidae; genus Xenopus; species Xenopus borealis. The sequence goes on from CM044437.1 coordinate 93,369,179, forward strand.
TTAGCTTCCTTCGAATAAGGGCAAGGTAATATTACGAGACCACAGTCCCCCACGCTCTGCCTTCTCCTCTTGTGGTAGTCCCAGGGCCTAGATAGCCAAAGTTGAGAGAGAAGAAATTGGGACGACTCCACCATTACTATCCATCATTTCCTTTTCCAATCTTGTTTGGGTGGGTTTTTGTATTGGATCGTTTATTTTGATTTGACCATAAGGGCACTGCCCCGGAACCACCACCACGGTGTCAAGGGGGGTTTAACCCCCAAGCAATTCGATAAGTAAAGGTTTATTTATTTTTTATTTTCTCTTTTCACTATTTTAGACATATGAATTTCACATCAATTAAGTAAACCAAGTAATTGTGGTAAAAATGTAATTTTATTAATGAATTATAGCACATAGCACTTTGGCTTAAAGCAAGTTTTAACATCAATCTAGTAGACCAAGCAATTGTGGCAAATTCTTTAATTATTAAAGCACATTGCACTTTATCATACAATAAGCCATCAATAAGCACATGGCACTTTATGTATGCTCCTAATTTGGGTAGGTTCCAAGGTGACCTTTAATGGTAATTTTAGTATTAGGATAGTGGTTATGGATATAACCCACATAACGATCCGGGGTGTTTGTATTATTCGAGATAGAACGGGGTGTTTCTTCTTTGATTGCAATAAATATTTATACTCGTTACTGTACCTCGTTCGATACTCGATTGGATAAAATACTGTGTAGTATACACAAGTTAAGTAATTATTGGTTACTTGTGAAAACTATGAAATTTTTATGATAGGGAAAAAATTGGGTTGAGGCAGGGCCGGATTTCCTTGCCAGCCATCCCTAGGCCCACCCCCAAACCGTGCCGTCCTAGTGCCCCAGGCCAAGCATTCCTAGCGCCCGCACTTGCCCCAGATAGCACTGGGGAGCTCACATATTTTGCCGCCCTAGACCCAGGCCTTGCCACAAATCTGGCCCTGGTTTGAGGAATCACACTAAACCCATTTATATGTCAAGGACTATAGAAAAAAAACAAAACCTGTTTGTGAATAACTACAGAGGAAGCAGACCTGGGCCCCCCATGGCTGCGGGGTTTGCGTCCTCTGTAGTTACACCACTGTTTCTAAACGTAACAGTAGTTTGGTCTCCTCTAGGTCCTTTAACAAACTGGCTTGCAACATTGTTTCAGGAGTCAGCCAGAAGTGCAGAGAATGTTAACATTTCAGATGGATACTGCTTAGTTATGTTTTCAAATAACTTTGACACCACCACCACTGAAAGTTTATAATTCATGTGTATTGGGAAGATGCTTAGAATTCACTATTCTTTCACTGCACCAAAATATATTTTGGTGGAGACCCCCAATGTACTAATTTTTAACCTACTTCATTACATTTTAAGTGCAAGATCATTTCAAGCAAGCAAGCAGAAATTGCAGACTCATTGTTTTAATGTACAGATAAAGATCATTACCAAGAATTTATTTAAAACATTACACTTATACTGTATGTGTAAGGGGAGCACAGTACTTGAAGATTTTCTTTCGATTTTCTTATTATTATTATGGTCCTGATTCCATGCAACGAAAGCAGTTAGTTGCTTATGAAAAGTAAGGCAATGAGAAACCTTAATCTCTAAGGTTAGAGCTTTCCAAATACTGAAAATATCTGAATCCTATGGATGTGCAGTATTTCATCTTTCATCAAAGCTCATCTTCCATTTTTACAGTTTGGGATTGAGTATAAATCTGAATCTGGTGCATTTCTGATTCAGATCCTTAGAGCATTGTATCTACACAAAAACCTACAATAAGATCTATTTTGTTCTATTCTGTAGACTAACGAAGTGAAGAACAGCACCTTTTGATGAAATAAAAGGCCTTTATTTAAACATGGCACAGACCAGATACAGATGTTTAAATAAAGGCCTTTTTATTTCATCAAATGATGCTGTTCTTCACTTCGTTGGATGCATTATAGAGTGGGTGGCCACTACTGAACGTGCACCTCAATACTGGAGGATTGTGTGCGGACAGTGAACTACAGACTATTCTGTAGACTGGAAATGTTTCTTAAACTCTCATGTTTCAGATGAGTTCCAGCTTTAACAATTTGGTCTTGATATCATCATGATGATCAAATTTCATGGAAGAATATAGTGGAAGGCGAGAAGGTCCGAGTGGGATCCCAGATACCTGTGACATGATGTCTTTAAATTCAGCTAAGCCCCACCCTGTTGAAATGAATGAATAAGGGATGAACAAACTCAAGACTGGGACAAGTGCATTTCATAATGAAATTAACATTATAATGTGAAAGGAGAAGGAAACCCTTTCGGTGCCAAACTCTCTTGGTTTCCACTGCTTGGTTACCGAGCAGTAACCAATCAGTAACTTGAAGGGGACACATAGACCATATCTGTTTGATTTTGAATCTGAGCTGCATGCCAAGGATCAATTGTAAACTCACTGAACAGTTATGTCCCATGTGACCCCTCTATAATTCTCTGAATAACTCAGAGTTAGACATCTGAAAAGCAGGAAGTAGTTAAAAATGTAGTGTATAAATGCCGGAGTGATTGGATATCTAGCATAACAGAACACGAACTATATTAGAAACATTTTTTATTTTGCACAACCTATGTATTTACCCTGTTTTTATTTTTACACTAAACTGTTCCTGTTAAGAATACATTTATCATTTTAAAATGATAAAAAGACAAGGGAACATAGTTTTGGGAGTGAATGAGTCACACAGATACAAATAATGGAAGAAAAGTGTCTTTAGCAATGTGAAAGTGTTAGAATGCCAATAACAATTATTATTTATCTACTGTGGCTACCAGGCACTTACAGTTTGCCAAACATGCTTTTCAGTTTGTCTTACTTCCTTAACAATGAGCTTAATATATGTAAAAAGCTGAAATACTGTTGACCAATAAACCATTCTATGACAATGGAAATTCATAGTGATAAGCTGAATGAGTTACATTATAATTAGCAGAAATGCATGTATAAGCATCAACTAAATGTGGTTACAAGGTGCTTTTAGGATGCCTTATATATTTCTTAGCCAATATATTAATAATGACATGCAATAAATGCTAGATAACTGTGCATGCTGTGTTTCATTATATCGACTATTGCACAATGTTTATAAAGTATTCAAGAATCAAAAACACATCTGAAATGCATTAATATTTCTCCTATGTGTAAAAGCCTTAATAGTGGAAATCCAAGACAAAAAAAAGAATATAAAAGGACCAGGGTCAGTACATTACACAAACGGAGATATAGCAATGCATTTCACAAGAGTAAAAAGGTGAAGGAGGGAACACTATACATACCCATGTCAAAAACAAAGATGAGGAATTCCTGAAGAGAGCACTATAAAACAAAAGAATATTGTTTATGTAATATGCAAAAGCAGTAAATTGGATTATAGCATTGCAAGAGGAGTAGGGTAAAATTATTTGTTTGTGAATGTTTCTCAGACTGCTTCACCAGTAAACATATGAACCTCTTATTAAAACAGAGCAGTCATCTGGGATTGCCAGTTTCTTAAAGACTTCATTACTCTTCGCCTTTAGCAGACTGGCTTAAGAGTGATCAAGTGAGATACAGTATCTGTACAATATGGACACACATAGGGATGGATAAATGAGTTGCTCACCTTCCAAACACTTTTTCAGTTTGATTGCTTTTTAGAATAGAATTTATCAATACAGGTGTAGATTTTGAACTCTTACTATTTGCTACTTCAGTTGATATATTTCTCATCTGTGGAATATTAGAAACTATTGTATCAATTATAACAGCTGCTTTTAATGAAACTCAGAGATTCTGCTTAGCAGGGTCAATCAATGGATCAAATTAGTTTCTAGTTTATTTTGACCCTTCTTTCAGAGCTGCTTCAGGGAGACATAAGAAGGTGAAAAATTAAACAAAAAACTGAAAATAGTCTTTATTTCCGATTTACTATCCAAAAACAATGAAACTGAAAAAAGCATTTGGAATGTGAATAATCCCTTTAGATTGTTCTTTGTTTTTATTTTTAAGCCCCACAGTCACACAAGAACTGTAACAATCAGGGACATTGTTCAGCCAAGTTTTTTTGTTATTAAGAATACATAGGTCAAATATTAGGGTGATTGATATGTCACATAAACCTGCAGCTTGTTCTTGTTTAGTGACTCAGTCTGAAATACCAGTATTTACCAGACTTAAAGGGATACTGCCATGGGAAAACATGTTTTTTTCAATGCACATCAGTTAATAGTGCCAGTAGACTTCTACACTGAAATCCATTTCTCAAAAGAGCAAACAGATTTTTTTATATTCAGTTTTGAAATCTGACATGGGGCTAGCCATTTTGTCAATTTCCCAGCTGCCCGGTGATGTGACTTGTGCCAGCACTTTAGGAGGGAACTGCTTTCTGGCAGGCTGTTGTTTTTCCTTCTCAATGTAACTGAATAGTACACAGTGGGACATGGGTTTTTACTATTGAGTGCTGTTCTTAGATCTACCAGGCAGCTGTTATCTTGTGTTAGGGAGCGGTTATCTGTTTACCTTCCCATTGTTCTGTTGTTAGGCTGCTGGAGGGAAAAGGGGAGGGGGTTGATATCACTCCAACTTGCAGTACAGCAGTGATTGAAGTTTATCAGAGCACAAGTCACATAACTTGGGGCAGCTGGGAAATTCACAATTTGTCTAGACCCATGTCAGATTTCAAAATGAAATATAAAAAAATAATCTGTTTGCTCTTTTGAGAAATGGATTTCAATGCAGAATTCTGCTGGAGCAGCACTATTAACTGATGCATTTAAGAGTTCATACAAAATAGTTAAAATAACATTGGTAAAAAGAACTCAACATTACCTGAATCTTGCGTGCTTTCTGCAAATTTCCTTCCTCGAATGCTGCCAACATGTCACCATTTTTTTTGCCAAGATAATTATATGTGCTGTATAGGGAGACAGAAAGAGATTGCTTACAGGTTTAAATTGTTTACATGTTTTATTGAAGATATTTTGAAAAAGCTCATTGAAGTTGCCTTGAGATCAGGCCTCTCACCTGCCAACAGCACCATGTGCACCAAACGCCAAAGCTCCTAGTAGTTGCTAATAACAGAAAGAAACAGGGATCTTTCAAGTACCATAAACACATCATAAACATAAAAGAGATATATTTTTTAGGTACTACATGGTGTACAATATAGTACATTTATTTTGTAGACATAGATGGAGAATCATTTTATATATATATATATATATATATATATATATATATATATATATATATATATATGAACCTTCATTAAAATCTGCCTATGACTTTACATTTCAGTGTTGGAGATGCACTGTGCGTTTGCTGAAGGGAGATCATCCCAAACAATGCCCTTGCATTGGGGACTCAAAACTTTTTTTACAAACATAGAACCATATTGGGTCTTGGGATATTATTTCAGTACGCTGATGTTTTAGTTAATTACAATTACTTAGGCTTTTAGTTACATTCTAGAGACTGATGGCAAAACATCAGTCAAAGGCACAAGAATATTACGGTCCTGAAGTGCTATAAAAACCTAATTTGCCAATTAGATAATGTTCTCCATGTAACTAGATGCATTTAGGGAAATCTGTTTGTGTGTTTGACAAGAAATAACATGAAAAAGGAATTACTTCCCCTTCAAATTGCTCACTCCACACCCCTGGAAAAATCATCAAGATCAAGGAGGAACCAACACTGTATGCTTGAATGTTAATTCGAAACATATCGAACAACCTAGCTTTAACTTTGTGTAAATGCCTTTGACAGCATAGCCAACCTGATAAATGTTTACTGTCATCCTATCTGGTTTAATAAAAGTTGACCTATTAAAAAGAAAAAAGGAATTACCTCGTCCACACCATAAAGACAGTCAAATTCTTTATATTCACTGACACAGAGGCTAAAATCCATAAGGTTGACATCACTAAATTTCACTCCACGAAATGATGGGATATTTTTTTTTACCTTCCCAAGAAGTTCAAATATCTGGTCTGTAAGGAACCAAAAAATTATCATTCAAACTGCTGGCACAAACATACTGTATAGGTTAATGCAAAAAGAAATTCACTGGAGAGCACAGGAAGCATTGGAAGTATCCCACTGTGTTTATTACAGAAGTTGCACTACAAGTTTAGGCTGAATAAGCCTTCCTCTTCCTTAAAACTTCCTGAATTTTCAGCAGGTAACATCAAGTAAATATTTCAAACAATATTACAGTAGAATGAATTTTGGGTATTTGGGGAATTATGTTAAAAAATAATACATTTGGTGCAATTTGGGAGTAAGCCACTAGATGAAAACTCTCAATATGTTGCATTATTGTGCTTTTACCTGACCACATGGAAGGATTTAAATGTTCACCTGCTATTCTCATCTGTATGCACAAGAGAAAGTGAAAAAGTTGAAGTGCAGCATCTTCTGCTATAAAATGGTGTTGCTTTAAATGATTTCTGTGCTGTCTGGGCAAGACTGCGCAGGGTTGTGTTTTTAATCTTTACTTGCTATTATATTATAAAGGTTTTCTAAAGCATAGCACAATCCTAAATGCCTGATACGTACAAGTTATTCCAGTTAGCCTGGGAATGTGATAGTAATAAAATGGCAGACTTGGGGCAGCAGAGGCAACTTCCTTCAGGTACAGAACTAATGCATCTGTAGGAGAGAGTCAGACAAAAAGCATATATACATTTAAAATACATTTGAAATAAATAAAGTACGTATCACAAGATCATCATGTTCAGCTTGAAACACTTGGGGGCTGAATTACTAAAGCTCAATTTGTTCTAAATTTTTTTATGAAAAAAATTCGACCCTTCCACAAATTGAACTCATTTATCAATAATTTTTCTAGAAAAAAAAAAAAGTTCAGAGACAAAATGTCACAACAAAATAAATGTAAATTCCTATCTTACAATCGATGCTTTTGCTGTGAAAACCCAACTTTTTAGTATTATTGGATGAAAACCAGGAATTTTTTGCATTATCCAGCGCAGATCAAGAAACAACTTCAGGAACATTTGCCATTGACCTCTACATGGCCTCCTCAGGTTTGAGATTGTGTATTTTTGGATTTTTAGCAGCTGTGGGGTATGATAAATGAATTTGAATTTGCTCCTAAAAAACCTTGACCATTAAAAATCGAAGTTTAATAAATGGTGCTCTTCACAGATTACCTAAACTGGAAGGTTTGAGAAATGAAGGGCACACAGCACTGATTGCATCAGCTCCACAGGAAGCAGCATGGGCAGCCTGCAAAAAAATAAAAGTAGGGCACACAATCACATGCTGTTAATTTATAGGGAACATCTAAGAGTTTAGGAATTATTTGCAATTACGTGGCATTTAATTTCATTCAATTTAATCCAGCCACTTTTCTTTCTTAAATTGAAACCATTTATCTTTTCAAAGAGGTGTGGGGGGAGGAGAAACATTCACTTTAAGATTGTAAATGCATAAATACATAAAAGCCCATCCCACCAAGGTTCTGAAACTAATGGACACCAACACTATGGTACAGAACCATCCAGTTGTTTAGTGTAGATTGAATAACTTTTAAGAAAGTTGTAGATGCAGTTAGCTGTGAATAGGCTTACATAATGGGTGGGCCCTACTCTAAAACAATATAGCAGAACCCAGTTCTCTAGGACTGTTGATGTGCTGGCATCTGCTACATTGTTTTAGGAATCAGAATTAGAACTGCCAAGAGTGTAAACAGCCACAGAGATAATGCATTTAAAGGAAAACTATAACCCCCAAACAATGTAGGTCTCTATAAGGCTAAGGCCAGACGGGGAGATTCGGGGGCATTTTGTCGCCTGGCGACTTCTCGCCGCGACTTGTAGCCCCCGATCCTCCCCGAATAGCCAAGTCCCTAAGCGCACCGGCGTTGCTTGAAAACGCCGGCGCGTATTCACACGGAGCGGCGCAATTTTTGAAATCGCTCCAAATTGCCTCGCCAGGCAATTTGGAGCGATTTCAAAAATCACGCCGCTCCGTGTGAATACGCGCCGGCGTTTTCAAGCAACGCCAGTGCGCTTGGGGACTTGGTTATTCGGGGAGGTTCGGGGGCTACAAGTCGCGGCGAGAAGTCGCCAGGCGACAAAATGCCCCCGAATCTCCCCGTCTGGCCTAGCCCTAAAACAGCTCATATGTAAAACCCTGCTTCATGTGAATAAAACATTTTCATAATAATATACTTTTTTAGTAGCATGTGCCATTGGGTAAACCTAAAAAGAAAATTGGCATTTTAAAAAAAATAAGCCCCACTGGGATTCATATGATTCACGGTGCACACTTCCACACTTCTTCCTATTACAGTTAGAGCTGCAGTATTTCTGGTCAGGTGATCTCTGAGGCAGCGCACAGACCATCATGAAATGGTGGTTCAAGGCAAGAGATGTAAAAGGACAATATTTACTTAAATATATATTCCAGTTTGGTAAGACTCTTTAATATACTGCTTAATTTGATCTGTTGCTTTGGGGGTAGAGTTTTCCTTTAATAGTGATTTACATTTTCCAACTACTTAAAAACCAATTAAACTGCGTAATGGATATTTTAAGTTTGCTTATATTTGCAGTTTCTTTCGCTATGCTAGTGTTATTTCTATTAAGACAGCCTTCAATATAATAATGTAAAAATTAGGCATGAGTTAACAACATATTTGAAATTATAATTAATGTAATATGTGCATTGATGGGGTATAGTGAATGACACTCACTAGATCTTTTGAATCACTCAAGCTGAGACATCCCACGTGTACAATCACATTGTTCATTCTGAGAGAGAAGAGTCATGCAATCAATAGATTTGGTACTAACTATTTCAACATAGACACAAGCCTTTAAAATCACAGAATAAGAAGTCCTACACATCATAGAGGTTTCACAGTATATAAAGCAAACTGAACCTTTTAAATGGTTTTTCGTGCAATTAAAACAAACCAATGGATAAAAATAGGTTTGTTTGAGAACAGCAAATGGAGATTGGCTCTGATTTGTAAGTGTCAGAGTGATACAGGTAGTAAAGCTTACATAGGAATCACATTAGTAAATTTTAACAACCTACCAAGTGCTGTTTTTTCTCTTAAATCCTACTCATTTCTCTTCTCCTAGACTTTTTTTACCTACTGATGATGATGCCTTACTTAGTCATTACTGTTGTAAACATGATATACATGGACTACTCACTTGCCTCTTGATTGCTTCACCCACTCTTCAGTCAGACTCTTCCTCTCACGGATACTTAAGGACATTCCTTCTCCAGTTGTGCCATTCACTAAACAAGGTAAGAGCACATCAGATATGTATTACATGGTTATAAAAGTGTGGGCTTTTTAGTCACACACTTATTGGCCACCATTATTTGTTTTAAGAGTACATGCACAGTGAATAGCTGTTTATGGAATATTGGTTGCAGCTCAGCATTCCATATTGCATTTTAGCAATAAACAAACCATAAAGAGAGACATTTCCAAATGTGAAATGATAAGTTGCTAAGGAGCTACACCATTTTCATGCAAAAGCCTAGGGGAAAATATATTAAAGGGATCCTATCATGGGAAAAAAAATTTTTAATAGTGCTGCTGCAACAGAATTCTGCATTAAAATCCATTTCTCAAAAGAGGAAACAGATTTTTTTAAATTTTGAAATCTGACATGGGGCTAGACATACTGAAAATTTCCCATCTGTCCCAAATCATGTGACTTGTGCTCTGATAAACGTCAATCACTCTTTACTGCTGTACTGCAAGTTGGAGTGATATCACCCCCTCCCCTTTTCCCCTACAGCAGCCTAACAAAAGAACAATGGGAAGGTAACCAGATAACAGTTCCCTAACACAAGATAACAGCTGCCTGGTAGATCTAAGAACAGCACTCAATAGTAGCTGGTTTACTGGGGAAGAGGCTTAAGGCAGGGAGTGCAAGAAACGTTAGCCCTGAGAAAAAACAGAGAGTTAAAGAAGGGACTTTTATGAGTTCCGGAAAAAAGTAGGAATAATTGATATTTGGCCATGGGGTCAGGGTCAAGTCGGTGTACTGTGGCTTATGGGTAAACAAAATTCATGAGGGGTGCAGTGATATGGAGGTACCATGCACAGGACAGAAATCCCAGGACTATCTGCCCAAGGCACAGGACAGTTTAAAAATAGTTACGGTTACAAAATAATATGTAATGTAATGGATGTTAAAATATTGCATATGTGTTGAATATGAATAATATCTATTATGGATTATTGATGTTTGAGCAGAAAATGGAGGGAAGGTTCTGTGGGCAAGGTAGCAGCCCTAGTGAGTGATCGGTAAGTATAAAGTTCACCTCCCCTTGAAATCTCTCCACTCCAGACCTTTGACAGTAAAGTCGCAACTACATTTTTTAACTCACAAAATAATAAATCAGTGAGTCAAACTTACCAAATATATTTCTTATATGCTGTTTCTGAACTAGATAGTCTACATACTGCTCAATAACCGGCAGGTTGATGTCACTGAAGTGGAACAAAGATTTAAACCAACAATTAGCTAAGAGGTAAGGAAATAACAGAAATGTACTGTATATTGTAAATATTTATTTAGAGCTGTAAAGAGATTTTCATTGTAGCAGAGAAATAGCACCAAATCATTGTCAATTACCTGTCTGACGTCATTGGAGTAAAAGTGGCAGCTATTAAGCCTTTCAATCTCTTCCCAGCAAATGTCATGACCCTGCAAAATTTACAGAACTATTAAGATCTATCATCCTTAAAAACTAGCTTCTCATTATATAAAAGTAATCTTTTACTGAACTGAAAGGAGAAAAGGTCAACAATGTACAGTAAAAATAGGTCAGGTCAGTGCAAAAATGTAATCAATACAAATATTTGAGTTAAATGGAAACTCTTGGTGTATCATTTTCAATTCTGGAATAAGGAAGATGAAATAACATTGAGAAAAATGTCTTTGCAAATATGGCCCACCATGGGCAAGTCACATGAAACACTATGAAGGAAATGTGCCAGGAATTTGGGTTAATACTTATCGTATCCTGCACATTTAGACTGCAGTATGTGAAATGTTAATTTAACTGATCTTTAATTGTCATAAAACTTTGCTATGCATTCATATTTCTAGCCCCATATGTAATAAAAGGCACTAAGTTTGCCCAGCCAAGGAGCAGTAACCCAGGTAAGTAACAGGTCTAGAATGGGATTTAAATTGGACCTGGCATTTCAAGTACACAGAAGCCCAAACAGCCCAGTCTTACAGAATTCCCTCTGGTATTTGCCTGAATCTACAGATTGCAGGTCCGGGGCTGACCCATAGCAACTAATAAGAGGTTTGCTTTTAAACAGGTGACTGGTTAATGCTTTCTACTGATTGGTTGCTATAGGCCAGTGCTGTCCAACTGCTGTAAAGCTTCCCACCCAAAGCAGACCCTTATGCATCTTAGGATTCAGTTCTAAATTTCGGTTCTTCCAGGGCAGCTTATTTCTCACTTACAACCTGGGGCAAAGCACACGAACAGCACCCAACCCTAACATGTAGTATACTGGTGCACATGTGGTCATTAAACAATTGATTAAAATGGATTTTTCCAGAATAGTTGCTACATACTGTAGCTACATCCACGATTGCTAAAGGGCTGTTTCCACTGCACTGCTATTTTACACTGACAAAAAGAAGAAGTGTTTCACGATGTACCGCAATGCGTATGTTGTGTCTTTTTTGATGATCAATGTTGGCCAAAGGCCTGTACAATCGTTAAAAAAAACTTTACAGCATTTATACTAAGGGGTACATTTATCATCAATTGAGGATCATGGCTAGGCCAAAGGGAGGCAGAAAACCTGAGAGAGAACACACTTGTGCTGTCCACTATTGATTGCTTTTGGTTTTTTTCATGGGTGGGTTTCATGTTTGGCCTGACCACAATCCTCAAGGATCATAAATATGCTCTTAAAAGGGTTGTTCACCTTTGAGCTAACTATTAGTATGATTTAGAGAGTGGCATTCTGAGACAATTTGTAATTAGTTTTAATCTTTTATTATTTGTGGTTTTTGAGTTATTTAGGTTTTCATTCAGCAGCTCTCCAGTTTGCCATTTCAGCAAACTGGTCGCTAGGGTCCAAATTACCGTAACAACCATGCACTAATTTGAATAAGATACTGGAATATGAATAGAACATGACCTGAATAGAAAGATGAGTAATAAAAAGTAGCAATAAGAATACATCTGTAGCATTTGTTTTCAGAAGGGGTCAGTTGACAGCTGGAAAGAGTCAGAATAAAAAGGAGATTTTGTGTACTCACCGTTAAATCTCTTTCTCTTCAGTCGCTTGGGGG
>CM044437.1:93387400-93414376 GCA_024363595.1 Xenopus borealis
GTTTGCTCTTTTGAGAAATGGATTTCAATGCAGAATTCTGCTGGAGCAGCACTATTATCTAATGCATTTTGAAAAAAAAAAATTCCCAGGACAGTATCCCTTTAATATTCCTGTTTAATATACCTATTCCACTGTGATGTGCTGTCTGTCACCCCTCAACTGCGCTGCTCTCTCTCCTCAGCTGACAATACCTGTACATGGGCTGTATAGTACCAAGCAGAATTACCTGTGTATGGGGCATCACAGTGAAGGAGGGCCATTTGCTGCACAGAAAATGAATAGGTCTAGCCTTTGCATTAATATTATTTAGTGTTTTATTTAAAAAATAAAAAGTATGAGGTAAGGAAAAAATTGACTTTATAAACAGGGGAATAAATGATATCAAGAATTTCATCCATAACATAAAGATCCCGGTATTACTGAATATCTAACAGCAAAGGAGCATAAAATAATGCAGCTCTAATTGTAAATCAAAGTTTGCCATCTTTGAAGCCAAGCAATGCATTAACCATTGTTTAGTAAGTAAAGCATGAGTTGTCAGTGTCCCAGTAGTTTATAAACTACAACTCCCAATATTGGCTGGCACTGGATGCTGATTGTTATGGTTGAAGAAGAAACTATACATCTATAGACCAGACAAAGTCCAAGCAAATCTTCTTTATTCTACTCTCAGCGTCTGCCAGTGCTTGACAATGTAATTTCCCTGTAGCAATCTCACCGCCCTGTACCTGCTGTTTGTGCTCCAGCTCCTGCTTCCTCCAGTCAGCCGGCAACACTTCATAACAAGCCAAATCACATGACTGCCTCTGTCACTGCATCCTGGGAGGGACTGAAATGAAATACGCCCATCTTACACAGCGTGTGGAGTATCACGTACCTGCTGTGACACCCCAGCGCGGAGGAATGTGTTTCTGTTCAAGCGGGGATAGAATATGTACCCCAGGTTCCAATAATAGTTTCAAAGATCTCACCAATTACTGATTCTGTGTCTCTCCTGCAAACAGTGCAGTCTGCAGATGTCTCTGCAAGCTGATGTAGCCTCCTACTGTTTATAAAATGGCTCTGTGGGGGAGAAGTCATTTGCTTCTTTCTCTGAATGTGTGTGAGAGAGAGATTGCTTCTTTGAGGCAGATTCACTAAAGCACGAAGCGGCTAATGTCATTTCGCAACTTCGCAAATTCACTAACACGGACTTTGTCGAATTTTTGCTAGCGAAGTAGATAGACTTCGCACTCTTACGCCAGGCGAAGTTGCTCACTGATGAAGGATCGTAACTTTGCAAATTCACTAAGATGAACATTTTCCTCAACGTTAGCACTTACGCTAGACATTACTTTGCCTGGTCAGACCAGGTGAAGTTCAATACAATAGACAATATACAATAGACAGGAGGTTGAAAAAGTCCCAAAAAAATGCTGGCGTATTTTAGCATAGGAGGGTGATAGTCTGAAAAAGATCGATAATTTTTTTTGGGGGGGTTACCCTACTTCCCCCCTACATTTCCTAACATATGGCAACACAACTATACAGGGGGCACATGTAGGACAATAGGACAACTTTATATAATTTATTAAAGGTTTCCTGGGCTTGTGTAGTGGAATGTAGTGACTGTAACATATACTTCTATTATAAGTTAAAGTTCCCGCTGTATGCAAATTAGGCTTCGCTAGCGTAACAGTGCTCTGCCTAGCGAAGGAAAACTAGCGCAACTACACTACCATTCGCCGACCTGAGCGTAAATTCGCACTTTAGTGGATTTGCGTAGCGCTGGCAAAAATTCGCCTGGCGAAGTGGGCGAACGCTAGCGAAGCCTACACTGGCGAATTTTCGGATCTTAGTGAATCTGCCCCATTATATGTGTGTGAGTGAGAGACTAGGGGGCAAATTCACTGAAGTGCGAAGCATCTAACGCTAGCGCAAATTCGCCAGCCTGACGTCAAATCATAACTTTGCAAATTCACTAACACCGGCTCTGGCGAATTTACGCTAGCGAAGTAGATAGACTTGCGCAACTTCGCACCCTTACGCCAGGCTAATTTGCGCACTGGCGAAGGATCATAATTATGCAAATTCACTAAGATCAACTTTTTGCTGAACGTTACCACTTATACTAGACTTCGCCTGCTCAGACCAGGCGAAGTTCAATAGAAAAGATAGGAGTTGGGAAAACGCTGTGGTGTGTTTTACCATTGTGGGTGATAGTCTGAAAAACATAGTTTTTTTTGGGGAGGTTTACCCTCCTTCAAACCTACATTTCCTAACATATGGCAACACAACTATACAGGGGGCACATGTAGGGCAATAGGACAACTTAATTTTTTTTATTAAAGGTTTCCTGGACTTGTGTATTGGCTGTAACATACACTTCTATTATATTTTGTAATTTGCACCGTATGCAAATTAGGCTTCGCTAGCGTAATTGTCCTATGTCTAGCGAAGTAACGCTAAATTCGCACTTTAGTGAATTTACGTAGCACTTGCGAAAATTTGCCTGGCGAAGTGCGGCGAACGCTAGCGAAGCCTGCGCTGGCGATTTTTCGGATCTTAGTGAATGTCCCATTGTGTGTGGTAGTATCAATGTGTGTGAGAAAGAAACACTGGGGGTACATACCCCCCAACTGGACAGTCCCTCTTTTGACAGCTTAACCTGCAGTCTAGGGTTGCCACCTGGCCGGTATTTTTTTTACCGGCCTGGCCAGTAAAAATGATGGTTGATATTATTATTATTATTATTAATAATAATTATTATTAATAATAATAATTATTATTATTGATGTTATTAATTGGGAAAAAAGAAAAATATATAGGAAGGCTGGTATTGTTTTCCAGAAAAGGTGCCAACCCTATTTGTACTGTAAAGTTCCTCTGTTCTCTGCACTGAACAGCCAGAAAAAGAAACAAAGTTTCTAACTTAATTGGCTTTTGGCAGAGAGACCAGAACAACTAACAGGATACTTTGTAACACATTTGAGATAAGAAAATAAGTAATTGTAATAGGAGAAATATTTTCAAACTTTTATAATCTGCCAAATTTTGTAAAATGAACATGGTAATTAGGGGGTGTGGTCACTTGCAGAAAAATATTTTGTCCCTCTTTTTACTTCCAAAATGCTGGGAGGTATGGGTATATGTGTGTGAGAGAAACTATGTTAGAGACCGACGGCATGTGTGTGTGATTGAGAGAGACTGTGTTTGTTTGTGTGCAAGATAGAGACTTTGCAGGCCCGGAATGAGAATTAAAATAGGCCCTGACATTTCAGACACACAGAGACCCAATCAGCCCACAAAGAGGCCTAAACAACCCCCACCAGCCCACTAAATAATGACTTTCTATGGCAGCTTATAGCAGCCCCTCTGGCATTTGCCAGAACCCACAGAATGCCAGTCCAGGCCTGAGACTGTGTGTGGGTATGTATATGCATGAAAGAGAGACTGCATGTTTGAGAGAGAGACTGTGTGTGTGTCTGTGTGCGTATGTGAAAGACACTGTATGAGAGACTGAGTATATATGTGTGTGAGAGAGACTGGGTATGTGTGCATGAAATATACTTGAAGTTTGAAAGAGAATAAGTGTATGTATGTGTGTCTGTGTGTGAGAGAGAGTGGGGTATATGTGTGCACCTGTGCGAGAGAGACAGGGGGTGTGTGAGAGAGAGACTATGTGTTGTATTCAGGCCTGGAGTGGCAATATGTGGGTTCTAGCCAATGCTAGAGAGGCTGCTGTAAGTTGCCATAGACAGTCTCTTTGTATTGGGCTGTTGGGATGTTAGCAACTATTGTATTAATTATAACAGTGACTGTGTGTGTGAGATTGTATCTACCTACCTGAAACCCCAGGCAGATGCTCCTATCAGCAGAAATCTGCACTGAATATATGCATAGAATTACATTTGCTTTCATTATGGAAAAAAACTAACAAAATAGTTTTTAGGTGGAGATCCCCTTTCATCTCAAGCATGTTTGAACACCCCTGCCAAGGTCATGTTTTTTAAATGTACATTCCTAGGTTGCTCATGTGATATGCTAAGCAAAAGGACTGAAAAAGGCTTGTTTTTAGCAAAGAGAAAGGAATAGCATTTAGTGCTGTGCCGGTGTTTGCCCTTTTGGAGAAGTACAATTTGCCACATGAAAGTTCTTGCTATTGTTTCATCAAGGCAGAAATATCCAATTCAGGAAGTCAGTCATGGGAGAAATCAGCAAATGCTGATGTCTAGTATTTGGTTCGCCTCATGGTCATTATGTGTGTAAGCAATATTCGGTGCAGTGCAGTTTCAGATCCTTTGGAGGGTAGTGACAAGGCTCTGAGTAAAAAGGTACCCCAAGCTGATGCATCAGCAAAGAGGAGCACTGGACTGGTCTTAGCTTAGTCATTATATTTGCTGGATGGTGGCTAACAGGGCTGGGCCAAGGGGTAGGCAGAATAGGTACGTGACTAGGGTGCAATCAGCCGGCACTGCCAGTGTGACCCTGCTCTGGTGGCTAACAAATTGTCCACACCCAGTGATTAACTCTTTCCTTGTCCTTTAATTTTGTGTAATAGATAAAAATGGATTATTATACTCATAATCATTTTTTCGCCTTTCATATGTTATAATACAACCATCTAAACTGTGGTGGCTGTGGATGTGATAGCTGTAAGTGGGGTGCAGGTCTGGACTGAGAATCAAAATAGGCCCTGACATCTCAGGTACACAGAGGCCCAACCAGCTCACACAGAGGCCTAAACAGCCCCCTAAATACTGACTTTCCATAGAAGCCCCTTTGGCATTTGTCCTGGCCTGGTGGGGTGAGTAGTACATATTGTACTTTAATAGCCCTCAATGATGTTCGGGTTTTTTCGGTGGGTTTCACTCAAGCAATTCAAGCTTTTTCCAGAAGAAAACTCTATTAATTCTAGTTTTTGGGCTGTTCACCCCAGATTCATTGATTTGAGTTTTTTCCAATCGAGGTTTATCTTAAATCGAAAAAATCTGAGTTTGTGAGTTAATTTGAGGTATAAAGAACCTCACAAAGCTCTAAAATTGACCTTATAAAGATGACCTTATGGATTTTTAGTTATGCTGTATGTCTCCTTTAAAGGAAACCTGTCATGGGAACATTTTTTTTTTAAAAAACACATCAGTTAACAGTGCTGCTTCAGAAGAATTCTGCACTGAAATCCATTTCTCAAAAGAGCAAACAGATGTTTTTATATTTCATTTTGAAATCTGACATGGGGCTAGACATTTTGTCAATTTCCCAGCTGCCCCAAGTCATGTGACTTATGCTCTGATAAACTTCAATCACTTTTTACTGCTGTACTGCAAGTTCGAGTGATATCACCCCCTCCCTTTCCCCCACCCAGCAGCCTAACAAAAGCACAATGAGACGGTAAACAGATAACAGCTCCCTAACACAAGATAACAGCTGCCTGGTAGATCTAAGAACAGCACTCAATAGTAAAACCTATGTCCCACTGCGTACTATTCAGTTACATTGAAAAGGAAAAACAACAGCCTGCCAGAAAGCAGTTCCCTCCTAATGTGAGGGCACAAGTCACATGACTGGGGCAGCTGGGAAATTGACAAAATATCTAGCCCCATGTCAGATTTCAAAACTGAATATAAAAAAATCTGTTTGCTCTTTTGAGAAATGGATTTCAGTACAGATGCGTTTTAAAAAAAACATGTTTTCCCATGACAGTTTCCCTTTAAAGTTTATTACTACCCTCTTCAGACCAGCAGACCTGTATGATCTGTTATATCATAATATAAAGGATAATTTATTAATACTAGTGTCCCATAAAAGGACAAAAGGCATAATCAAAATGAATAGTTTGTGGGTACCAGAGTTTGGTAATGGGTAACAGTGGTGCAACCAATGCAAAACTCTCCTTATTGCATTGAATCATGTCTCATAAGCAGACCTTTGCAACTGAGTGGGCCCTGTGAGGTCCTAATTAGTCAGCGGTCTCACTCTCTCTCCCCCTCTGTATTTATATCAAATGTTTTCCTTTATGTTTAGCAGTTTGTAGAAATTATCCAGAATGCTTGGGACCTGGGGTATTCCATATAACAGATCTTTCTGTAATTTGGATCTTTATATCTTGTCTAGTAGAAAATCATATAAACATTAAACAAAACCCAATAGGCTGGTTTGACTTCCAATAATGATTCATTAAATATTAGTTTGGATCAAGTACAAGCTACTGTTTTATTATTACACAGAAAAATGAAATAATTTTTAAAGATTTGGATTATTTGGATAAAATTGAGTCTATGGGAGACAGCCATTCAGTAATTTGGAGCTTTATGGATAATGGGTTTCTGGATAACTGATCCCCATACCTGTACAACACATTGAAAATAAAGGAACACATTGGGGCAAATTTACTATTATTCCCCAAAAAAAATTAGTTTCTACTCGATATTCGATTAGCATTCGATTTTCGAATGTTAATCGAAGAGTTCTAGGCTACCTTTTATTCGATATTCGATCATTCGACGATCGAATACAAATTTATTCGATCAGTCGAATAAATCATTCGACTGAACGAATAAATCATTCATTCGAATGATTCGTACGATTCGAACGATCGAAGACTTCGATCGTACGAATCCTATTCGATTAGGACTTAGTCTCGGAAGCCTATGGGAGTGTTTCCATAGGCTTCTATTGCAATTCGGTAGGTCCAAGCTGCCGAAGTAGGCAATCGAATAAGCATTAAAATCCTTCGCTGGTCGAATGATCGAATATTCGTTCATTCGACTCTATTCTAATTTATTCGATCGTTCAACCATTCCCTATTCGATGATCGAATATGCCAAAATTCACATATTCGACCAAACGAAAAAATCCTACGTTCGAAATTCGATCGAATTAGTTGGAACTTCGAATCCTTCACGTGAATTTAGTAAACCGGCCCCATTAAATAGGGAATGCTGGTCCTCTGGCTTATGATGTATACTACTGTAACACTAATTTGGGCTAGGCAGACTAAAAGGTGTTAAGAGCATAGGTTACATGTGACTCAAACACTTCAGGCTAGGGCCTTTGCTAAGTGGAATATTTCAGGTATGGTGTAGGTAGTATAACTACAACTCTCAGGCTACTGTGCACTAAAAATAGCATTAATGCAGCTTACACAGGTGGATAATGAGACAGCGGAGGAATGTGCCTCCCCTGAGGATTGTAGTCAAGCAGTAATGTCAAGCTCCACCCCTTTCCATACACTATTTTGAAGTGTGGCAGGAAGTGGTCATTAACACCTTTTGAACAACTAGAAATATGCTGATGTAAGCTAGATACATGGGTCCAGAAACTAGGGAAAATGAGAAAGGGTAGGGAATTAAAGCCATAGGGGCATGTTAACCCTATGCCTCCCTACACTACATTAAAGTGCCGCTGACTTCAGATTGCACATTGCAGTGTGGGTACTTAATGGACTGTAATCCCTGTAGTTATTCCCAAACCATGCCTACAATGAGAATATGCAACACCTATCAAAAATGTGAAGAATCTCACCTTACATTGGAATTGTGGAGAAAATGCTGCATTATGAGTAAAAAACATGGCACCGACTGGGCCAGCGAGGCACTGGGATAAAACCTGGTGAGCCCCTACCATCGAGGACCCTGCCACCCAGACCCATGTCTCCCAACATTTTTTAAATAGAAAGAGGTAGAAAAAGATTTGCCACGAGTAGCGTGGCGAAAATGTTTTTGACCACACCCATTTTTGTGCCCACACTGCCTAATTACCATTTTCATTTTACAAAATTTGGCAGGTTATGAAAGTTTGAACACATTTCTGTGGGTTGTATGTGTTATTACAGTTTTGCTAATGAAGGTGATTTACCCTTTAAGCTGCAAGTCAGTTTCCCCAAGAGACCTGCTTATTTTGTTGCAATTACTTTATTTACCTTAAACTGATTCAAAAGTATCCAAGTGCGCCAAAAGCCAATTAAATTAGAAACTTTGTATCTATTTCTGACTGTTCAGTGCAGGAGATCAAAGAGAAAGTCAGGACATTTCAGTAATAAATCCGGGACTGAGAGCTGAGATGTCAATATCGGGACTTTCCCACAAAAAACTGGACAATTGGGAGGTATGCAGACCCACTGCTACCCAAGACATGCTTGATGGCTACTGACTAGGCCAGTGACATACTTGTTAGGACTCAACCCTGCCCCCAACTCTATTCCCTGTGCAAATACAGCCCTTTCAACATGGAGTATTTTCCCCTATCTTGCTGGAAACAGTTGTATAGGGAAAATATTGAAGACTACACTAGTGATTTTTCATAGAGAAAGTTCATCAAGTACATTTTCAAGTACATACAGTGTACTCGTGATTTTTAATAAAGATGAGATGTGTTCTAAAAATACACTTCACAAACTGAGGTGAACTGTGGCGTTAGACAAGGGCAGACAGAAAAAGACAGCAATACCAATACCGTATGCATAAAACAAATATAAAAGAAACAAGAGTCAAAGCAGGCTGAAGGAAACTCTACTAAGATTAGATACCACAATGCTAAACATAGGGGAGAGTAATATTGGTACCAAAGAATTGGACAAAATATTGCAGAATCAAAACATGGATCAAAGAGATCTGCTGCATTCTAAGATATAATGACCTATTATAGCCAGTTTACAAAAAATCTACATTCAGGTAGGTAAGGGCAAAAAAAATTGTTTTTATTTATGATAAACCTCTAAAAAGTGTGTTGCATTGTTAGATTGGTATTCTAGGGCGGGCAGCAGAAAGCCTTGAGTTCTTTCCTCAAAATTTTTTCTTCTTCCCTTCCTTGTTAAACATCTTTATTCTCGTAGTTTTGTCTGTTTACATGGCATTAACCACCCAGTGACCTGGGTCCAGCATGGGCCTGTCTGACACAGGTGCTCTGTAAGGAAGGAGAAATACAATTACATTGAAGGCACATTAGGGGTCACTACTTAGTAGGGGTCTACTTGCAACTGCCTTTAAAAAGCTAATCAATGATTGGTTGCTATAGGTAACTGCCCATGGGCAAATTTGCCCAGTGTTGATAAATGAGCCCTATCTCTTGGGGGCAGATTTACTAAAGGGAGCAGTGGCTGGTGCTAGAGAAAATTCACCAGAAATCTCATCTATAGGGACATCTCTAATTTACTAACAGGCATAGATGAAAATTTGCTAGCAAAAGAGACCGTTGTTAGTGTAGTTTCGCACCCTATTGCCAGGCGAATTTTCACTCAGGTAAACGATTGTTACTCAGCAAATTCACTAAAGTGCAGATTTTACAGAATGTTACCTAGACCTGGAGAACTGATAAGATTACGCAACATCCTCCTCAATCATATGTCAGTGACATCATATCCTGTATGCTGGAAAGTCATAACATTTCTAAAAAAAACCCTGGCATTTTTTTAACATTTCAAAGGACAAGGAAATGCATCAAAATAAAATCCCATTTTTACTTTCTTTAATGAAAAAGAACTCTATCTCCAATATACTTTAATTAAAAAGTATGTGCCATTTTTATAAGAAACCTGACTGTATTCAGTGAAATTCTCCCTTCATTTACTGCTGTTTATAGGAATTGTCAGACGGTCCCTAACTGCTGGATAGGGAAACAATCATAGTTATGAACAGCAGGGGGAGCCCTGCCTACTTCCCAGCTATGCAGAACTCCAGCAGCTTGCAGTTGGCAACTATGTAGAGATCTGTATTAGATTTTATTTTTGACTTTACATCCTCTTTACTGTTTCCAACTCCAGTTGCAGGGACAAAGATCATGGAGCCAGATTTAAACAGATTTTATTTGGAGGATTGGGATTCTATTTTGAGGATTATTTTGCTGCAGCCACTGGTTCTGCAGAGTTGGAGAAAGTTTGTATTAAACAATACAAAAACTATAAAATCCACATTAGATTTCATGACAACACAGGACCCAGTGCAGTCTGTATATTCTGATTATTAATCAGTCTTGCTGTATCGGCTTCTGGCAGATATTATTTGACTTGGCTGTTTTGATAATTTATGATGATCCCTAAGCAGCCGAAGCCACACTGAGCATGTGCACAGTCTTGGTCTTGCAAAGATGTATAACAAAGTTACAAGATGGTGACCCCCTGTGGCCAACTTTGAAAGCATAAATCATTTGTTTGATTAGGCTTGTGGCGCAGTAAGTTCATGTTTATGTTTAGTATACAAAATACAGCATTTCTAGCCTTATTCTATTTTAGACTTTCCTTGTCATTTAAAGTGAATTGACATCTTAGTGAATTAGCGTAGTGGTAATGAATTTGCGACTGACGAAGAGGCGTAAAGTGTGGCTGATCGTTTGCTGGGGAAAATTTGCCCTTTAGTGAATTTGCCCCTAGGTGTTTCTTAACAGCACCACAGCACCACCACCAGTAGAACTTTTCCCAGTTAGGGGTTAAAAGTTTCTGGCCTCTTATTTTGAAATGACAAATCCCAGGTCATATGGCTTGGTATTGCACTGGGGTTGCGTACCTCCATACGTTTGAAAAAATTAAAAAGGGAAATTATCAGCATTTCAGTCACACCCCCTAAACCACATTCATTTTACAACATTTAGCAGGTTATAACAAGTTTGAACACATTTCTGAGAGTTTTAGATTCATGTTTTATGTGTTATTCCACTTTTGCTAATGAAGATGTATTACCCTTTAAGCTGAAAATCTCTCCCAAGAGACCTGCTTATCTTAAATAGTTACAATTGTATCAAAATGAATGTGCGGAGTGTTTAGCGCTCTCTGCAAAAGCATTAATTAAATATCCGAATCTTTGTATCTTGTTTTTTGCTGCTCAGTGCAGAAGATCAAAGATAAACTTGGGACATTTCAGAAAGAAACTGTAGGTTGAGCTGTCAAAATGTCCAGCGAAAAAAGGGACAGTTGGGAGGTATGTTGCAGAAGGAGAATCATATACCTGCTTGGGCTCTACTGGGTATTTTCTACAAAAGCAGCCTGCTGGCCTTTCAAAAGCAGCACACTTTGTGGTATCTTTCTGGGCTATGGGAAAAATAGACTTGATGTAATAGTGTTAGGGTATCTCTCTATATACAGGCATTGAGCAAACTTAAAGGGCTCATAAGAATAATACCTATGCTGTTACAGTTTTATGTTATTTAAAAGTATAGGTTACAAAGAATCCTAAATATTGGATTTGTATCCTCCTTTATACAATTTACCCACTCTTTGAGGGCCTGCTCTAAGAACAGCACTACTGAGTGCTGTTCTTAGAGCTACTAGTCAGCTATTATCTTGTGTTAGGGAGCTGTTTTCTGGTTACCTTCTCATTGTTGTAGGCTGGGGGGGGGGGGAAAGGGAGGGGTAGATATCACTCCAACTTGCAGTACAGCAGTAAAGAGTGACTGAAGTTTATCATAGCACAAGTCACATGACTTGGGGCAGCTGGGAAATTGAAAAGATGTCTAGCCCCATGTCATATTTCAAAATGAAATATAAAAAAATCAGTTTGCTCTTTTGAGAAATGGATCTCAGCTGAGAATTCTCTCACTATTAACTGATGTGTTTTGAAAAAAAAACTCCTTTTCCCATGACAGTATCCCTTTAAAAAGACCCCATGCAGCGCTTCATTATACATTTTACAAAGGGACTTAGTTTTACCTGCAACTTACTTGCTACTTTCAAAGTAAAATTCCCAAACTTGGTTGCCCTTTTATTAGACACTAGTGGGATCACCCTACAAGGTACCAAAATCAACACAGTCTGCATATGTGTGCTCCTCATTGACTGGACATTATATTTCCTAGTAAATAAAGTCATAAAATATTTATGCTGCATGCGTCACATACAATAGATTTATCTGCATGAATTTTATTTTTTACAAATCTACTAGACAAGAGGTTATGGCTGCTTAAACATTTTCTATAAAACATCATCTGTGAGTATGGGTTTAATTTGGTTTACAGGTCATCTTTTTATTAATTGCACACTAGATGATAATATCCCAACCTCTGTGTGTGCTCCTTTTTCTATTTCTGCCATACTGAAGCACCATCTTGTGGTCAGTTAGGGTTAAAGCATGTTTATTATGGGGCAGATTTACTAAATTCACATGAATGGATCGAAGTTCGATCGAATTCGATCAAATAACGATCGTAGGATTAATTAGATTGGTTGAATATGCAAATTTGGCTTATTCGATCATCGAATAGCGAATGATCAAATAGATTCGAATGATCGAATATTCGATCATTCGATCAACAAAGGATTTAAAATTTAAAAATTATTCGACTGCCTACTTTGCCAGATTGAACCTACCGAATTGTAATAGAAGCCTATGGGAACCCTCCCATAGGCTTCTGAGGCTAAAGTCCTGATCGAATAGGATTCGTACGATCGAAGTCTTCGAAAATCGAATATCGAGGAAAATCGTAGGATTTTTGGGGAATAATGATAAATTTGCCCCTATGTGTTCTTTTGAAGTTTATGTTGGCAGGCTTAATTTTATTTGAATCCAAATTTTCATTTCTATTTACTGAAACATGCATCCTGGTTATATCAGGGGAAGGTAAACGTTTAACCTTTAAAGGGTTTTTGCAATGAAGTGGAACAAAGATATCCTAGTATTTATAAGGCTACTAATATGTTTTTTGTTTTTTCAACTTACAAATCATTTCAGAGACAGAGGCTTTTGTTTTAATAAGAAAAAGCTGCAGGGAAGGAAGTGTTCAGAATTAAGTGTTGTCCAGCGTAAAAATGTTTAAAGCAGAAAAAATTGAAGACACACCAACACCACCTCATAAAGTAAAAACCACTGTTTATTGTAACCTTAAAAAACAGGTGGCTGCTGTGTAATGGATGCCTAACGCTTTTTGGGAACACCCTTTGATCACAGCCTATGATTAAGGGGTGTTTCTGAAACGCGCTAGGCATCCATTACACAGCAGCCACCTGTTTTGTAATGTTACAATAAACATTGGTTTTTACTTTATGAGGTGGTGTGCCTTCAATTTTTTCAGTCTTGGATAATCACAGTCTGAGGAGCTTTACATGAGTGCAGGCACACTGAATTCTCAGCAGTCAGTCTTTAATCTTTAATGAAGGGAGCAGGGGTGAGTCTGTATTGTTTTGTTGAAGTCTTACATGGGAATAATGTTTAAAGCAGCATTATGTGGATACATTTGCATGGTAAAATCACTGCTCTTTATGGGAACTGTGCATAGGACTTTACTAGGACTGCAGTCACATTTGAATACTGGCCCCAAACTACCTGAGAATTGATAATTGCTGTGGAATTGCTGATATGTTATAAATTTTCTTAAAGGAAAACTATACCCCGAACAATGTAGGTCTCTATAAACAGATATTGCATAAAACAACTCATATGTAAAACCCTGTTTCATGTAAATAAACCATTTTCATAATGATACACTTTTTTAGTAGCATGTGCCATTGGGTAATCATAAATAGAAAATAGCCATTTAAAAAAATTAGGACATCCTCCTGGGATCCTAGGATCCAACGGTGCACACAAACATACCAAACAAACTATAAAGTTAGGTCACATGAGCCAATTAACAGACAGAGTTCTGTATTTTGCTTCAACACTTCTTCCCTTTACAATATTTCTGGTCAGGTGATCTTTGAGGCAGCACACAGACCATCAGAAAATGGTGGTTCAAGGCAAAAGATGTAAAAGGGCAATATTTACTGAAATATATATTCCAGTTTGATAAGATTCTTTAATAGGTCACTTGATTTGATATAAACTGTTGCTCAAAAATTCATTTTTGGGGTATAGTTTTCCTTTAATAATACTTCTAATAGTAATATCTAGCAATAACTAATGAAACACTAATAATTAAAGGGACAGTATACCAATCAGTTCTTTTGAAAGTATTGATCAGTATTTTTTGAAAAGTAGAACATATAATTACAAATACAGACATTGGGTGGGAGTCCCCTGGAATGCTCCTAAGCTTTCATGTTGCAACCAGTTGCCTCAAAGCAGGTTCTCATTTTTTGCATTTTTAACATGCAGGCATAAAGACCATGTCTACTGCCAAAGAGACCCACCTTAAGTCTGTCAGGCCACAAAGGGGCTACCCTTATTGGCAGGGCCGGATTTACATTGTGGGTGCCCCTAGGCCCACTGCCATTTATTGCCCCCATACTCTGCCCTTTATTTGCAGATTTTCATCATCAAGACCAGAGCAGTGGGGATTGCGTATCCCCAGTGTGGACCAATGTTGGTGTGGTTGGGCAGCATGCCACCCCCTAAAATCTTGCCACCCTAGGCCTGGGCCTAGGTGGCCTTTCCATAAATCTGTGCCTGCTTATTGGGTACCCCTAGGAACTTTTTTCATGCTTGTGTTGCTCCCCAACTTTTTTCATATTTAAATGTGGCTCAGGGTAAAACAGGTTGGGGATCCCTGCTTTAAGACATTAAGCTAAGGAGCACCCAGGGGTGCAAGGTATTGTACTGTGCAACTGTCTTCATCATACTACAAGTTAATTTTAAGGTGTGTTAATAGCACAAACATCTCGTAAGAGCAGGCACACCGGCTCCTCAGCTATAGGCTGGGCAGTATGCCGCCCCTACCAACTGTCTTTGTGGCCTTGCACAAATCCGGGCCTGATAATAGTACCTTGAACTTGACCCCAACTTAAATATAATTAATCCATATGGGAGGCAAACAATCCTATTTAATTAATTAATGTTTAAATGATTTTTAATAGACTTAAGGCATGGAGATCCAAAGTACAGAAAGATCCCTTATCTGATTAGTCCCAGGTCCCGAGCATTCTGGATAACACGTCCTATACCTGTAGTACATGCCACTGGATAAAGCTGGCTCGTGTGATTCACTGTGTTCACACACAATCCAAGGGCACCAATACATTCTAGGTAACATCAGCCAACAACTAAACTGCTCTATTGTACACTTCCACATTTCTTCCTGTTAAAATTAGAGTTGCATTATTTCTTGCCAGGTGATCTCTGAGGCAGCACACAGACCATCACAAAATGGTGGCTCAAGGGAAAAGATTTAAAAAGGGCAATATTTACTGTGATATAGTCATGGCAATACATTAAGATTCTTTAATAAATCATTTATTATGATATCAATTATCTATTGACTAAATAATCATTCTGAGGGTATAGTTTTCCTTTAATAATGTAACACCTTAGAATAAAAGTGCAGCAACTTACAAATATTTAATGTCTGAAATTACTGAAGCTCTTACGTCCTCAGCTCTCAATACCCCTTTTCAAGTCTTTATGAAATATAATTTTATAGCATATCTGCCAGGTTAGAAGAGAGTTGCTGCAAGACTGAAGTGATAACACTACGGGCCCTAAGGGGATTACTGACATTATGGTAATATATACATTGCTAAAGTTAAACCTCACACAGAAATATTTCAAGTGTCGATTAAATCTTTAACCAAGGGAGTTTTGAGTGTTCTTTTGTTTTGAATCACAATAAGCCAAGTGTATATTTGAATAGGGCAACAATAGCAATGTGCATAGCATCCCATGCATTACAACGGAGGGACTGAATAACTACTGTTCATGGAATTTTACATTCAAAGCCCTTCACTCCTCTACTCCTCAATACATCTCTTCTCTTGTCTCGCTATTTATGTTCCTGGTAGTCTTCTCTGCTCTTCTCAGAGCCACCTTAGCTTTACACCACCCACATCCACTGCCACCTCTTGTCTCCCTTCTATCTTGCTGCTCCTTATCTCTGGAATTCCATCCCTGAATTCCTCCATAAGGAATCCTCTCCCAATCTCTTAAAAAAAGAACCTACATTTTGGAGCACTAGAACAGTAGCCTAGTCCTGCTCCTACTTACTATGCCTTCCTGTAAGAAAAGCTAACCCTGGTGGTCCAGTGGTGGTGCGTCAGGGACGCCTGCCGCACCGCTCCTCGGCGTTAGATCATTCTTAGTACGCACGCTGCGCACACTTCCTGTTTTTAAAGGTGCAGGCACGCTGATGTATGACGTCAGAGCGCAATGGTGCCAAATGTGAAATATTTAAAGGGGCATTTTAGTTTTTTACATTGCCCGTGATAGGTTTATTCCTGGTGCCCTGTATCCTGACCCGTGCCTGTTATCTGACTTCCGATTCTGCCTTATCCTCGTCAGATTGATCACCCGGTTTTGACCCTTGCCTGTCTGACGATTCTATTTATCTGCCTGCCTCGACCCAGCCTGTCTGACTACGAATTTGCCTACTCCTGTCTGTACCGTGACCTTTGGACTTAAAGACTTTCCATGCAGTTGTGCCCCATTGCTGGCCAGAACTCTTGCCCTGTACCTCTCGTTTAAGTCCAGGTGGCATCTGAGTAGCTGAGGGCTCCTCCCAAAGCCAATGGCGGTCACACTATTGGTGAAGCACGAGCCGAGAAGAGGGTGCTTGGCCTTTGTTCTGGTGTTGGGTGCCGACCGTCATCTCCAATTTGTACCTGTATGTTAACATCCCATCCACTTAGACTATATGCTCTACGCACTTGGCCAGGCGAATTTTCGCCAGCGCTACACAAATTCACTACAGTGCGAAGTTAACCCTCAGGTCGGCGAACGGTAGTGTAGTTGCGCTAGTGTTACTTCGCCAGGCAAAGCGCAGTTACGCTAGCGATGCCTAATTTGCATACGGCAGGAACTTAAGCGTAAAATAGAAGTATATGTTACAGCCACTACATTCCACTACACAAGCCCAGGAAACCTTTAATAAATAAAATAAAGTTGTCCTATTGCCCTACATACATGTGCCCCCTGTATATTTGAGTTGCCATATGTTAGGAAATGTAGGGGGGAAGGAGGGTAACCCCCCCAAAAAAATCGATCTTTTTCAGACTATCAGCCTCCAATGGTAAAATACGCCAGCGTTTTTTTGGGACTTTTTTTCAAACTCCTATCTATTGTATTGAACTTCGCCTAGTCTGACCAGGCGAAGTAAAGTCTAAGGTAATTGGTAACCTTCAGGAAAATGTTGATCTTTTCAATTTGTGTAATTACAATCCTTCGTCAGTGCACAACTTCGCCTGGCGTAAGGGTGTGAAGTTGCGCAAGTCTATCTACATCGCTAGCGAAAATTCGACAGAGTCTGTGTTAGTGAATTTGCAAAGTTACGAAATGACCTCACGCTGGCAAATTAGCGCTATCGTTAGACACTTCGCGCTTTAGTGAATTTGGGCCTATGTCTCTTACCACATAGCACTTAACCTCTTTGTGCTATGATTCTGTATATATTTATTATGTGATATGTGATTTTATATATATATATATATATATATATATATATTATACTTTTATGCACTGTACAGCGCTGCGGCTCCTTAACAACGCTTTACAAATAAAGTTATACATACATACATACTTCTGTAAGATCAGTTTGATTTAATTTAATCGAGCTGAATAATCTTACATCTTACATCTTACACTTAGATTTGCATGTGATATAAAATGCTGCTGTGATAACTGCAACAAAGTACAGTTAAAGTATACAGCAGCAAAAACGAATTCAAATCAATACGCTTAGCTATTTGCATCAGACTTAATTGGTATGATTTGTAGGATTTGTAATGGTGGCCATACACAGAGAGATCCGCTCGTTTGGCGATGACCACAATGCAGGGGATACGGGCGGTCAGATCAACAAACAGAGGCAGCCGCGATCTGACGGAATTTTTAATCCTGCCGATCGACATTTGGCCGATATCGATCGGGGAAGCCTGTCGGAGGAACCCACTCACGGGCCAATAAGCTGCTGACTGCTGAGTCTGTCGCCAGCTTTTATCTGCCCGTGTATGGCCACCTTAAGTCTACTATTGGTCTGTGGGTGGGAGTTGACAGTGGTGATATCACTGTGGGTGGGGTGGAAAATGGGCAGGGTAGGGGAGGGTCTGTTGCAATGGCATAACTACTCAATGCTGCCCCCCAAATTATTTAGAGGGGCCCAGCATGCACAGCATTCCCTATCCAGACGTACACTTCCCATCTGCCCACTTGCATCCCCCACCCCTACCACCACTCTCTTATATTTTGTTTTTTGTATGTGCAATTCAAATGTCATTTGCATGCAGTGATCAAGGTAATTTGCTTGCTAATATATTCCTTTTTAAGGTGTCTTAAGGTACTGAGCATGTTTTGTGAAAAGCAGCAAAATACCTTTAACTGTATTCCCACATAAACCAAATATATATATATATATATAAAGGTCAGTAATTGTCCCTATCATTGTTGTCTGAATGTGCCAATAGCAAGAGACCCTGCCATTTTATTGAATTGAATTGAAACCCCCTCCAGTTATGTGTTGTTCCTGGAATTTCAGTTTGAGGAAATCAGCTAGGTCATAAATCAATAATACTAGAAAGAAACTGAAAACTTCAGAAATGCTGCATTACGTTTGTGCCGCAAGAATGCTCCATGGAAAAAATAGCCTAGATGTCATTCTGAAAATATTCATTGTAATACGGCATCTAGAGATATCACCATTTTCACGCAAAAACGCATCCTACCATGACTAAAGAACTGTGGCTTTTGTGATATCAAATCCTACATTAAATCCTTAGCTTTAGACCTTCCATTCCATTCCTTAAGATAATTCCTTCCTGGACTCCTAGCAGTCTGTGTTCGATTAAAACAAACAACTAGATAAGATAAAAAATGGCAAATAAGAAAGTGAAAACATATATCCTTATACCAGTTACGTTAGGTTAATGGCAGTAGGAGAAATCAATCAGGTATCAAGAGGCATGTGTAAAAAACATAATTTTATTAAAGCAAGATATATTAAACCAGTTCAAATCAGTATAAAAACTGTTTTAACATATACAAGTACTGTGGACAAAGAGGAGCCTATTGAAACAAGGGGAATCACTCGGAATTCACTATGGATTCCTAAATCACTAGGAATTATCCTTATTTATCTCTGGCTTTACACCACCAGACTTGCAGAATAGGCCTGGATTGGTGGGAAGACCGCAAAGGCCCAGGCCTGTGGCAACAGAATTTCAGGGGCTGTATGCTGCCCAGTCACATTTGAATGTGTTCCGAGCACTAGAAACTTGCATGATATTTGCTAGCTCTTTAAATCCCCCAAGCACCAATCCCCAGTGCTCTGGACCAAACGAGATAGGACTTTTGCATTTGTGCTCACACACAGGAAGGGAAAGGGAAGGGGTGATGAGCAATGATGGCTTAGGGGCAGCCCATTTGTAAATCCGTGCCTGTTGGGCAAGATACAAATAACTCCTCTTTTCCTTCAGTTCCCCCTGATTTCCCACCTGACAGTCACCGTACAGCTCTAGGGAATCTTTAATGCAATGGTACTTTGTATTTATTATTGCATTTCATATTCAAAAATAGTAAGAAAAACTTCTTATTCTCAATAATTTGTTGCCTATACTTTTCTTTATAGGCCAATTTATGACCACATATAGCTGCTGCCTTACACACAATACATTTCAGAATGATACTTGCCAGCTCAAGCAGTAATAAGTGGGGGTTTCTCTGCAATCTCTATTTTGCACATTTATCAAGTTTCTGGGTGTTTTTCTCAAGTTGCAACCTCTGCAAATGCCCCAATATTCCATTAATACCTGGCTCCAAACATAGCACAGAGCTAATAAATCCATCTAAATTGTGGTTGTGGTATTGTGGTTACTAATAGTGATGTACTGTAGGATGTAGTGGTGCAGACTAATTGTCCATTTGTGTTTGGCAATTATATATATTAAAATATCCATATATGTAGGCATATTATATATCGAATAATCTTTTATAAAAAGTATATTGACCAATTAGTCTGAAAAATCTCACATCACTGTTAGTGATGTAGTAATAGATGTAGTGATTCTCATTTGCAAACAACACAATTAGTTTTTTTTTTTTAACTCACAAATAGGTTTAATTATTTTTTGTAGTGACTTTATATGTCAATCGTTATGACAACTGCGGTTGTCAGCAACTGACAGCCTGTTGGCAGATACGTTAGATGACTTCAAGAAAGAACCACATGTTGTTTTTACAAGGGAGAAAAAATAAGGATGTCAAAATTGACATTTAGTAGAAATTGTTTCAGGGGCTGGTCTAATTGCCTTCTTGGAGACAGGAAGGAATTTTTTAGAGGCTTCAGATTGGGTTTTTCCTTCATCTGGATAAACTTGCAGTTATGTAGGCTTCTGCTAGCCTCTGTAAATCACATGAGGGCGTTGGTTGCAGTCACCGAATAAAGTGGTAGAATGCAAAACTCTAAAATAAATTGCTCAATAAATCAGAAAACTAAAATTAAAACATTTAACATTAAATACCCGCAACAGTTTAGTCATTTTTATAATGTTGATACTTTTACTTTCATAAATAAAACTGAGATCATGACCTTTAATACATAGGGGGCAGCTCCCAATGGGTTTGCATTATTTTGGGTCTTTTCACTGACATGAAGCCTGGGGGAACACGCACAGTTGGGCTTAGTCATGAATCAGCTTCATCTGTGCATGCTCCCATATGCTTAGGGGCACATTTACTAAGGGTCAAATTGAATGT
This sequence comes from Xenopus borealis, assembly GCA_024363595.1. NCBI lineage: Eukaryota > Metazoa > Chordata > Amphibia > Anura > Pipidae > Xenopus > Xenopus borealis. The sequence continues at coordinate 93,407,917 of CM044437.1, forward strand.
TCGAATAAAATTTGAATTTAAAAATGTTGCAGTAATTCTGGGCTACGTCAAAATTTGATTAGAATAGAAAAAATCCTTCAACATTTCGCCACCTTAAAGCTACCGAATTGCCATTTTAGCCTATGGGGGGGCTTCCTAGAACCTATCCTGAAATTAAGTCTTAAGAATTGGAAGGATTTTGCGCAAAAATAGATCTATTTGATCGAAAAAGCCCTTTAAAAAAACTTTTTAAAAAAAAAAACATTAGTAAATCTGCCCCTTAGTGTCAGTGGTGAGACTGAAAGAGAATTTGAATGGGCAGAAGATGGTGCTCGGGATCTCCGATGCATTTTAGGGTCAGATTTTTATAACGGGTTTCCTTTTGACTAATGCACAGTGTGGGAATGGAGAGGGTAGGGAGGCAATGGCAGGCAGTTAAGGGGGGGCTTGTTAGTAAGGAGGTTTGGTTCCCTTTTAAACACCTCTTCTCCAGTGCGAACAACCCCAACTTGGTCAGTCTTTCCTCATAGCTGAGATTTTCAATATCTTTTACCAGCTTAGTTTTTCTTTTCTGGACCCTTTCTAATTCAATAATGTCCTGTTTCAGCATTGGAGACCATATTCTAGATGGGGCCTTACCTGTGCTCTGTACAGTGGAATAACTTCCCCCCCCAAAGCTAGTCCAGCAGCAACTTCAGATACTCCTTTAAAATGCAGCAGGCTTCTGGGACTAGGAAGAACATTCTATTATTATCAGGGCCATGAATACTTTCACCGTCACTTGATAGCAATATGATGATGTGGCACTTAAGAATGCTTAAATTACTTGTCAAAATCACACCATGTAGGTGTCGGGGAAAAAAACACCTTGTGATTCAGACATTTTTCAACCCACAGATTAGAGTATATCTCTGCCAGCCAGCCACTTCCGTTATACATGCTTTCCATATGGGATCAGAATAGACAAATTTCAAGGTCAGGGCGTGATCTCACCCTCCCTCGTGTATTAAATGTTTTTATTAATTAGCAATACTATCTGAATACAGTGTGCTTCCAGATGACATATTATATGATAATATTATTAATTGCACATACATCTGTAATGGTGTTTAGACAGATAGAGCGGTAAAATATCATTCAAGCCAATTTTCTAGACATGATGGCATCTGAGAAGACCACAGGGGTCATTTACGTCCACATGTGCAGCGAGTAAAGTGCAATTTTGAGTGCAATCACTGTGTTTGTTTTCCATATGGCCATGTTTTTTTTCCAAGAATTGCAGTGTAACTGGGGTCTCATTGGGTCTGATGCAAGTAAATTGTGCCTATCAGAATTGTGGAAAATGCTATAAAATGAACATAATGGCACTCACACTTCACAATAAATCTCCAGTCCAGTTGGCATCATTTCTGGTGTTGGCATAAGAGTGACATGTGCATCAAGGGTGAAGCAGTAGTTGGTTTAAAACTGAGGCAAAGAGCACATTTTGACGCACGTACCTTTAATGAATAGGGTTTTATGTGTAACTGACTGGGAAATATTGCAGGGAGCGTAACTGGGCTTGCAGTCATAAATGACTCGTCTTGAGAGTATATAGATCCTAAAGAGGCTGATTTTTGTTGCTTCACAGTATATAGTGTGAGGAGGCTGACATGACTAAAGCAAAGCTAGAATTACAACTGGTGTTCAGGTCCAAGCTCACAGTGGCCAAAATAATTATATTGAGATCCAGAAATATACCCATACTGGCAGACCCAGACTGGCAATCAGTGGCTTCTGGCTAATGCCAGACGGAATGCAATAAGATGCCATAGAAAGTCACTATTTGTTGGGCTGTTTGGGCCTCTGTGTTCTTGAAATGCCAGGGTCTTTTGTTGTTCCTTCCCAAGGCTTAAGAGTAGATAGAAGTTACTGTGCCATAGACGCACAGATAATATCGTACAAAGCAAATTTTCGTACAATATTCGGTGAGTGTATGGTGGGAAATGAGCCGACCAATTTCGTCAGAACATTTAGATATCGGTCGGCTGGTTGATTGGGCTGGATGGAAAATTTTGATTGGGCACCTTTGAAGGCTCCCTTAACCTCGGCCATTGTTAGTGCTGAATCCTCAGGTACAGGTAGAATTCTATTGTTTCAACCTGTATATCTGACCATTCAGCTCTATACGTGTGTGTTGAAATGAATTCTCTTTCTTGGAAAGATCTTTTCAGAGAAAGATCATAATTGTTACGTCTGTAGCCAGCATAAGTGTAGCTGATAAAGCAGCGTTTTACACTCAACATGGCACAATTATGATAATCTGTAAATGCAAGTTGCTATGAAAATACACCTGGCATATAAATGTGAAATTTGGAGATGATAGACAAGGTGGACGCATCTTCAATATGCCCTCTGCTTCCCTTATAGACATTTATAGGCCAGGTGTATTTTGAGCAGGACCCTCTCCTATTGTGTTGCAAACTATATATATGTATCTGCTTTAGTGAGATCTAATTTAACTGTAAACTGTTTTGTATTGTGTTTGCCCCCAATTACTCTGTATGCACTGCGGGAGCCAACGGCACTATAAAAATTATAATAATAGAGATAGGGCTAGGCAAATTTCATGGAGTCATTCATGTTAATATACTCTGGCAGAGCTATCACTGCTAATAACTGAATAATCTTTATCTTCAACAAAAGGTGTTGACGAAGGTTAACAAATTATAACAAAGGGTTGAGTCTGCTAAAGGGTGTTTTCCAGTGCTAATTCCCATAGGCACCACTGTATCATAGAATCAGCCCTCAGCAGCACATAAATTAATTTACTTCTGTATAATGGGGACACAATGAGCTAAAGGCTCTATGGTCTGTTTGCTTCACAGTCTTACTATACAGTATGCTTTATTAATCAGTATTATACAGTTAACTTCAAACTCCCCAGGGAATCAAATTGTCACGGTTGGCACCCAATACCAGAACAAATGCCAAGCACCCTGGTCTCGGCTCGTGCTTCACCAGTAGTGTGATCGCCTTTGGCTTTGGGAGCCCTCAGCTACTCAGATGCCACCTGGACTTAAACGAGAGGTGCAGAGCAGGAGTTCTCGCCAGCAATGGGGCACGACTGTAGTCAGAGTCTATAAAGGCCAAAGGTCACGGTACAGGCGGGATAAGCAGATACATGGTCAGACAGGCTGGGTCAAGGCAGGCAGACAGCAAGGAACGTCAGGCAGGCTATGGTCAAAACCGGGTAATCAATCAGACGAGGATGAGGCAGAATCGATAGTCAAATAACAATCAGAGGTCAGGATACAGAATTATCAGAGTGGTTAAAGCCAGGCAGGGTCAAAACAGGTATTCAGAAACAAACAGAAGTTTTACAGCAGCGCAGGTACAAGGCACCAGGATTAAACCTATCACGGGCAATGCAAAACACTAAAAAGTCCCTTTAAATATTTTTAAATTTCGCACCATTTCACGCAATTTGACGTCATCACGCCAGAGCGCATGTGCTCACAAAACGCGGAAGTGTGTGCCGCGCGCACACTAAGGCTGCCGGCAGGACACAGAAGAGGAGCGGCGCGGTGGGTGTCCCCGCCGCACCACTAGTCCACCAGGGTAAGACCTTCTTACACAAATTTAAAATAGATAAAGATCTTAAAAAATAACAGGGTTTGTGCAAGACACCTCACGCAAGGTATTCTTAAGCTTGGGTTTCTGTCCATCCTCTTAATCCCTACAATAGACTATAGAAATTAAAATAAAGGGCACAATTAATTCTAAACCAATTCTGGGGTTAGGGAGTTGACCCCCCAGATTCAGTTCCGCATAGATAAAGTATACAAAACCCTTATTTAGTGGTAAATACACTTTTATTTCAGTCTCTTGCTAGCAGCAAGCAGCAAGATGCCCGAAGCTCAAAATTCCTAGAGGTTGACCTGTTTTACCAATATTTATTGAAATTATATATGAAGTAGGCCCTTATGAGGCCCTTTTACCTCCTGCCCATCCCCCCCCCCCACTGCAGCTGCAGGGTCTGCTTCCTCTGTAGGTACACCTTGCATATGCTATAACTATGTGGTGAAAATTGATTAAAATTCAATCATATCAAAATGAAGAAGCATAAAATGGGTTCAAACTATGAATTGACTGCACCATAACTAATACACTACACTGAACATCATATCAGATTTTATTTACTTAGGCACAACTTGTCTGAGTGAGTACAACCCCACTGCTAACCTGAACCCAAAGGGCAGTGTTTATTCCTGCTTCCCCCTGAAATGGAATGCAACAGCGACCAACCACAAGGAAACGTGTAAGAGCTCTGAAAACTGAACTTTGTATTGTGTAAGGAGGCAAGATATTGGGCTCCGTCATTGTATTTCTCAGCTAAGAGGAGAGCCAGCTTGGGGTCTGAGGTTAGTGAATATAATCAATGGGGGGTGCCTAACAAATTGACTCCCCACAGTGATGAAACCTTTTCTTGTCCTTGTTACACAGCTTGCTGTGACTTTTAAATAAATATTTTGGATCGCTAGGAAATCATTCAACTGGAACATTGTCAAAACATTTGGTAAACAGCTTGAAAGGAATTTGCATGCAAATGTTTTATTTTTTAAAGAATATTTTTAGAATTTGTTAAAAATGCTCACAGTGACAATTTAAAACAGGAAGTTTCACAAAGGTCAGACTTCAAATTATATGTAACTTTGAAGTTAGAGGTGGATTTGGAAAGTTGTCTTTTAATAACAAGATAAAAAAAACACGTGTTTGTTTCCTTATTAATGGTATCAGTTGACAAAAAAATATTTTTGTGAACTGGATTGAAAACTTTTAAATGTTGCATTGTTATTTTTAACATTAAACGGGACATTATATAAAGAGCTTAAGCACAAAGGGAATTTTACTTAGCACAGAGGAAAATACAAGTGACTCAAACTAGACTTAAATAGACTAGAAAGACCCCCATACACCAGTTGCGTTAAATGACCCTGAAGAACAATTATGTATAGTAAGATGAATTCCCTGCAGTTATGAAGCATGTGTATTGAATGAAACACAGTTTTATGCAACCAGATATTATTCTGCTTCAGCAACAACACAATGACCCTGTTTTCCGTAGCAAATGCTAAGAAGAAAAGAAGTCCTTGGGGATTCAGAATCACAGGAATAGCTTCATGCTTGAAATACTAATATATATCTTTATTATGATGGATTTCCTTATGATACACCTAACCAAATGTCTGTGTGAATCATATTTTGATTCATGTGAGTGACCATTTCATGTTAAACAGCTCTTTGTATTCATTGTAGCAAGAAAAATATGTGGTTTCCCTCAATAAAGATTTGGTTAGATTGTCTGGGGGGTTTTGTTCCTTTTAAGGGTGTTGTTGTGTTTCAACCCACTGTCCTTAGTGATAGTTCCCTTAGATCTGGGCTGGGACCTTTACAAGACACTACTCACTGTTAATAACAGATCTCCACATATATCTGAACTCAACCGGACTGACACAAGTATAAGAATATTGATATCACCAGGGTTGGTTAGGTCGTTGGAGAGCACCTAATATGGCTGCTAACTGGAACTTGGAACAGTTGAAGAGGGGAGGGGGGTTAAGGGTCACAGCATCTTCCTGGACTACAGGGGGAGGTGAAGAATGAATATGGGAAGATGCAGGAAACAATGAAAACAATATATAAAGACAAGTTGTGTGTGATCTGTATTTTTGGCAATTTTTGTATGGGCTTTTGATTCTAGGGTATCTCACTTGTATTCCATGTTTTAGTTTGTGTTATGAAAAAAAAATAGCAAATTATATATAGGCTTTTTATCAGCACTGTGCAAATTTTCACCTGGGCAGTAACTCATGGCAACCATTAGTTACGCTTTTTTTGAAGGGGTAGTGTACCTTGAAACAAACTTTTAACATTAAGTAAACATTGATTTATGATATATGATATAAGAATAGGAAAGTGACTGAACAGAAGAATAAGTAACAAGAAGTCAATTAAATTGATTAAATTGTAGCCTCACAGTTTTTTGGTTGCTGGGGTCAAGTGACCACCATTTCATAGCTGCAAAAGGGGAAATCAAACAATTCAGAAACTATAAAAAATAAACAATGAAGACTTATTGCAAAGTTGAAAAGAATAAGCCAACCTATATTATACTAAACTTTAACATAAAGGTTAACTACTTCTTTAATGATAATGTTGCTACTATTGAAGAAGATCAATGGCAAGTTGGAAAAGACTTCAGAGCATATAAATAGTAATATCAAAGTAGATACTATAGGCATGGGTTTTGGTTGGTTCATTTGATTCGGTGGTACCTAAATACTGCACTATGTGATTACCATTCATGTTTGTGCAATTGCTATGAAAATTTTAACAAAGCACTGTGCTTTTGTAGTAAAGCAAACACAGGCACCCAATCAGGGATCTGATGTTATGTCACACATATGATATATTTCTTTTTTTTTTTTTTTTTTTTTTT
>CM044437.1:93421857-93436368 GCA_024363595.1 Xenopus borealis
AAAACCTGAGCAGGATGTTATTATTTTGAATGTAGAGTTAAGGTGGTGGGTCTGTGCCCCAGGTCTTTGCTGAGTCTAGAAAAACCACTGGGAGAAGCATTTAAAATCCTCATTTTGTAGATCCCCTTTAAAGCATATGGCTATGAATCTTTTTTTTAACTAAGCTGCTTGACAATATTAATCATATAACCACTGTTATGTATACCTACTGATCCTATAGTCTATCCTCTGTAACATCAAAGTTAAAAAAATAAAAATAGTAATGTTTGGGAACAGGCAGCCACAGTGTTGGACTGGCCCACAGGGATACCAGGAAAACTCCCGGTGGGCCCAGGTGTCAGTGGGCCCTCTTGCTTCTAACAATTTGGCCTATTTCATGTTCATTCCCTATTTCTTTATGTGGAAAAAGAGGTTTAATAATGTAAGAATAGAGTATAGTATAGTAAGTAGATCTAAAAAAATAGGAGAATAAAGAGGTTAAGTGAGGAGAGAAGGAATAATAGTTTGGAAAGTTGGGCCCCTGGTCTAAGGTTTTTTGGTGGGCCCCTGGCATCCCAGTCTGACACTGAGCAGCCGCCCCAGTGCTATACTCCTGTGTTTATGTCACTTGCGCTTGGAGAGGGTTGAGAGAGGAAAGGCAACTGTGCACCTTTGTGCACTAATAGAGACTAAGGAGCAGATTTATCAAGGTTAGAATTTCGAAGTGAAAAAAAGTCGAAATTCGACCATGGAATTTTTTAAGAAGTGTTTTTTCGATCGAAAATGGACCGTTTTCAATCTAATAGGTCAGTTTTTTTATCCAATTAAAATCGATCAATTGAAATGTTCGATTTGAACTATTTCCTCCAAAAACATTTAGATTTTTCTAGGTGGCGAAGGGTCGAATTTTTTAAAGAGACAGTACTTCAATTTTTGAATGGTCAAATTTTTCCTTTTGAATAAAATTTTGGCCTATTAGACAAATTACCCAAAAATTAACTTTGAAATTCGAAATTTTTTATTTCAAATTTTCACTGGCAGATGGTCAATGTGTCTTTCATGGTTAATCTCCTCCAGCATGGGCAGCAACATGTTTATAGTTACAATTTTCTGGGGTTAATGTATATTGTTGGTGGTAAAACATATGCAGGGCAAGTGTGGGTTACTATGCAGTGCATATGTTTACCAATTTACATGAACCCTGGCAGGAATGTAACTTTGGACGTTGTGAATCCAGCACTAGAGATTAAGCAAAGGCAGCACAACTTCCCATCTGCCATATCCCTTGCAAGGTTCGGAATGAGGGCCCAGGGCCCACCTCCGGACACCCTACTGACCTCTTGTGCATGCGCGAAAATAGCCGTGTGCATGCGTGAAAATAGCTGCAACGTGGTCATGAGCAAAAGTAAGCGTGACATGGGCATTCGTGCAAATAGACACGACTTGCACATGTGTGAAAATAGATGAAAGCCATGCATAAAAAGAGCCACGCCGCTGCATGCCGCTGCATGAAAAATGTTTTTTTTTTGGTAGGGTTGGGAGTGTCAGCGGGGGCCTCCGGCTCCCACGAGGGGGTGTAGTCAGGATCAAGGAGGAAGTCCTTTCCAGCGAGTCCAGGCGAAGTACAATACAGGGGAAATCCAAAAGAGAGGTCAAAGTCCAGGCAAACAGGTTCAGAAGGGAGGCAGCAAAGATTCAAGGTCAGGAACAGGCAATGGATCAGCAACAGGAATCACAGGCAAAGCTAAGAGACCCAGGAACACAATAGCTATAATGAGCTATACTGGGGCATTGAACCTGGGTCGCCGGCGTCCTTTTATTTTTGAATTTGGCGCCACAGCGCGTGACGTCACCGCGCCGGTGTCCTTGCGCCCCCGTGGAGTCCTGGGCGCCGCCATCTTGGATCCCGCGCCGGGATGAAGAAAGCCAACGAGCGCTCGCTAAAGGTGAGGAGCGCGAGCGCTCGTGACAGGGAGAGAGGGTCTGGTCCGGCAGGGGCCAGTGAGGGCCCACCGGGTTATTTTCAGTCCAGTGTGACCCTGTCCCATGGCAAATGCACTCTATGGGAAGAATCAAAGGGCTTCTCCCTGCCAATACCTCTACAAATCAGAGCCATCTGCTTTCCATTAAGATATAATCAGATTCTAAGGGGCAGATTTATAAAAACCGATAAGTGTTCTTGTATTTTTCTGATTCAATATTACTTGTGAGAAGCAGTTTCTTTTTTCTGGTTATTTAACTGGTGATATTTTTTTTGTTGAAAACTATTTTCTCACCATGCACAAACTTCACATAGGCTTTCCAATATGAGATTTTATCATAGATAAGTTGATTTTGTGTTGAATTTTTTTCACCTGGCTCCAGTTTTCATTTATGCCCATAGGTTAAAATAGTGTTCTGCTTGCACCTTAGACCTGACAAAAATGTTGGTAAAACTAAAAATCAAAGGCTGTGGGAGCACTCCATGGCTAAATACTAAAATACAATACATAAATAATCTATGCAGATACATTTATTTACAAAGAAAGGGTTTTTAGTTACAAAATTATGATCATAAACTTGATAAGCCACCATACCATGTCAAGGTAAAACCCATATGGCGGTCCCTAACTATTTACCTCTGGTCATAATACTCAAATGCTAAAGCCTAGCGGCATAATAGCATTACCTGAAATAAAGGTCTCCTGACCTGGGCATTTGTTTCAATCATAGGGCTTAGTCCTCCCCCGCCATTAGCTTTCAAGGTAGAGAGATAACCTAGACCACAGCATTGGTTCAATGAGATTAATCCTCCCCCGCTAAAACTATGTTGTAAACTATGGTGTTAATGAAAAAATACTTTGTTAAAAGGGGGGAATTGCCACTGATGGTAAAAAAAAAAGCAAAGGGTTGAATGAACATCTAAATGCCTTTTGTGAACTAACCTACAGGGAAAAACATTTGTGACCAAAATGATGCAGGGTATGAAATCTCGACTTTTAATACATCTGCTCCTAGGTTTTCTGGAATATCTTAAAGTAAATGTCAGAATATGGCTTTTCTCATTGATACAGACTGCTACTGCCCCATGTGTTAGAGTTCTGCATTGGGTCTGGTACCTGCGGTAATCAGGGGAATACCCCAAAAGTGATTGGGTTTTAGGCAGAAAGTTCAGATTCCATGTGGGTTTTCTGTGGGTAACCTGCCTGGTACCCTCCTCTGAGGTGTGCGCAAAATTTGTCCCCTTACTGATCCGTTTTGGTTCCAGCATGACAGCACTGTTAGTGTGCAGTGACATCACTTCTGGCTCCATGAGTACTTATTGGGTTCCATAAGGAATTTATTGGGTGGCGTGTGGGTCAGGTTGTACTTCAATGGGTCTGGGTTGAACAAGGGTCTGCCTTACTGGACCCGTGTGTAGTAGCTGACATCCACCTGTCACTGCACAGATTGGTGGATTTGGGCCAACAAATACTTGAAGGTTCCTGGCAGAAATTCAGCCTGTGTGGGGGTAGTGACAGATACATTTCATTTTCCTAACAGCACGAATGGGACAGAGTGTCTCTATGTTTTTCCACCTACAGAGAAAACACCACATAACATTGTTTTAAGCCCTACGTAAATAGGCTAAACCTGCTGTTTTAGGGCAATGTTAGATGTGGTGTTTTGTCACACTTAAAATAATTTTGTGCTGCTTAGAAATCAAATTGCTACATGCAAACCACTCCAAATGTGTAATCGTGCAAAAAGGCTTCCTACCTTGAGGCAATTCAGATTCTTAATAATACAAAGATATTTTTGGGCTACCTCAAACGTGGGAGGCAATTTTATGCAGGCAACAAGATTCCCTTTCTAAAATCATTGCTCTTAGCCTTGTTTAACCAGCCACAGTCATTTGGCAGGCTGATAATAGATTTTATTATCACAATTAAAGGAAGCTTAAAAGAGACATCAGCCCATGAGGTAAATCATTTAGTTGTAAATATATCCTCATATCAGCTAGCCCCCAATGAACTTGCCCTTTTAAATAAAGGTTTGGGCTTTGTACCTAATTATGAAAACAACTTTTTGGACTGGGAAACAGACTTTAATAAATATATTCGTGTACTGAAATTCAAAATGTGTTTTTCTAATGAACAGGAACAGGCCAAGAAAGGCCCTATGACCGATCTGGGCTTAAAGAAAAAAAGTAATTTTATGCCTAATGCTCAAAATGCTTCAATTGATATGTTTGAAAGACTGGTTGTAAGTCAAGTTAGACATCTATGGCAAATGGGAAAGAAAAAGCCAAGTAATATGACAAAAGCTGAATGGCAGGGCTTAAAATCACAGAAAAATAACACAGAGATAATAATTAAAAAGGCAGACAAAGGAGGAGCCATAGTTGTTATGGAAAAGGAAGCATACATAAGAGAAGCCTTAAATCAGTTACAGGTCTTAGACCATTATGAAATGATTGATCATGACCCAGTGTGGGAAGTAAAGAAATTGGTTGACCAAACAGTCTTAGGGCTCCTACACACGGGCGTTTTTACCTGCGCTCCCCTGCGTTGCGTTTTGCTGCGTTCAAACGCAGGGGAGCACAGGTATAGACGCACTCAATTATTTTCAATGGGGCTGTACTCACACGAACGCATGTAAGCGCCGAACGAAGGAAAAATGCAGCATGTTGCGTCTGAATCTGCGTTCGGCGCTTACACGCGTCTCGTGGGTACAACCTCATTGAACAAAATGAGGTGCGTCTAGACCTGCGCTCCCCTGCTGCTGAACGCAGCCAAACGCAACGCAGGGGAGCGCAGGTCAAAAACGCCCGTGTGTAGGAGCCCTAAGATGCAGAATTAAATGGAGAAATTACTAAGGAGGTAAAAGAGTTTTTACTTACAAATCATCCTATTACCCCAGTAATATACTTCTTGCCAAAAATTCATAAAAGGCTTATTAATCCCCCTTGTAGACCAATTGTGGCCAGCATGGGCTCTGTTTTGGAGCCACTAGCCCAGTATGTCAATAAATACTTGCAGCCAACTGTATCAAACATCAGTATTGGCCTTAGAGACACATCAGATCTCCTTGTGAAATTGTCAGAACTGGAGGATCTTGAAAATGTGGTGTTGGCATCTATTGACATACAAAGTCTATACTTCTATACCCCAAGAAGAGGGAATACAGTATATAGAAGAGGCATTGCTGGACACTACTGTACCACATACTGTAGTGTATTTTCTTTTGGACTGTTTGCAGCTGATTTTGAGTAAAAATTACTTCAGGTTTGGTGATAATGTATATGGGCATCTGTTTAAAGACCACCCTCTTTTTTCCTATAGAAGAGGAAGATCACTTAAAGATAACTTATGCAAGTCTGATCTGGGGGTCAGGAATAAAACTAAACAATATTTTGGTAAACCTAAAATGGGTACAGAAGGTCTTTCCAACTGAGGTCACCCATTCTGATTAGAAAAAAAGAGGTTCCGTGTAAAGGGGCAAATTCATTAAAGAGTGCAATTTCGTCAGCAACGGCTTCACAGCCATCGCAACACTTTGCTAATTAACAATGCTAAATCACTAAAGTGCAAAGTTGCGTCTAGGGTGCCGAAAACTGATGAATTTTCTCTAGCATTACTTTGGCAGCGCGAGCAAATCAAAGCGAAGCTGTGCTGGTTTCAATTCTGCCTAGCGCTACTTCACTAGGGTTCTTGCGCTCAGGCTACTTTGCATACAGCTGGCTATTTAAAGTGGAATGGAGCTATTTATGTTACATGGTGCATCTAATACAATACATTTATAGTGATAACTAGACATGCCAAGAGAACCTTAATAAAGTCAATAGATTTGTTTATTGCCCTACACATAAGCCCACAGTTAAATAATGTGCCATATGGTAGAAAATATATGGGGGAGATTGGGTGCCCGAAATTTTTTTTTATGCCTTTTGCAACCTAACACCCTGAAAAATATGGACAATAGCTCATAGTACAAGTTGTGAACTGTATAGAAAATCTTGGCTACGAGGAATGGCTGACCAAATTGGGGATCCTTTAGAGATAAGTAAAGTAAAAAATTAATCCAATTAATGAATTCACTCCAGGATTTTTGTGACAGGAGATCTATGTTTGAGTGCTCCTAATACTTTTAGCATTTAAATACATCAATTTAAAAATAAAAACTGCTGCCAGTGTATTTCCAGTTCATCCTTGAGATATACACATATAATAGAAAATAAAGGTAGTAGCCCTGTGGGTCTATTTACTTATTCATGCAGTATATAATACATTGTCACATGCTGTCAGATGCCCAGCATCAGCATATAAATAATTTGACTCACATCATTCATTCCCCACTTGGCCTTCGCTTTGGCGGGGGAAATTCACTGGCATTCCTTGAATTTAGCTGCGACTGGGAAATGCTACATTTTCCCATCAGATTACATAAAGATAGCAGCACAGAGAATTGTGTGCCATGGCTTGAGGGAAACAAGGGGGGAGGGAAATGACAGATAGAGCAATTTTATGGTCTTGAATAATAAAAGAGTTGGAAAAATAGCATGCAACATCTATAGGAATTATTGTTACTGTAGAGCAATGCTCCCTCACCACTAAATTTTCCTTCCTTTTGTTCAACCATATATCATCTTTTTTAGGCTGTCATCATATATTTTATTGAACTTCTCAGATATATAAACTAGTGATGGGCAAATCTGGGGTGTTTTGCTTCGCCGAAATTTCTAGTAATTCACGAAATGATGAAAAATTCAGACGCCTGGGTCCAAAACGAGATGCCGATGTCCAAAACGAGACGCCGGCAAATTTTCGCCATGTAAATTTTTTCTGGCATTTCACGAATTTATTTGCCGTGAATTTGCCCCAGGCGAATAAATTCACCCATCACTAATATAAAACTAAAACGGTTTGAATAATAATTACAGAATAGCTGCATTTCAAACTAAAGCATAACGGAAGGAACTGTAAAATTACGAGGGGTAGTGATGTGCGAGGCACCCTCATGTATAGATCCGTGCCCATCTCTGACATTAGGAAAGGAGGCGACGTACTCCTAGAAATGGAGTATGTTGGAGCCTACTGTTGGCTTTAGGAAGAGCAGAAGAAGACTCAACCCTAATCTGGGCGCAACCTGCAAAAACTGTGCTGAACTAACTAGACAGAAAAAAACGCTAGTCCCGAGGGCATCAGGTCAACCCTCACGTCATTACTACAGTGCTGTGAGCCCTGGGAGGATTGCACATGCATAAGCATTACCTTAACAACAATATAATGCAGACAAATCCATTTTACTTTGAACATATCTATCTATCTATGTAATCTATGAATCTATCTAATCTGTCTGTCTGTCTGTCTTCTATCTATGTTACTTTGCATAGACAGCAATTAATTCTTATGTTACATTGCATAGTAACATTGCATTGCATTCCAGTTTGTCCATATTATATCAGGCTGATTCTCTAACTTCTTGGCCAATTCCTTCTCACAGACCTTTCAGCCATTATATATTTCATTGAAACAACATACCCTCTGTTGCACATTATATTGTGTAGGGCCCAGGCTACCATCACTAATTCAGGAGCCGCATGCTACTAAGTTAGCAGGGCCTACCCATGAGGGGCCCCCAATTATTGCTTCACTGGGCACCTTGGCCCCCAGGGTGGTGGGTACTGCCAACAAGTACAACGGGATCCCAAAGACCCTTAACTGGGCACACAGACCTGTTACTTCTTGACACAAGGAAGAAACAGGCGATATAAAAACTAAAATTACACATTTCATAGCAACCCCTTTTTTACTGCATTTTACAGTGAGCATTGACGATTTGCCTGTCCCCTTGAGCAGCGCTTACGTTGGCTGCTGGTGTTTGTCTATTGTTGTCCAGTGACGCAGGAGCAGCAGCTGAATGTTTGCAGCAGAAACAGGAAGGCTGGCTGGCAGGAGAGGGAGAGCAGAGCAAGGAAATGCTGCCAGAAAAGGAGAGCAAAAAGCAAATGAATAGAGACAAAGGATGCCATTGAATTTGCTCAAAGGTTATTCAATCCTGCCAGAGACATTTTAGCTTGGTTAACTGAAATTAAGTAAGGACAGCTTCCATGGCTATATATAAAACAAACAACAAATTGGATGCAAATCCCAAAATAATGAAAAAAACAAAAAAAAATACAAATCTTATTGTGATGATGAAGTCAGACTGGCAGGTACATTTCACATTTAGTATAAAGTTGATCTTTGTGCTGCTGCCTTACTAATGGGCACTGTGTTTATTTACTATACTGATGGCACACTAGTCTGATGGCACTGTAGTCACATACTAGTATATGGGCCAGCACTGTGTTTATTAGAGTACACCGTACCACCATCATACCCATCCTTCTGGGCATCTGGGCATTCACACCTATTTTGACTCCATAAGACAATCTTGTATGCACCAGTATGAGACTAGGTCAGTAAGGGAAGTCTGGGTAGGGTTTAAAGGGGTAGTTCACCTTTAAGTTTAATTTTAGCATGTTATAGAACATCCTATTCTTACTTATTGCTTTCCTTCTTTTGCCTCTTTAGACATTTCAAATGCTTACCCCAGCAGTCAAAAAACTATTGCTCTCTAAGGCTACAATGTTATTGTTCATTTTTTTATTATTTATCTTCTTTCCAGGCTTTCTCCTGTTTACCTTTCAGTCTCTCTTGCTAGGCTAAATTAGACCATAGCAACCAGATAGCTGCTGAAATACCAAATTGGAGAGCTGCTAAACAAAAATCAATTAAAAACTGTAAAAATAAAATGAAGACCAGTTGCAAATTGTCTCAGAATATCACTGTCTACATCATAATAAAAGTTAATTTGAAGCTACAATAGAAAACTGGTACTGGATCGGGTACAGAGGGTGGTTGTTAATGGTACGTTCTCTACTAGGAGTAAGGTTTTTAGTGAGGTCCCTCAGGCCCGGTATTGGGTCCACTTTGTAAGTAATGTATCAGTGTTTGCAGATGATACAAAACTATCCAGCCCAATTAATTCCATCCAGGATATGGCATCCTTACAACAGGATCTTGAAGGCAATCTCTAAGTGGCAAATGAGATTCAGTGTTGATAAATGTAAAGTCATGCACCTGGGATGTAAGAATATTCAAGCCACTTATACCCTTAATGGGACTGCACTAGGCAAATTAATTATGGAAAAGAAGGAGTCCTTGTAGATGATAAACTTGGCTGTAGCAAGCAGTGCCAGTCAGCAGCATCAAGGGCAAATAAGATCTTGAGTTGTATTAAAAGGGGCATAGAGTCACGGGAGGAGGGGGTCACTTTATAGAGCACTTGTCAGGCCACATCTAGAATATGCCGTACAGATATGGTCTCCAGTGCTCAAACAGGACAGGGTTCAGAGAAGGGCAACTAAGCTGTAAACAGTATGGAAAATCTTAACTATGAGGAAAGACTGGCGAAATTGGGAATTTTCACGATGGAGAAGAGGATCTTAAGGGGTGATATGATAAATATGAATAAAATATGAATAAATATATAAGGTCTTTCCAGCTGAGGTCACCCATTCCGATTAGAAGAAAAGAGGTTCTGTCTAAATATTTGGAAGGGTTTTTTTTACAGTGAAAGCTGTGGAGGTGTGGAATTCTCTCCCTGAATCAGTCATACAGGCTTTAAAAAGGGGTTCGGTGCAGTGCCGGACCAAATGGATCTGGCGCCCCAGGCGCCACATCGCTCCCCCCGCCCCCCCCGTTCATGCACGTTGCGTGCAGGCGTTGTGTGCGGAATCTGTGTGAATGTCCCCAGAGCGGTGTCGCTTTGTAGTAAGAGAAACGGTCCGCACACACCAGTATTGCAGTCGGGGATTGTGCCCCTTTTATTAATGCCACCAATTGTCAACGTTTCGGGGGGAACACAGCCTCCCTTCTTCAGGATTAATTCACAAAGTGCACAGTGCTGTATATTTATACCCTTAACCCCTCCCATCTCACCTAAGTCACATCTCATTAGTGCAATTATACAATTAACCCATTGAGTCCATCAAAGTCCAATGCATATCAGTGAAAATCATATTTTAAAAAACATTTTTTTACTCACTGCCCCTGGTTGCGTTTACTTTAGCTCAAACAATTGGAATATCATAACACTTCTCATGTAAAATGGGCTATCGTGACACTTCATCTGTGAAAAAAGGGTGATTGAATAAAATATGAAATAGTGTATAAATATCTAAAAACCTTCAAAATCACATATATTACAAAAAGCATGTTAAGTTAAAATCTTCATTGAGGCCTTTAGGCCAGATCCAATAAGCTTCTCTCCTCAATAAAGATCTTTTAAAATCAATACCTGCATTTTTATGTATTACTTCTAGAACCTGCCATGTATAATTGCACTAATGAGATGTGAGATGTGAGATGGGAGGGGTTAAGGGTATAAATATACAGCACTGTGCACTTTGTGAATTTATCCTGAAGAAGGGAGGCTGTGTTCCCCCCAAAACGTTGACAATTGGTGGCATTAATAAAAGGGGCACAATCCCCGACTGCAATACTGGTGTGTGCGGACCGTTTCTCTTACTACAAAGCAGTTAAGGAGACCTGGCAAGGTCAAAGGAGGACCAGCACCACCACGCAGATCAGTGGAAGGAGGTGTGCGGTAACAGAAATTTTCATTGTCCCAGAGCGGTGTCCCCAGGGAGGGTGAGTGACAAAGGGGAGGGACGAGAGCGAGGGGGGAGGGGGGTTGGGGCAAGGGGATGGGAGAGCAGTAAACATGGGGTAGGAAGAAGACAGGTACCTGCCCTGCCCTTTGGTCGTACCCTAGGCAGATGCCTCTTTTGCCTACCCCTAGTTCCGGCCCTGGTTGGGTGACTTTAGCAAGTGAGGGAATACTTAACTTACTATGTACTGTGTTATTACCCTTTTAAGCCTGTATATCCTATAAGTATGCTGTGCACTTAGTTATGCAAGACAAATTGATATTTATAACATTATAAATGAACATATACAGTATGTGCTATGTTTTATTTTGGATACTGGTAGCCATTTAGCTTGCCTGTACACTCTGATTTTCCACCATTTTGTCACCAGTGACTAGCAGGTCAATTATTGCATGAAGAATAAGGGGCAAAGTGCAAAAACAAGTCACAATCTGCCATTATTTTTGCACCCTGCACTTGCTAATACATGAATACAGTGCTGCCTGTGTTTAGCTTTTCTCTGTAAATTACCCCTACTTTATTATTTCAGTAGTATTATTTTTCAGTAATAGTATTTCAGTAGTAGTAGTATTTTTTTTTCAATCCAATGCTTAGTATAGGCTGTAAAACCAGACATATTATCAGAAATAAAGAGGAACATAAAGTGATGAAATATGGGTCATAAAGAAAAACATGGAAGGTCCTAGCCAAACTAATATTGGTGGTTCAGTGGTTACTACTTTCAATGCTGGGGCCTGGAGTTCAGTTCCAACCCGGGCACTGTCTCCCGTTGTCTAAGTTGGTTTCCTCCGGGGGTACTCTAGTTTCTTCCCAAAAAATATACAAGTTGGCCCAGACACATTATCTGATTTGCTAGCAAAATGACCCGCTGTTCAAAACTGTGTTATGAGGAACCTGCAGATGAAGCAGTTATCAGGTAATTCTTCCTAAGCCAGACATATATGAAGATATTGTTCCGCCTATGCCTATCTTAATTTATACACAAAATGTTACACATATATATAGAGCAATTATTTGCACTTCACCAGCGAATCAAAGTTAAGCACTTACTCAGAAACAAAGAGTAACATAAAGTGATGAAATATGGGTCATAAAGGAAAAACATGAAAATTAGCCAAGCTGGTTGCACAGTGCTTCAGTGGTTACTATTTTCTTGTAACACTGGGGTCTGGAGTTCAGTTTCAACACAGGCACTGACCCCCTGTGTTTAAAGGGGTTGTTCACCTTCCAAACACTTTTTTCTGTTCAGTTGTTTTCAGATTGTTCCCCAGAAATAAAGACTTTTTTCAGTTACTTTCCATTATTTATCTTTTACTGTTTTTCCAAAATCTAAGTTTAAAGTTGAATGTTGGTGTCTCTGGTGTATGATTCTGGCAGCTCAGTAATTCAGGCGCAGACTCTAAACTGATACAATTTTGCAACATTTAATTGATACATGTCACAGCAACATCTCTGGAGTATTAGCAACTATTGTATCAATTCTAACTGCTGCCTGTAATGAAACCCAGAGATTCTGCTCAGCAGGGACAAAGATAAGAAATGTATCCATTAAATGTATCAGTTTAGAACAGTTGGGGGGGTCTGCGACCCCCCCTCCCAGAGCTGCTTTAGAAGGTGAAAAATGACACTTTACACTTCAATATTAGAAAAATGGTTACAAATATAAAATAGACAGTAATTGGAAAAAGTCGTTATTTCTGGTGATTTTACTGAAAACAACTATTTGTTTGAAGGTGAACAACCCCTTTAAGTGGGTTACCTCCAGGTATTCTGTTTTCTTCCCACACTGTAAAAATATACAGGAGGGTTAACTGTCTACTAGTGAAGTTGCCTCTAGTTTGTACAAAATAGGACACTCATTATTGCAAATTTCATGAAGGCAGAGACTGATAGGAATGATGAACCAGTTCTGTAAAGTGATGCATAATAAATAATAGCACAGGAAGTCTTCATAGCTGCAGACTATATATGAATTGTCATTTAGTATAATCGACACTAATTGATTCAGTTAATCAAGTTTTCCATTTCCAAAGGAGAAGTGGACAGAGGTTTGAGTTGTAAGAACAAAATGGCATTTCTGATTCTTGTTTGGACTCGTTTGAATACAAAAACCAAAATCAGACAATTACTTGGCAAAAGCAATCTATGGTGTGAGCAACCATAACAGCTCTGCAGTTTAATGCATGAAGAAATTCCTTGACTGTAAAAGCACAGTCAAAAGTTAAATGTTGAGAGGCCTGGAAAGTGAAACATTCAGTGGCCCAGATGTGCCAAAATTAATCAAGAGATTGAAGATATTATTAGATGGGAATACTGCCCTCCAAGCAACAAAGCCCTGTTCTGTTTGTCCCTGAAAGAGGTGGAGGATCATGTTTGCTGACTATCTGAACCACTTACCTCTGTCATCTATGTACTGTACATTGCAAGCCTTGGATAGAGATGCAAGTTTTTTAAAGGTTTTTATTTTTGAATTTTCCAAGGGAAGAGGTACAAGGGGATAAACAAACCAAACAAAACAAGAATCAAAAATAAAAACAAAAATAAACATGGTTCACATGTACAGTTCATTATTGCATCCTGTGCCATATTATCAACACTGTATAGAGACAATATCCCAACAGGTCCATGCTAAGGTTGCTTCAGACCCCACTGACCATCGGACCTAGAGGTCAAAGAACCTGTATCATGGAGGGAGGAGGGATCATATCACATTGGCACTGGAACCTTACTCTGGGATTTCCACCTGATGTACATCTAGCCATGGGCCCCATATTTTATTGAACTTGTCTGGGAAACTCCGAGCCACATATGTAAGTTTAATAGACGGTAACACTTTATTCACCAAACTGACCCAGACCTCCAGAAGCGGGGCCTCCGTTCCCATCCACCTCATAATCACCACCTTTTTAGCATAAAATAATAGTGATCGCATGAGTGGCCTAGTCCTGTTTAGGGGGAGAATATCTTCCACTAACCCAAGTAGTGGGATCTACAGAATCTATGCACTGGGGGACAGTCCCATGCCAAGTGCAGAAATGATGCTCCAGCCTCTCCACATTGTGGGTAGTCACCTCCAGCCCTCCCTCCCATCCTCTGAAGTTTTGTCAGTGTGACATATAGTTGATGAGCAAATTTAAATTGGATCAGCCTGTCCTGCAATGAGATCAGATCCCAGTATAATGAGTCAGTAGGATCCCCTATTGCTCGTGACGTATTCTATTACTAAGGAGGAGAATTGGGCCCTAAAAGCATGGCGTAGTTGTAGATACATGTACCACTGTAAATTAGGGTCCTCAAGCTTATCCTTCAGCTGCTGGTAGGTAGGGGATCTATCAGAACATCGCCGAGGAATATACCTAGAGATCCGCTCGTTTGTCGATGTCGCCAATCGAGCGGATCTCTCCCCGATATGCCCACCTTGAGTTGGGCGATATTGGGATGATCCTAGGGCTCAACGATCGGATCATAATGGAGGCCATACGGGCAGATGCGGCCGTGATCCAACGGGATTTTTAGTCCCGCCCGATCAACATCTGGCCGACTTTCAACCAGATATCGATCGGTGAAGCCCATCGGAGGGCCCCATACAGGGGCAAATAAACTGCCGACTTGGTCTGTTGGCAGCTTTTATCGGCCCGTGTATGGCCGTAAGAGAGCACCATGCCATGTGTGGAGAATTGTTGGCCCAGAGGAAGGGAATGAGACTTACATAAAATTTACGGAACTGACTTTCTGGGATCCACACTGGGGAATTATGCAACTTATATAACAGTTTAGGTAAGTAGATCATCTTATACAGTGGTGTGAAAAACTATTTGTCCTGATTTCTTATTCTTTTGCATGTTTGTCACACT
>CM044437.1:93439821-93468744 GCA_024363595.1 Xenopus borealis
ACATACACTTCTTTTTCAGACTATCACCCACAATGGTAAAACACGCCACAGAGTTTTTTGCGACTTTTTTCAACCTCCTATCTATTGTATTCTATCTACTTCGCTAGCATAAATTCGCCAGTCGGTGTTGGCGAATTTGCGCTAGTGATAGACGCTTTGTGCTGGCTGTCCGTGGGGCACATGTGCAGTAGCGCAATTCCACGGACACAGGGACTGAACGCAGAGACACTTGAACTTTATTATATAGGATAAGTCTGGTGAAATGACAATGCCCAGATACTTAAATATGTATAGCCATTAGACACCTCCTGTGTCGATGGGGACTCGAGGGAGTGGATCTAACGGGAGAACCATCGATTTAGATTTATTCAAACCTAATCAAGAGTATTCACCCAGTCTCTCTATCTCTGACAAAGCTGTTTGCAGGGATTCACTTGGGTCAGCCAGGAAGAGCAATAAATCATCAGCATAGCAAGCATCAGCAAGCCATGTTTAAATCCTATAATCTTGTGGTTCTGTTGCAGGGAGAGAGCTAGGGGCTCAATGGCCAATGAGAACAAGAGGGGGGACAGCAGGCAAAGCCAAACCTCCACATTATATCCCACAAATATGGCCATTCTACTGAATCAAATGCCTTAGTGGCATCTAGAGAGACCATGATCCTCGTGCCCGCATTGGCGAGAGATGCAAGTTTTAAACAAATTATCATAAAACAAATGTTTAGAAATAGAAGTAGAGCCAGCAACAGACATTATGCAAATGCACCAAAGGCAATCCAATCCAATCAGCCAGTGATTTTTTTTTATGCAAATAATGCCAAGGCATCTAAAAGTTAAGGTCACCAAGTGCTGACAGCTGAATGGAGAAACTATTTGAGGCTTGGGAGAGGCATCCCCAAAACATGAAGGTCTCCACATTGAAGAAACAGGTCTTTAGGTGCTAAATAGAAAAGTTAAAGTTAAAGATGATTACTAATTATTTATATTTGTAATAAAACAAATGATGACTATCGTGTAAAATGACAAAGCTGCAAAGGTAACAGATGTGATATAATACAAGCCAATGCCACAGGAGATCTGTCATTTCTGTGTTTGTTCTGCTTCAGAGCCTATGCTCGTATCACTTTAATGTCTCTGCCTTATGAACTGATTCCTTCTGACTGCTATTCCCAGAGCTCTCCCTTTTTCTCTCTTCTCTCTCTGCATATTCCTCATTCTCCAGGGTTTCCCAGTTTACAAAAGCTGCAGATTTTTCTCCCTGTTACACTGCTATCTCTTGATGCCAGAACAGCAATGGATAATAACTGATCTTTAAACCTAATCCTAAACCTGTAGTCCATCACTCACTGCAGAGGCTCCTGAATGCCTCTATAAATAGGTACAAGAGGCGGAGAGGTTATGATGCCTGAAACAGACATCACGTGACAATGAGTGTTTTGGTACCCATGCAGCAAGGATAGTTCTAAGCATCAGACAATTGCAAGGGATGGCAGGGTTTATAATAGTGAATCCAAATAGCATTTCACACATCACTCATATGGACTGAAGGTCTGTCTGGGGGGGATTAACAGGGCTGAGAGTGAGCTGTCACAAAAACCAGGGCAGAAGGCTTGGGGGATTAATTGTAAGGCAGGGGGTCTAGCATTTCAATATGCATCAAAGCACCAAACTCCGCTCTCTCAGCCTCAGCTGTCCAACACGTTCAGCCTGCGAAATGGATGCAGCACTTGGGGGTCACGGAACAGAAAAACCGGCAAGACCATGTGGGTCTAATCTGGGGTAAGGACAACGCCAACCATCATATCACCACTTGAATTCCATTGCTCTCCTTCTTAAAACCTAAAAACCCTCACTGTGTTGTTGCTAGTCTATTTCATCTGCATATACTCCCTGTAGATTCAGTTCAGACATTCATGTGTTGTAGTCAGTCTAATCTGTGGGTCTAATCTGGGGTAAGGACAACGCCAACCATCATATCACCAATTGAATTCCTTTGTTCTCCTTCTTAAAACCTAAAAACCCTCACTGTGTTGTTGCTAGTCTATTTCATCTGCATATACTCCCTGTAGATTCAATTCAGACATGTTGTAGTCAGTCTAAAATCTTTCCATCCTTGGAAGATCATATGCCTAATATCAATGCAAATTATAGTGTATGCAGCTAGCATTAATCACCCATCAGCTCCAGTTAACATGTTGTGTGTTAATGATGATAATAATGTTTTATGTGCTATTGCCATTTTCATTCTCCCTCATGAAAAATAATTTGTATTCTTCTATCAGGATATTTGAATTCACTATTGCATTCTGCTCACATTTGAGCTGGAACGACCATTCCTTCACCTGAGCGATGACATCAGGGCATTCTGCATGTGTATTTATAGTTTCTGTTCTCTACACCCACAGTTTATTCCATGCTTGCATGTTCTATTAATTAAATGAAATCTAAACATATAAAAAATCACACATTGGTTAAGGGAGAGATAAATGCATATTTTTGGTGTTGGGAGATGATCATTTGTACTGATTAATGTAATGCATATGATTTCTTTACATAGCAGTAATATGAAACATAACATGGCAAACGGGAAAGGGCTGCTGAGCTTTTCAGAGCTGCAGATTCTGCTCAAATGATATAAAAAATTTCAATATCCAGTTTTTCTGAACTAAAGATATATAACTGGAAAAACCTGGAGGAATGCAGTTCTGTCTTGTTGTGCACTATGGTAGGTTTGTATACACATATATTAATTGCTGCAAACTGTGAACATTTGCCCCTTTCCAAACAATATCTTCATGAGATATCATTCATATATATAATGTGTGCAGAAAATATAGTGTTAATGAAGTTAGATGATAATATAATACAATTTGACTTTGTGGTTTTCTGCACTGAATGGGCAGTGACAAGGGTTGTCATTTACAACTTACCTGTTGGGCTAGCTGTCTCAGGATATGATTGTGAATTGGGATGAAAATATTAAATGTGCTTTGTCGGAGAATTCTGTAAGACCTTGCTTTGCACTGCCTACACATAACATTTTTTATTTATTTTAGTTTGTTTCCTTGGTGCCCAAAATGTT
The DNA here is from genome assembly GCA_024363595.1 of Xenopus borealis. Taxonomy (NCBI): domain Eukaryota; kingdom Metazoa; phylum Chordata; class Amphibia; order Anura; family Pipidae; genus Xenopus; species Xenopus borealis. Next base: position 93,442,903 of record CM044437.1, read on the forward strand.
TAGTCAAAGCTCAAGGATATATGCATACTATATATGCATACTAAAGATCTTGCTTTGCACTGCCTACATAAAAAAGATTTTTTATTTATTGTGGCTGGCTTCCTTGCTGCCCAAAGGGGTTAGTCAAAGCTCAAGGACATGAATGTGCCATATATAAATACTAAATTGTAGGTTATACTTGATTTCTAAGACTCCTAACATATATTGCATTGTTAATCTGCTGCCATAGGAGCACCCATTATTAAAGCACCAGTCAATATTAAAGCAGACCAAATTGACCCAAAGTCAAGCCAAGGCCTAATACAGTATTTGGCATACCACCAAGCCTGCATCAGGGGGAACAAATCACGTATATAACTGGAAGTTATAGGGGGGAATTCACAAAAGTGTCTGAAAAATAAGTAACCCAGAAGTGGCGGTAGACAAATTTGTAAAATGACGTATGAACGGCAAATTCACAAAGGCAGATGTTACCATCTCTGAATGTCTCGTGAATCCGACAATTTTCTAAAATGTCGTATATCTTTCCATCGTACAGGCGACATTTACCAAGACTTTTCAAAAGACAATTTGACAGACATTTTCATTTTGGCAAAAAAAAATTAGTTTACGAGTATGTCTGGAAGAGTGACGCCAAAAAAACCACGCCCACTTTTGACGACACTATTTCAAAAGTGTCGTACATGTCAGAAAATTGGCAGGGAAATTCTCTGTGAATTTGTCGGCTGTTTCTACAACACTTTCTACGACATTTTAAAGACATTTTTTCGTTCCTGACACTTTTGTGAATTTCCCCATAGAGTCTCACCTGGCTCTCTACTACTTTTACAGTGCAATCCCATCTGCATTGCATATATATAACATAAATGAAAGATGAAAGCAGGGTACACCTGTTATAAACATTTTCATGTAGGTTTGAGAAACACAGAAGTGTATGGAGGGATGTGTTGTTAAAGTGAGAAGATACATATAGGCTGGCTACGGTATTATACAAGGATGCTATGTTGTTATTATTTGTGTTTATTGTTTATTTATGTGTTTGCAGATGCTTTAGCTTTAGGGTATATTAATAATTGAAATGGATGCCCGTACACAGTAGTGCTCTTAATAACATTCTGATTTATCTCTCTTTTCTTTTACGTGACATTCTCATAGTTACTCATAGCTAAGGTGTTGTCCGTTGGACTTAACAATATTAGTGTGATAACTCACCAAAACAAAGTCATTAGGTATCATTATCTGAATTTAGTACACTCATCAGTCACCTCACAAAGGCAAATGCAATAGCGCAAATACATAAAACTAATAACCCTGACATTTGATTTAGTCAAAACCCTGAGACAGACTCAGACAGTTCACAGGTACAGTATAATGGAATGATTTCCAACAATCTATAATAACAGGGAACACAGGCCAATCCTGTTGCTGTTTTTGCTTTTATTTAGCCACACAATCAAGTGCCAATTGGCTATTAAGCCCAAGGTTGATATATATAAAAGCAAACACAGCAAATACCATTAACCTGGCACCTGTGAGGATGTCTTGGACATAAACTCAACATTTTTCCAACAAAGTAGGGGTTAATGGAAAGAGATTATTAGATTTGAGGAGCTAGCTGTGAAATCACAAATCGCCTTCTGGCACCTAGACCCTGGTCTGCGGCCATCTGTGCTGAGATCAAGCAAGGATAGAGTACAACTGAGTTATTTAGCAGGATGAAAACCCACTGTATAATATCTGCTTACATCATATTTGAAATTCACTGCTATATAAAGGATTCCCATCAATCCTTTCTGATGTTTTTTTAAAACCACAAACAGCTTAAAATAAATAATCCAGCTTCTAAAAAAATGATTTTCTATTAATCCTTTCAAGCAAAAATTCCCTTGCTGGGAAAGCAATACACGCATTTGTGGCCAATCAACTGGGCACATTTATACTGTTAAATATGTGCAAGTGTGCCTACAGCATGCCCACATTATTAATTAAGGGAGTTACATTTAATAACATGTAGACAAAAGACATTTGTTGATTAAGGAAATTAGGATGAACATATGCCATTGCAATAATAACAGAAAAGCTGGCTATACACACAAATATCTACTTGTTTGATATTTGAACTGATAAAATTGTTAAAGGGATACTGTCATGGGAAAAATGTTTTTTTAAAAATGCATCAGTTGATAGTGTTGCTCCAGCAGAATTCTGCACTGAAATCCATTTCTCAAAAGAACAAACATATTTTTTTCAAATTTCATGTTGAATTCTGACATGGGGCTAGACATATTGTCAGTTTTCCAGCTGCCCCAAGTCATTTGACTTGTGCTCTGATAAACGTCAATCATACTTTACTGCTGTGCTGCAAGTTGGAGTAATAGCACCCCCCCCAGCAGCCTAACAACAGAACAATGGGAAGGTAACCAGATACCAGCTCCCTAACACAAGATAACAGTTGCCTGGTAGATCTAACAGCACTCAATAGTAAAAACCCATGTCCCACTATAACTCCTCCAGTTACATTGAGAAGGAAAACGACAGCCTGCCAGAAAGCAGTTCCCTCCTAAACTGCTGGCACGGATTTAAGTGCAGAATTCTGTTGGAGCAGCACTATTAACTGATGCATTTTGAAAAAAACATGTTTTCCCATGACAGTATCCCTTTAAGCCCCCAGGCCACCACCTGCATTAAACAGATTGCCCTCATCAGATATGAGATATCATCTAGGGAAACCATAATTTTGCCCCATACAATAGCCATTAGGCAGCTGAAAAAAAGTCAAGACAATGGTGTCTTTTTTTTATATGCCATTAATACCACAGTTTTTTTTTCAAAACAAAGTCTACTTTCCATCCTTGCAAGTACTTCTGTACTGAAGAATTTTGATAAATGAGGTAAAGAAGTACAAACATCTGTCTCCATACATTCCAACATATTGGAAACATAAAACATTACATTTTTTTGGTAACACCCATTTTGTGGCCACACACCCTAATCACCACGTTCAATTTACAAAATTTGGCAGGTTATGAAAGTTTGAACACATTTCTGTGGTTTTTATGTGTTATTATAGTTTCGCTAATGAAGGTGAATTGGCCTTTAAGCCACAGTTTCCCCAAGAGACCCGCTTATCTTAAAGTGTTACAAGTGCGTCTTCGCTTATCTTAAATTGTTACAAAAGTAACAATTTATACCTGCCACATATTCTAGGCTCTCTGCCAAAAGCCAAAAAAAAAGAAAGTTGGGACATTTCAGTACAAATCCAGGACAGCATGTTGATTTGTTAAAATCGGGACTGTTCCAAGAAAAACTGGACAGTTGAGAGGTATGCGTCTCCTTATAGTATTGACTGCATCCATTGATAGGGTTTAAAAAAACATAAAATGGAATGCCTTGTATCTATATATAAAAGCAAGGTTCCTTTTATTTATTGAAGTAAAAGAAGAAATGTGCATATTTATGAAATATGATTCCCCCAAAATTAGCCATATTTATATCCATTATTTGAACAAGAAAAAAATACAAATGACTTGTTCTAAATAAGACAGAAATGATATGTCAACCTGAAACCCATGTTTACCAGCAGGCCAACATAGAGGGCGAGGTTTTAAACCCTTCTAAAACTTCAAGCTGGGTTGGTCCTTTATAGTTAAAGAAAACAAAATTGTTACAATTTTTAGGGGAGTGCGAACAAGACACAGTTCCATCTACAATGCAACAAGCCAACCAGTTCAGGCAGTAGCTGCAACAATGTATTTAAAATGTAACTTTTCATTTAAATTGCAATTAAAAACTACCTAGCTCAACCAACACAGACTAGAGTCCTGTGTGGGTCCATTTTTGGGACCCGTACCCGACCCGTACCCGCAACCTGCAATCTGCAACCCGTGACCCGCATTCTTACCCGATTGGACCCGACCCGCAAACACCTTATCCGCAACTCGGACCCGCTGACCATCAAGAATCAGGAAGTGCTGTCATTGTAACCCGGAAGTGATGTCATCAGAAGTAGCCATGATCAGAAAAAAAAGGAGTAAAACAGGACGTGCTGTCGTAAACCTGAAGTGACATCATCAGAAGTAGATGTGCTCAGACAAAAGGAGTAAAAATCGCAATGGAGAAGATCTGCAGCCCGACCCTCAACCCGCAAACCTGCAGAACCCCTGACCGGCTTCTATACCAGCACCCAGAACTTCTACATGCAACCCGCAGGGTACCGCAGGATTTTGCGGGTAACCTGCGGGTACCCGACCCGCTGCAGAACTCTAACACAGACACACAGCAAAATTCAACTGAATGCTGTGCAGGACCATGTCCCTAAAATCACACACAATTAAAAACTAATGCATAGACTGGAGTGGTGGTGCATAGTATATTCTATTTGTTAAGGATTCTAATATCCACAATTGTTTCTAGCACCATGTGGGATAATAGTCATGCTGTGGTCGCCATTAAACAGGGAGCTATGTAGACCAGATTGCCCTTATCAGATATGAGCCCTTATCAGATATCATTTAGGGAAACCATAATTTTATCCCCATATATGAGCCATTAGGCAGCTGTAATGAAAAAAGTCAAGCCAATGGTGTCTTTATTTATATGGCATTAATACAGTTGTCCTCAAAACAAAGATGTCTGCTTCTCATCCTTGCAAGTACTTCTGCACCAAAGCATTTTGATAAATGGAGTAAAAAATCAAAAAAGTCTATCTCAATACCTCCCAACATTTTGGAAACAGAAAGCGGGACAAAAAGATAACATTTTTGGCAATGCCCATTTTGTGGCCACACACCTTAATTACCACATTCATTTCTGACTTGAAGACAACCTTTGGAGTCATAAAGACACAAGCATACTGGCAAACTGAGCCTTTTACAAGCTGGCAGTCTACATGGGGCTATCAAATAGCCAATGAAAACGCTTGTTTTGCAACCATTAGAATTTGTTCTGCATGTGTAGCTCCCCAACACTTTCTCCATTTGAACTACAAAAGTTGGAAGTTTATGGCTTGTACAATATGATCTTGTGAATTTTCTGTCATCCCTTTATCTCAGTGTGTATACAGTGTGAGAGAGAGCTGAAAGCGTAGTTTAGTCAGTTTGGACACTGAAGGCACAATCAAAGTTACTTTTCGTGGGGTCTGAATAAAATATTAATGGAGATTTCATAAAGTTAAATCATGGAGAACAGTTATAAAACATGTATCACTTATCAGTTATCACTTAATCAGAACAACTTCTGATTTATATGTAAAGGCTCTCACAGCAAATTATTTTTCAGGCCCAAAAAGTGTCTAGAGGTTGACTGTTTTACCAATATTTATTCAAATTATATATAATTTATGGCCTCATGGGGTCCCTAAACCTCCAGGGGCCCACTGCAGCTACAGGGTCTGCTTGCTTTGTAGTTATGTCCAGGCCCAGATTCCTTTCTTTGGCAGCCTGAGGCCTCTTCGCACCACAGGGTCCTAGCACCCGCCAACTTCACACTGCAGAGTCATAGCGCCTGCCAACATTCATGTGCATTCTAAAAAGCGATTAGCGCTTTTTAGAATGCGGCTGAGCAGCTTGCCTCCCCTACAGTGTTGCTGCCCTAGGCCTGGGCCTTTGTGGGCTCACCACATATCCGGGCCTGGATACAAACTATAAAATGCAGAACAATTCTCAATGCTGAATAATTGGCTCAACACATTGTACAGTTCAGAACATAGATTTAAAAATACACCATATTATAAAGCAAATGCAAGTGCAAAAGCCCTATAAAAATCTACACGACTATCATAATGATAGAGAGAGAGGTTGGAGAATTTCACTAAAAGTTAGTCAATCCTCTTAATATAGCTAACAAATTTATAAAATATTATAGTAAATTATATAATCTCAAAGACAATATTAAGCAAGTCCTCCCTATTTCCTCTACACACACACATTTTTCCAGAAAATGTACAAACTCAAAAAGAAAATGTTACAAATACATGGAACCACTGGTACAAGCAATTAGGGAAAACTCATTAATTAATACTATATGGGGCATCCAGTTTCCTAGTTTAATACACATCTGTAAATTAAACTATATTCACTTCTATGATAAAACTGAGATATGAGCAAAAGGAGATAACTTCTATAAAAACACAAGATGTGTCTTGCATGGAAGGCCTTCATGTCCTGAGCTCATCCTTCCAAAAATATCGTATCATTTATTCACTATTCCATTATTGCAACAACAAATCTACCTACAGTACATAGTTTAATAAAATTGTTCTTAGACTATATGGGAAAAGAAAGAACCTAGAAGAGCTGGCAATACTTATATCTTGCAATACTATAAAGCTAATGTACTTGACTAAATACAACAAATATTAACCTTGATCAAACTTAAATAACTATTAAGACAGCAATTGAAATATGGTCTCAAATCCAGCATTTACCAAATCTGGATCCATTGAAATCCATGGCAACACCCATAGACTCCCTAGGGCTCATTTACCAACAGGAAGGCACAATATGCATTCTACCTTCTTTTCTATCAACATTCTAATACAGACCCCATGAAATACATGCCACTGTCGCAGAGGTATGAGAGCTTGTGAGCAACTTTTTGTTCTTGTTTTCACCTCAATAAACAATGCAATGTACCATGCTCATTAAATATGTTTTAATTTATTCTTAACAACTTACGGTTCTATTATTTCTTAAAATAATTTTGTCATGATTTGTATGGTGTAGTTTTTAATTCTAAACTATACTGTTCACACTGCAAATAATTCACTTAACCATATACAATTTTTATTCCTGAACCAACATTTTTTTTAGCTGTAATACTGGTGGGTAGGCAGGTCATTTTGCCTGATCCTGTGCTGTCAGAAAGAGCTAACACTTCATGATGGAACTGCTTTCAGTTAAGCTATGGCTTCTCCTACTCAATGTAACTGAAGAAGTCACAGTGGGACTTGGATTTTTACTATTGAGTGCTATTCTCATATGTAGCATGGGTCTGCTATCTTGTGTGAGGGAGCTGTTATCTTATTACATGCCAATTGTTCTGTAATTAGAGGGGGGAAGATATCACTCCAACTTGCAGTGCAGCAGTAAAGAGTGACTGAAGTTTATTGGACTGCCTGCCAGATTGAACCTACCTAAGGGACCACCACTTAGGTGGTCCTAACATTAGATTAAAACATTTTGAGTACTTCCAGCAAGCCACTTTCTTCAACTTTACATTCAGCATGCAAAACTATCACCCTTCTTGTCCCTTGAATCCCTAGCAATGCTAGACCTACCACAAAGAGGACTAACCTCAAAGATATATAAGTTGCTGACAGACCCACCACCGGATAGTCTGCAAAAACCCCCTTACTTGGCCTAATGGAAAGCATCTACAAAGTCTTTATGCGATGGTACCATAAACCAGAAAAACTGCATGCATTATTCCAAGAACACCCCAACACTTGCTGGAGACAATATGGGGAAGTGGGCACTCTTACCCCAATTTTCTGGACTTGCCCCAAGATACAGAACTTTTGGGAGGACATAGCTGAGTAACTAATCCAACTAACCACCCACTTCTTGCTAAGTGACCCACTTACCTACCTTCTCGGGAGACCTTATCCTGAACTACCCAAACAGTCCCAGATATTGGTTAATCATGTCCTAAGAGCCACCTACATGACCATAGCAGTCATATGGAAAAACTCAGACTCCCCAACAGTAAACTAGGCGATAAGCCGGGTCAATGATAACAGAAGTTTTGAGGAGAGAAAAGCTTTCCACAAAATAAAACCCCTATCTGCATTAAGGTCTAGCCTATTTTCGTGTTCAGAGGCCTCAGAACATAAGTAAAAAAAAAAAAGGCACGTGTAGTAAAACTGTTACCAACTACAGGCATAAATCTGCAACAAAGGCTTTCATTTCTTGCTCTTTCTCTCTCTCTCTCTCTCTCTCTCTCTCACGGCTGAAAGTTCCTATTTCCCTATTCTTTTCTATACCCTTCCCTCCCCACCAACCCTGCATTGATCTCTATGTATGTAAAGATGTCCTTTTTATTGCTTTAAAATAAAAATAAGTAACAAAAAACTAAAGAAACAGTGGGGCATATTTTGGAATGCTTTTTATTATTTTTAAATGGCTAAATACGGAAATACATTTTTGTACAATAAGAAGTATTTTATATTCAAATAGATGAATTAATGCAATTGGTAATCAATATGTCTGCACATTTTTGTTCACATTTTCAAGACCTCTTTTCTTTGTAAATTCTCAGAAAGAGCAGAGGAATCCGGACTCACCTGAGCTGCCTCTCGCAGAAGTCTGATTCTTTTAGTGACTTCTCATCTTTACAATATGACAGTAAACACAGCCAGGCACTGAAGTGAGTAGTGTTTGGTGTCTCTGTGTCTTACCTAGATTTAACAATAAAAACTTATCTCTCATTGAAGTGTTTGGGAAGTGCACTTGACATGCCTCAGTTGTCTGCTATAACTGTGTCAGTGAAGTTATAAATAATTCTACTGATAAGTCAAGCTTTAATTTGGCTCATCACAGTTCAACGTAAGGATGATCGCACATAAGTAGACCACTTGCCTATTGTAATAGTGCTCTGGTGACTAGCCCAAAAACAGAGTGCTGTACTGAAATAAGTCACTATGGAATGTCTTGTTATATCTAGGACAGTTATTACAATGGCATAAACATTTCAACCCCTTATATGTTCTCAGGAAATCCATAGCAATTGAAATGTCATAAACTGCTGCAGTAATTTCATATCATTTTGTATAGGAACCACCCTGCCCATGACACCCTAATCAATAAAAAAAGAACGTTTTGGATTTCCACTTTCTCAGCTGATACCTGTTCCCATGTGCCATTGGTACTTTCAATATACAGTAGGAAGTGGATCAGAGATGTTTCAGGCATTTCAGATTATGGCTTAATATTCTGTCATGTCCTACAATGGGTTTGATTCTATAAGATCTGATAACATATTCTCTATTTCTAACTTGTGTTCTTTCATGCATATTCCTTATGAGTCCTTTCATGTTCATTATGTGATTTCCATAGCATTCAGGAAACAGGTCCAGGAGCTGTTGTCTTTACCTTTACAGGAGTGGCTCACGTTTTAGTTAACTTTCAGGGGTAGATTTACTAAATTTGCGTGAATGATTCGAAATTCGATCGAATTTTTAAAAAGATAAAAATTTTCGAATAGGTTTTTTTGGCAACTTCGACCATCGAATTTTAATTGAATCGAATGATTCGAATAGATCGAATAAAAATCTATTTGATTATTCGACTATTCGATGGTCGAATTACTTGCCCTTTAAATTTTTATTCAAATGCCTAATTCACCAAATTCAGAAACCCCATAGGGTTTTTTCAGCTTTTTAAATCGAATAATTTTAACGATTTTATCGATCGAATATTTTTTGTTCGATTTATTGAATTGCGTTAAAACCCTTTGAATTTGAAGGATTAAAATTCGATAAAAAGTAGATAGTCAAATTTGATGTTTTTTTAACCCTTCAATTCAACCCTTAGTAAATCCGCTCCTTAGAGTGACCAATTCTAAGCAACTTTCCAATTGGTCTTCATTAATTATTTCATATATTTTTTACATATTTTTTTTTAATTATTTGCCTTTTTCTCCTGACTCTTTCCAGCTTTTAAAAAGGGGCACTGACCTCATCTAAAAACAAATACTCTGTAAGGCTAAAAATGATAGTTGTTAATTTTTAGAACTCACGCTTCTATTCAGGACCTCTCCTATACAAAACTGATAAACCTGTTGACTGGAGAGATGCTGAATATAAAGCTAAATAACCTAAAAACCACAAATGGAAAAAACAATTTCACCAATTTTAAATTGTCTCAGAATAACACTCTTATACCATACTAAAGTTAACTCAAAAGTGAACAACCCCTTTACATTATAGGAAAGACATCTCAAATATATCTAATTTTAACTTTGTCCTGTTACTTTCCCACTGCTATAAACTGATGTGCTCTCAGTTATTCCTCTCACACTCTTTCTGTCATCAGAAGGTATTTATATAATAGCCCAAGTTAAACAACCTATAAAATAAAGATACAATACATCTTAAGGCCACACATAGAGATTTCGGGGAGATCTGTCGCCTGGCGACTAATCGCCGCGACGAATCTCCCCAAATAGCTTGGTAGCGGTGCGCACCCGCTACACGTAAAGTCGCCTGCGCTTATTCACATGCAGCGGCGCGATTTAAAAAATCGCTCAAAATTGCAAATTTTGAGATTCATCGCGGCGATTAGTCGCCAGGCGACAGATCTCCCCGAAATCTCTACGTGTGGCCTTACCCTAAAATGTCATTGGTTTGAGAATTAGATTAGCAACATTATCTGCTTTTGCCTGTACTCCTTGGGGCAGATTTACTAAGGTTCGAATTGTCGAGGGCTCGTATGATCTATTCTACGAAAAGTCGCAGAAAAAAACTTTTGAATATTCGCCAAAAAAGGAAAAAAAAGAAAAAAATCCTATGGGGGATTCCCATAGGTTTCTATTGCAATTCGGTAGGTTCAATCTGGCAGGCAGTCCAATAAAAATTCGAATGATTGAATATATATTTATTTGAACTAATCGATGCGACCGAATATTCTATATTCGAAAGTCGAAAATATTTAATTTGCATATTCAAATAGTTGCACAATCGAATAGAGACTATTCGAGCGAATATTCAAATCCTTCACACGAATTTAGTAAATCTGCCCCCAAATGTCCTAAACAGAAGGATGCTTAGAATTTCGAGTGCAGGGTCAAACTCCAAAGAAAGTGGATAAACTAAAGCTACAATGGCATTATTATACATCAATGTACAGTAACAAAAAGGTTATTCCAAACAAAAAGTATCCTGGTGTTCATTGGGTTCATTCAGAATATGATATGTGAAGGGTTGAACCTGATGCACAAATGACAAGTGTCATCTATAACCATTATAAAATAGAATGAATAAATTGTTATTGAAATAATAAAATCAAGCCCATTGGTGTGTAGTGTTTTCATACAGTACATGGAACATCAGCCATCATTCCAACTAGATTTATTCTGTGCAGATACAAGCATTCCATTTGGTATATTCCTAATTTTATATTTATACAAGTTTTATAATTGTTGCTAATGTATGTATGTAAAAATGTTAAAGGAATATTATATCAAATGTGACTGTTTTTATCCTATGTGCTATTTATATGCATGGCTAATTATAGTTTCAAAAAGAGAGAAACATCCATTTGCAGCAGACCTTACTGATGCATCTGCAATGAAATGTCATTAATTAGAAAAGTATGTTGCCACGTAAAACTGATGATCATGATGATCATACTTCCTTTCTTTTATGTATTTCAGTTGAATTATGCATTAATCAAGGGCAAGCTATATTTATATAGCCCCTGTTACCTTACATCGGAAATCATAAACCCACTGTGGCCATAAATAAATCAAATAAATCGATGGATCATTTAGACAAAGTGCTTTGGGGTTCCTTAGTCTAATTTAAAAATAAATTTGCATGCTGATCAATCGTCAAAATGAATTTAGCACTCTGCATGAAGTTTTTCACATTCTAATTGCCTTTAATAGATCTTGAACTTTGTAAAGTCTCCAGGGCCTGGACTCACTGATACTCAAATCGATAAGCATTTTCCCAGTGGTGTATAGATTCCAATTCTAGGCTATAAAATCAGCTAGGTCTTAAATTGAATACAAAAAATGATTGTGTTTATCCATTGATAACAGAGCAAATATCTCAAAGTCCCCTTAACTGGTCAACTGATTAGGCACATCATTAGTGTTTTCCAGTGCACAGCCTCAAAATATTTTAAGGAATCCCTTGAAATTTGGATTTGCGTTACTCTTGTTGTCCAATAGTCAGTACTGATATAAAGATTTATTTTTACAGACGATTAAATCCAGATGAAGCAAGAAGATGGTCACGATCTTTTGACCTTCTTCTGTCTCATAAAAGTAAGTGTGTGAAGATTTTAGAACTGTTTTGCTTGTGGAATTCATTATAAAATACAAAACATTATAAGGGGAACTGAACTGTATATTTTTTGCTTTATTGCATTTAACATAGGGGGAACGTATATGCAAAACTGTGGGGCACATTTATCAAAAACCTTGCAGTTATGGTAAAAAAATAGCAGAATCATGACTGATCTCCACAGAAACTCTCAATTAACATGCGTTAATCACAGTCGAGTAAAGTCGCAGAAAATTATCAGGGTAATTCTCTCAAATCTCTGTTATTCATTTATTTTTAAGCCATTTGGGTGAATGTGATTTTTAAAAATTTTTTGTGATTTATCCACATAATAAAATTAATTATGCAGACTTCACCGAGTCTGCAAACTGTTGCATTAAGAAGTTCATTTTGATGTTTCTTTGGGTCTGGATTTACAACCTTTCAATGTTAAACTGTGATATCCCTCTACAGATGGCTGCACAGTGTTTCGTTCCTTCCTCCAGTCAGAATTTAGTGAGGAGAACCTTGAATTTTGGATGGCTTGTGAAGAGTACAGAAAAACCCGTTCACTCAATAAGCTTCCAGCAAAAGCTCATCACATATTCCAGGAATTTATTGATGTACAGGCTCCAAGAGAAGTAAGAATGAGATAGGGCATGGAAATGAATATACTAGCTATAATGAACACGTTACTTGTTTTCTGTTGTTTGCATCAGAGGGCCTTAGTTAGAGAGCAGCAGGTTACACTTTTCATTGGCAAGCACATAACACAAAATAGGGAGGTGTATTCCCACTGTACTACTTTATTTTAATTACTTTAATAATGAAAAGCTTCAACATATTCCCATAATTTTAGTGGTATTATACTTATAGCAATTATATCGTACTGAAAGTGCATTTTCTAAATGTATATTCTAATTCCCAAATTACATTTACTGTATTTATAAATGTCTGTGTGTTTTTTTTTTGATATGCTGGTTTAATTTAGGCTGGGCATTTAATAGTAATAAATATATATTGAGTTTTCATGATTTTACAAATTTCGTTTGCTAATCCAAATGGTGTCTTTTGGTGATAATTTATAAAGAGCGTGGTCATCATTAGAAACTGTTCTGAAGGTGGCACCATGGTGAAACAGATGCCACGTACGTTATTACATAGCAAGTAACCTTAATATTACCCACAATTCAGCCTGTTAGTGTCAGCTATGCTGAAGGTGCGGATGAGTGGCCATTTTTTTGCCTTTTGACCTTCAATCTGCTACAAACATATTTTTTAGTAAGCTGCCCCTTGCTGAATGAACTTGTTACAGAACTACAACAACACCAGCATATATAATCACTTGCTCTCTGTTTCTGCAGAGGTTTTAGTGGTGCTTGTTTCCTTGATTGCTTTTCCTTGATGTTCTGTTTAGCCAACATTATTGAGCTATAGATTGGCATGTGGTGAAGCTCAGTGATTTCCTTTTTACAACTTGGTGCTGTTTCTTTCATAGGTGAATATTGATTACCCAACTCGTGAACTGACAAAGCGCAACTTGCTGCGCCCTACTTCATCTTGTTTTGACCTTGCACAGCTGAGAATACACAGTCTTATGGAGAGAGATTCTTACCCAAGGTTTCTTCGTTCCAAAATGTACAATGACCTTCTCAGCCACACTCAGAAGAGCCCATGCTAATGCCAAGCTACAAATAAGAGTGAAGAAGTGGCTACAGGGACATTGTGACCTGCTGCCTTTCCAAAAAAAAACTGACTTGCACTTTAATGAGTGGACAAAGACTGGCTAAATATCACTGTCTATATGTTACATACCATTCTCTGGCTTATGCTTGTTTACCTATACCTTGCCAAGACCTGCTATAAAAAAAAATACTGGAAGCTAAAAAAAGTACCTGATCAATTCCAATGGGTCAAGACTGTTAGGGTGTTTTAATATCTTCCTCTGCATTTTCACCCAACTGTGTGCATATATGTATGTCACTAAGGAACTCTAGTTTAATGTTGGCAAGCACATTATAAGTGGCCTACATTCTATTATCTAATTGGCAGTAAAGGAGATCATGTGTATGACCTAAGAAAGGTACTGACCATGAGAATTCAAAAAGAGGCGTTCATAGATGCGTATACAACAATGGCTTGTGTCAAGTGCAGTATTATGAAATGGACTTTATAATCCTTGAACCAGTGCCACTAACGGTAGGTGTTGGTATGTAACTGTGATGCCACTGCTGGGAAAAGGTACATGAGTGACTGAAGTAATGGTTGTTTATCACTGGGAAACTAAATCACTGCCTATTTTAGCTCCTCGCTGGTGCTTCATGGGTAGGCATGCAGCTGTATCCTGTTGCTAAACTATCTCCCTGTATCCTGCAAATACTACCATTGGTTGCTGGGAATTAAATTGGAATATGTGCTGGATGACTGTGTTGTGTATATCTAAAAGGATAGTTACCCTTTAAATTAACTTTTAGCATGATGCAAACAATATTTTAGTGTTTTTTTGTGGTGCTTTAATAGTTAAGCTTATTTTTTTAGCAGATCTAGAGTTGGGGATTTAAGCAGCTGTTTGCTAGGATTCAATTTATCCCAGCAACCAGGCATTTGTTTAAATTACCAATTAGAAAATAATTAGAAGATGCCTTGAATAGACATTTACAGTAAGTAATATAAAAAGTAGCAATAACCATAAAACTGTAGCCTAATAGGGCAGTAACCCCCAAAATCTAGATATAATTTTAAATTGAACACTGGAAAGAAGTAGAAGAGGAATGCAAATAACTAAAAAAATGAACAAAGACCTATTGAAATGTTGATAAGGCTAGTACATACTATAACATACTAAAAAGGTGCTGCGCCCTACTTCATCTTGTTTTGACCTTGCACAGCGGAGAATACACAGTCTTATGGAGAGAGATTATTACCCAAGGTTTCTCCGTTGCAAAATGTACAATGACCTTCTCAGCCACACTCAGAAGAGCCCATGCTAATGCCAAGCTACAAATAAGAGTGAAGAAGTGGCTACAGGGACATTGTGGCCTGCTGCCTTTCCAAAAAATAACTGACTTGCACTTTAATGAGTGGACAAAGACTGGCTAAATATCACTGTCTATATGTTACATGCCATTCTCTGGCTTATGCTTGTTTACCTATACCATGCCAAGACCTGCTATAAAAAAAATACTGGAAGCTAAGAAAAGTACCTGATCATTATTGAAATGTTGATAAGGCTAGTACATACTGTACTATATACTATATACTAAAAGTTAACTTAAAATTGAACTGCAGCCAGTACAGCTGTATCAACATGAAATGCATTCCCCCATATGCAATACTAGGGTTTGCCCAAAAGCACGTCAGCCAATAAGATGTTTGTGTTAAACAGGAGACCTGTAAATACTACCTGCTGATTGGTTGATATGGGTATCTTAGTGTTTTGTAACACTAGTAGTAGGTGCATAGTGATCATTGGTGCATTGCATTCAGCTGAGCTGGGGTGGTATTGAAATTTAGATCAATAGTACAAGTAGCCGTGATTATGGTTCTTAGGCTTATGGAACATGGGACTGATCCTGGTGGGGTTGCCAGGGAGTAGCTAAATAGCTTAGTAGATAAATCACCTGGAATGGGCTCAGAGAAAAGTGTGAAATTATCACTGCACATTCAGGCAATTATTGTCTCAAAGCACAAATGTCATTATTTTGTGGCAACAATCACCTTACATGGGCATTTTGGCCTGTGAGTTTTTTCCCCTGGCAGGTACCCTTAATCTTATATTCAATAAATTGACACAAACAAGTTCTGCATGATGTGGACACTCTGTAATAATTTGTGATTATAATAATGTTCCCCACACAATGAATGTGAAAACATAGACAGGTGAGAAAATGTAGGCTATATGTGGAACTGAGGGACCTAGCTTCACTGTTACTCATGGTCAGACAGAACCAAGGCTCCACATTGGTAACAAAGCCAAGGATACATTTATGGTAATATTTGAATATACTGTAATTCACAAAGAGTTTAAGGTATGTTTGCTAGTAAAATGCACTGCTCTTGAAATCCTGTTCCTTCATGAAATAATACTTGGCAGCATACTATAAATGGGATTGAATCTACATAAATGAAAATGAATAAAGTCAGAGACAGCACCCCATTAGTAAGATCAGAAAAAGTCAGAAGTACACAGGAGAACAGCAATACAAAGAAAAATGAGACCCGCGTCTGGCCAGACCAAATGTGAGCAGTGTGACAGCACATGCAGTAGTGCAGTGGAGAATGTGGGTGCCCATATGGATGCACAGGAGTGATACTTAGTATCTTACTAGTGCAGATGTTTCTTGAAAACAAATACATTTTACATTCTAAAAAGCAGAACTCTTGGGAACACAGCTGAAAATTTTAATTGCTACGTAACCATAAAGATCCAGGACCAGGGGAAAACAAGAGTATTTGAAATAGGCAATGATAGGCAATAATTATTTCTATTAATAACTAATAATTGCTGCAAGACACTTGTAGGGTAATACAAAAGTTAGTGCTCAGAACCTGAGTTTCTCTAGTTTATTAAATACTTATGAGGCATGTCTGAAAATAAAACTTATCATTCAATACAATTAGCTCAGAGCAGATTTAATATGTAACGGCTAATCCTCTTTGTGATTTTGCTTGAAAACTGAAAAAGCACCCAGCATTTAGGTTACAATCCATGTCTTCCAACACTGGTGCACAATGGTGGCTCCGTGGATAGAGAAGGTTGTGGTGTGTGTTATGCATATTTTCTTAATTAATTATACAGTATGTTCAATACTGATATCGATAGTCATATCTAGTGGATTGGTAAAAATTACCAAAACTAGGATTTATTCTTGCTTATGTAACTAAAAAAAAAAAAACAAGAATTCTGCTCTGCTGAATATTGCCTGCTTGTAGCTCTTTCCTTGTGCAAGTTGCATGGTATTAACATGTCTAATGAATGAATGATTCTCAGTGTCTTTTAAATACCAATATAGTTTTAGCTTCCTACAGTTTTAACCATTTTAAAAGCACAACAAGCTGTAAAATGCTTCCAAATACATAAAGGCAAATCTTTTTAGTTTCCCTTGCGTTATTAATCAGTATAAGTAGTAACTACCATTCACTGTAATTGCTTTCAGTGATCTTTACTTTTTGTCCCTTGCTACAAAATCTTATATCTGCTCCTTCATTGATCTGCCCAGTGTGTCCAATCGAATTGCCATGTGGCTCTTCACTTTGATAAAGAACAATATCCCTAATAATACCCTAATTTTGTAAACTGTGGCCATGTAAGTGTAAAATCAGTCTACGAAAGCTCTATGTAAAAATGACACGGTGGCTGCTGGCAACATAATCAACGAGACTTTGATGTTGTGTAAAGTGTGCCAGTGCTGGTAGTTATAAAATGTCTAGTTAGTAGTGCCAATTAAATCATACATCTGACAGCAGAAGCCAGTAGGTTGCTCTAGGGAGAAAATTATAGTTCACTTATTAAACGTTATAAACAATACTTTTGATACAGAGACCTTGAAAGATTAATTTATTACAAATCCACTAGAATAAGTTGGATAAATACTAAATAAGGAATGGGACACGTTAATGAGAATGCTTGGGACCTGGGGTCTTCTGGATATTGGAGCTTTCTGTAATTTGTAACTTTAAATCTACAAAAAATTATTTAAAGATTAAGGGGCAGATTTATCAAGGTCGAATTTCGAAGTGCAAAAACTTTGATTGTAAAAAGACCAACCGAAATGAATACAACATTTTTTTTTCCGATCGATATTCACCTAGATTCCTAGAATGTTGATAAATCTGCCCCTAAATAAACCCAATTGCATTGTTTTGGTTCCAATAAGGATTCATTATTAATTAGTTGGGATCAAGTACAAAGTACTGTTTCATTATTACTGAGAAAAAGGAAATCAATCTTAACATTGAAATTCTTTGCATAAAATGGAATCTAAGTGAGAGAGCCTTTGTGTAATTAAGAGCTTTCTTGAAAACGGGTTTCCGGATAACAGATACCATGCCTGTACTAATATTTTATACCCTACACATGCACTAATTGGTTCACTTTAAGGAACATTCACCTTGCATTTAATAATATGTAGACAATGACAGAATAAGTAATTCATGTTTTTTACTTTTTTACTACAATTATTTTAAGATTTCCATTGTTATGTGTGGTTTTATTTCTGATTGACCCTATAAACTAGGCTTTTCAATTACAAAATGAAATATTTTCAGACCCACACATCCTTTTTTTCTTTAAAAAAAGCTTCTATTTTAAGCACATTGCACAAGAAATATGAAGTTTTGGTCCCCATTAGGACCTTTCTCAAGGATATACTGTATAGAAGGATGAATATACTGCACAGCCTGCTCATAACGTGTAATTCAGGGCTAGTTGAAAAAGAATTGCATATGATCAGTATGATCTAGTAAGATGTGAAGGAACTCAAGCAAAAATGATAATCAGGGTACATTGATGAAAAACAGTAGTAACTAAATAGACATACATGAGCATTATTGTTTTACTCTGACATTGTTCGCATTAGTATTTGAAGTGATTTCAGTGTATTGAAGCCCAGTCTTTTAGCTTTTTCTTCCCTGTAATTCTACCAATGTTCTGAAACAAAATGTCCTGAATATTTGTCACTGCTTGCACTGTTCTACACAATTCTATTCAGTATTATGAAAAAAGAAAATTGGGCTTTTGTAAAACCATCTAATGCTCTTTACTGAATCAGATTTTACATGTTAATATTGTATGATCTTGCAATGTGAAGCGCTGATTGTTTTAACATTTTCTTATTGTCAATGCCATTATTTATGTGCCACACACCCCTTATTCAACATGAATTCAATGAATTGGACTTGTGCCTATTGCTTAATAAATCTCGTTTTATTTCTAGCTCTATACAGTACACAATCTGAAACTGAGTGTGGTTTCATTTTGCAACTCACTTGTTCTTCAGTGCAATTGTGCGGAGAGAAGAAGGTACTCAGACCACTTAAACCCACTGTATAGGGAATTTCCCAATTGTAAGTTTGTGTCAGTATATACAGAGCTCATTATCATTATTTAAAAAAATTCCCCTGCTTGCTTGAGTAATATGGGTAAAAACAGAACAACAATCCATTTGTTAAAAAATAAGATAATGTTTTTGATTAAAATAATACTTAGAATACATTTGCCACATAAGTCCTATTTGTTTCATGTTGAATGCAGGTGTATTTAGGTGTATACTGCACTCTTAAGCATGCAATGTATTTTTTTCCTTACATTGTAATGAAGCTCTTTGGAACCAAGGCATATTCCTGGTTTTTATATTTGATGCAACCAATTCTTTGCATTTTGACCCGATGTACATGGATAGCACTTAGGAAATATATAAAATGTCCTACCACTTCACCAGTCTGAATATGTGTATTGTTTTTTTTTTATATGATCAACCTTGATGATAAGTTACAATTTATGCAATTTGTATTTTCATATCTGTATATCGCTTTTTATTACTTTTAACACGAAGGAGGAAAGTTTTAACCCCGCAGAACAATTTATAGTGAAAAATAGCATGAACTATACAAGGACTCTGACTAGGCCACATTTTTCTTTAATGTCACACTAAATTTTCAATGGAAACTGGTGTTCTTCAGTGTGAAGAAGCAACAGTATTTAGCTTGGCACTATATTTTCAGTGTTGACTGTTGCCCAACCATGTGCTATACGTGACAGTAGGGTCTTCTTGGGCATCTGTCACGCTTCAGGGCTCATAGGGCTAGTTTGTATACCCCAATCAATGAAATCAGTAGAGTGGTTGCTCATGTACCAAAAGTTGTGAGTTTTCTCCAAAACGACTAAGGGGCTGATTTACTAAGTGTCAAATTTCGAATGCAAAAAAAAATTTGAAATTTGACCAGGGAATAGTGGGGGAATAGTGGGGAATAAAAAAAATTTGATTTTTTTTTTAGCACAATTCGATCGATCGAATGATCGAATAGGGAAATTCGATCGAATTCGTTCGAATTCGAATCGAATATTCGAACGATTTTTAAGCGATCGATCGAATTTTTCTTATTCGATCTTAGGGAATGACCCCCATTTCGGTAGGTTTAATATGGCGAAGTAGGTGATCGAATAAAAATGTAAAGTGGAAGTATTCGACCATCAAATTTTCGAATATTCAAATAAAATTAAATTAGAATATTCAAATCATTCCAATTCGAATATTTGATTGTCGAATTTGGTCGAATTTGCCTAATTTGCATATTCAAAATTCGAATCTTTTTGAAAATTCGATCGAATATTCGGATCCTTAATGTGAATTTAGTAAATCTGCCCCTAAGAAGTAAAAGTTCAAATCATTTATTGGGACATACAAATAACTGCCTAGGACTTTTTGCACTCATGGACAAGGGTGAACTGTGAGTATGTTAGCCTGTTTATTAATTGCTTTGGATATTTGCAATTTTTGATTTATGATGGTACATTTTTTGGCATTACACTCCAAATTTTTCACATTTTGGTTGCTCGAATACACATCATTCATTTTATTCAGTATAATACGCAAGAGCCACCATGAATACCCTGTAAAATATTTCCTTATAAATGATGCTTAGTGGTGGCATTTGTGACACATGATGCGCTGAAAGTTATATTTAAGTGTAACATGTGTAGTTAACCTTTATTGTAATACATAAGGTTATGAACACCTCTGAGTTCCAAGACCTCTACATATCCACGGAACTCCTTGGTAACTTCTAATATCCTTCTATTTTACAATAACCAATACATTATTCCCTGCAGTACCCATATATGCCCAGATTTGTCTGATGATTTGGACAATTTTAACAGTACTGGCCAGCAGAGTGGGCATGTATGGCAGTTCAATGGGGTGCAAACAGCACTGTAATTAAATTACACCGTTCCTGTTCAAACTGGAAAATGTATCTGCCAATTCCCCTTCTCATTGTGTAGATGGGCCTTAGTCTTACTCACGTAAGCTGGACGTGCACAAGATAATTTAAAGATATACTGACACCATAAATCGAACCCTTTTAACATCTGTCATAACATTGTCTTTGCATGCTATTTATAATTTGGTATGAAGGTATTTGCCTGATGCTTTTACACTACCTATCTGATCCCCTATGTTCCTCTATGAGGGGGCTGCCATATTTGTGCAGCAGTAGTCCATTAGCATTAGAAACTCTAACTGACAGGTTGAGACGGTACAGTGAGGTTTTGGAACTTCAAGTAACAAATACTTACAAAAGCAGACCTATCAGCCAAAAATTATCAACACAACCTATTTGTAACTTTTAATGTACATTAATATTTTGAAGGGCAGTTTTATAGTGTCAGTATCAGCTTATCAGCAGTATCAGCTTATCTGCCCATATATGGGGCCCACCAAAGAGCCTGCCTGACCAATATTTATCAGGCAGAATTGAGATTACCATGGTATGCGGAGCACACCAGCATGATTTGATTGCTGGCTCATTTGAGGACATTATAGATATATGGCAGGGAGGAATTATTCACATCGAAAAGACCAGTGAGTCAGTGGCATAACTACAGAGGAAGCCTGTGGGTGACCCGCAAACTTTTTTCCTTGGTCCCCATACCCCAGATGAAATTGCACGTGGTTTATTTGAACAAACTTAAAAGTATTTGGAAAAATGTACTAAAATCATCTGAAAAACAAAGGTGGTTCTTTATTGGTAGGTAGAAAACAGCAGGTTAAATGAAAACTATACCCCCAAATTTAATACTTGAGCAACAGATTTATATCAAATTAAGCAACATATTAAACAATCTTACCAAACTGGAATATATATTTAAGTAAATATTGCCCTTTTACATCTCTTGCCTTGAACCAACATTTCATGATGGTCTGTGTGCTGCCTCAGAGATCACCTGACCAGAAATATTTCAACTCTAACTGTAACAGGAAGAAGTGTGGAAGCAAAAGACAGAACTCTGTCTGTTAATTGGCTCATGTGACCTAACATTATAGTTTGTTTGGTATGTTTGTGTGCACCGTTGAATCTTAGGATCACAGGAGGCTGTCCTTATTTTTTAAAATGGCTATTTACTATTTATGATTACCCAATGGCACATGCTACTAAAAAAATATATTATTATGAAAATGGTTTATTTACATGAAGCAGGGTTTTACATATGAGTTTTTTTTAATGCAATATCTTTTTATAGAGACCTACATCGTTCGGGGTATAGTTTTCCTTTAATGTGATAAAGGTGCGCAGACCCAATTAAAGGGCAACTAGACAGCTTCCACATGGTAAATATAGAAGTACAAAAGCAAAAGGAATAATCTTTAGTCCATCCCACAAAATAATTTTCATGCTCAAGCTGAAAACAATTGGTTTGTTCATTTGGTGGCCCTTAAACAAAGATATAAGGCTGCTTCTGACATGGGAAATACTTACAGAATGCATTTAACTATAATAAGGATATTCCAGCCCACACCAAATATGATCTGTAAATACACACATGCAGCCTGCAGCTGTGTGCCTTTATGTGGTCACGGAACTCCAATGAGAGTTCTAATATCATTATATATTTACTAGATGGGAGCTTTATTCTCTGTAAATGTCAGTGATGTAGCAGCCCAGGAGACAGCTCAACCGTACGTCATTAAGAAAGAGAATCAATAGATGCAATTACCAAAAATGCTTCAAGCTATAAATAACGCATCAATATATCACACTATGGCATTCTGGGAAAAGAATGCTACACACATCACTCAGATTATATTATACTGAAAAAAATCAGTTATTCCTATGAATGCTTTAATGATCAATGCTAATAACCAGCAGAGGGCACTATTTCATTAGAGCTATGGACCTTGGAAAATAAATCCTGCATTTACATTTTTATTGCTATTAGTTTTTAAGCAATTATCTTTCTGTTCAATTACTTTTCTATCTTACAGTGTGCTATGTAAACCAGGTTGCTAAGGAAAATATGTCCCTAGTAACCCCAAATTCCCCACTTGTAAGCTACAAAATGAAATGATAAATACAGAACTGGGCCAGGTCGGACAGACACCATAGACACCTGGCTGGAGCAGAGCGGAGAGAGGGTGCCAAGCTAGGGGGCAGAGATAGTACATGCCTGGCACCCCCCCAGCTTTGCGCCCTAGACACATGCCTACTCTGCCTATCCCTAGTTGCATTCCTGGATAAATAAATCTGCAAGCTATAAGCATTGCCTTAGAATATCACAGCCTGCAATGCCCTAAACTTATGATTAACTGCCCCAATTATACAGAATAGAAAAAAAATTAGAGGGTTTAGAGAAATTCTATTAATTTACATATGCCTGTCCTGGGAAACCAGGGGAGTCTATCCCAGTTTCTATCTGTTTAAGCAATTACATCAGGGTGAAAACACTGTAGCTAAATGCACTTAGTAATTTCCATTGGGCAGGAAATTGATATGAATGATGTATAATCCCTGTAAAGTGCTGTAGAAAATGTTGTCACTATAAAAATAATAATAAGCTATGGCTGCCTGCGGATCAGTTTAGGAAAGATCAGGTCAGTACCTGATATGAGCCATAGTATCCCTGCTTCTGTAGATTATTTTAGCCCATGGAAATTGCAGGGAGTCTATTGTAGCCTGTGGGCTATGTGACATGGAACTCTATATTCTTGGAAGTGTATAGATGTTGCATTTTAAAATCTGGAATCTCTTTAGTTATTAAATGGAAATCCAGAATAAAATGAGGGGTCACAGATGGGGCAATTCAACATATTCTGTTTTTCATAGACATCGGGGTTCTAACGCAAAACAGTATTTTAGTAGCAAGTGGCGACTAGGGCAACTAGACGCAAGTGTTTGGATTAAATAAGCTTTAGTTCAAATTCATTCATAAGGGTTAAACCCACCAAACTGGTCCTTGTGCTGTAAACAGTGGAGTTTTATTATAAATACAGAGACATTTTCTGGATGATGAAACAGATTCCCTGTCTTACACTGTAGTTTGGGTCCCTGAAGAATTAGTTTATTCACATCAGTGACAAAGTGATTTATACATCAATAGCGCAACTGAGTGAATTATAGATCAATACCAACGGAAATAGATTTCCTTATAAGAGAAGCAGTAGGGTTCCTCCTTGTAACACATCACAGTGCCTCCTGCCCTTACGCAGCTGGTGAGGGAAGGGGTCTGTGCTTGTTCTCACTTTCTTCCTTTGCATGATGCGTTCAGATCCTCCCACTAAGTAGGCTGTGCACTGCACAGGCATAATATAAAGACAGAATCCTCTAATCTGACAGTCAGAACTGGAATCATGTGTACAGGACTAACAGAGAAGCAGCGCCTCTACAGTAAATGGTAAGGCATTGACAAGGTGCCCAAAGGAGAACAACAGTCCTTATCTCTGGGAATAGCTTTACTTGCCTTATGAGATTTAACTTGGATGCCTTTCTTGTGCAACAGGGTAAAGGAGCTGCGTTCATCCATGGCTACCCTACTACACAAGGCAGAGCTAGAATACCATCTTGTGACTTCTGGTTGGCACATGAGGAACACTAAAGCCAGGTCAGTAAAAAGAGAAACATTCTCCTTATCTGGTTATTTCCATTGGTCACAAATATCATTAAATTATTTGCTTGCTGTTTGTTCGGTTGCTATGCATTGTTCTCAGTGTTTCCTGTATCCAGTGGTATTTGATGTCAGCTGTTTTCCTTGAATTTATGAACACTATTATTAGTAATAATACACAGGATATGAAGTGTGACAAGCATAATGTTTTCTGCATCCCGACAATGGCATATATAGGATCCGCACACTATTTATTGCAAAAACAGCGTTCAATTTTTTCACTTGCTGTGCTTCATCCCTGATAAAGGTTCCAACATGAACAAGCACACATACACACATACATATACAGGTATGAGGTCAGTTATCCAGGAACCCTTTCTCCCATAGACTCCATTTTAATCAAATAACAGATTTTTTAAAGATATTTCCTTTTTCTCTGAAGTAATCAAACAGTATCTTGTATTTGATTCCAACTAAGAAATAGTTCATTCATATGGGAGGCAAAGCAATCTTATTCAGTTTATTTAGCGTTTAAATTATTTTTTAGTAGACTTAAGGTACAGAGATCCAAATTGTGAAAAGATCCCTTATGTGTAAAATCCCAGGACCTGAGCATTCTGTATAACAGGCCCCATACCTGTATATGGTGCAACTTGCCATAGTGCAGTAACCCAGTTGCCTTCAGAGCCTGAGCCTAATTGGTTCCTCTGGGTTACTGCATTGAAGCAATTTTTGACCATGTTGTCAAATGAGGCAAATATGGTTTATTCATTGGAGAAGTAATGAGTTTTATTTTCATGTGTGCCGCAGGCAGGCATCTTATATTCATTTTTTCCTGTAACAGTTCTTTGAATGATGTTTTGAGATGGAAGGAATCGTTCAGCCATCTTCTCAGAAGCAAAGGTAAAAATCAATCATTCATCATATCTGGTGTATTGAATATGAAATAAATACTGTTGTGGTGGGTGAATAGTCTGAAAAGTTTCAGAATATGGAGCACAATTGCTACTGCAGAATATTCAACCTTGCTTTTTATATACAGAGGGACGCTCCGCTTTCCATACCTTCTTGCAGACAGAATTTAGTGAGGAAAACCTGGAGTTCTGGGAGGCATGTGAAGACTACAAGAAGACTCGTTGGGTTAAAAAACTCCCTAGCAAAGCTCAAGACATTTTCCAGGAATTCTTACAGTTTGGCAGTCCCAGAGAGGTAAGGCTTGGGAAATGTGCCACTGGAGTGGGGGTGAGGGGGGGGGGGG
>CM044437.1:93468871-93491371 GCA_024363595.1 Xenopus borealis
GGGGGGGGGGGGGGGCTGAGAGATTGTAATTCTAAGCAACCTTTTTATTACACATTCACTATCAGTTTCAAGTTATATGTAACTATAATTACAACCGAGAATGTTTATGTCCTTTTGGCACTGCTGGTTCTGTCTCATGACTCAATGTAACAAACACCAGTCTTGCATGCTTCTTCACAGGTCTGTTAATCAGATGGCTTCTGCTACATTGTTGTAAATGTCAGAACCTCCAGGGCACAGAATAGCAAAGGGCAGGTAAATACTGCTTTTAAAGGCAATACAAAAAAAAATTACATTAGAACCACCAAAAAGTTGTAATGTCAACATATAATGGAAAGTTGCTTTAAATTACATTTTCTATCATTGGGCAAGATTTAATTTTCCCATTTACATCCTCCTATAAGCAATTGCATGGCTATAACCAGGAATGTTGAATACAGAACATTTAGGAAAAAGAAAATATTGTAATCAAACACACTGAATCTGCTTCTTACAATATACAGTAAATGATTCGATCGAATACAGCCCTACATCAATCTGCAAGTCTATTGACATCATATTCAGGGTGCTGTAAAAAAACACAGGTTCAATTATCTAATGGCAGAGCCTGGCGTACTGAAACATGTAAATCAAAGGAAATATCAATGGGAGATGCATCCTTACTAATAGGTTTCTTTTAAATATTTTTACAGATCAATATTGACCATCGGACCAGAGAAATTATTCACAAGAAAATGGCTGTTCCCTGTAGAAACTGCTTTGATGCAGCACAAGAGCAGATACATATATTAATGGAGAAAGACTCCTACCCGCGCTTCCTTAAATCGCCAATCTACAATAAGATATTGAAACAGTCCCCTTCAAGAGCAGTTACACTGTCCTTCACGTGAGGAGAGACTTGATCATGAGAGAAAGCGATAACCGAGGCCCAGAGCCGAATGAATAAATAAGAGTCAGGAGTATAAATCAACTGGTACTGAGAGTTACAGTCTGATACCTGAAGCACAAAATCCATGTAACAGGACTGCTTAGAAATAAGCAGTGCATACTGAATAAACATGGACACCAAGTATAGTTGTATTGTAGATCAACGGGGTGTCAGCAGGGAAACCCTTTTGCTCTTACTGGTTAAGACTTCTTATTACAAAAGCCATGTACTCTTGGAACAGCAATGAATACATATTTAAATTGGGAGAATATTTTTATGTAGAGCAGTGGTGCAATGGACTGCCAAGATATGTATTCTGCATTGCTTGTTGTATTTTGTATGCCAGATTTGCTTAACTTCTTCCCATATAATGTTGGTGGTAGGGTTTGGTCAGATTTTCTGTAGGTTTTGGAATAATGGGGCATGAACAGGTAGTGTAAGGGGAGTGATCATTAATGCATGTGAGCATTTTTTTTCCCTGCCCTGTTGGCAGGGCTCACTGCCTAGGATGCTTATGGGCTACAAATTGGGGCCTCCTGGACAGGATGGCCCTGCTAACTTAGTATGTGGCCACATAATTACTGATGGCTACCATGCATCTTATTACTGGCATGTTCTAAGAAACAGGAAAGTCAGAGTTGTATGGAGCCAGTCATAAAATTACCCAATAATGACAATAAAATGCAAGAATGGAGAGCTCAGTAGCTGTATGCAATGCTTTGCTGGCATAATTCCTAAAGGCTTTGCATTTTCCAAGCCACCCACCCCTTCAAACATGCACATATTGCAGGACCCACCAATACACATTCTTGAAGTAATTTAAATAGTGTAATTATATAAATCTGTTGGTTCATTGTACTTTAACGTGTGCCCCTCGTGGTTATAGCTTTATATTAAACTTTGACACAAAGGCTAGGATTTAGAAACAGTAGCAGAACTGAGTCTTAATGTAACTCAATCCTTCAACAGATTAAAAAGCAAATGAACATGATTTTAGGTTCATCATGCTTCAGACTGTCCCTTTGCATATTATGTGGCAATAGGTAAAATATTTTATGGATGTATGCATGGAAAGTGTGATATTTTACGTCCTCAACGTTTCTGATAACTGCCCGCATGTCTGACGCTACTTCCTGTGTGTGAGATGAACATGTGATCTGATCTAAAATCTAAAATACAAAGGTTATTTTGTTTTTAGCATTCTTTCAACAAATATATGTATTGTTCTACCATTGGCTTTTTGGCAGTTTTCATGGAAAAGTGATGGGACTGTATTCCCAGTGCAGATTCTTTCTGCTTCTTTCTTTGCCAGTGACAGGCAGTGCAGAATTATGCCAAACACTACTGAACCATATGATAGAAATGAAAATGAACAGATAAAATAAGACACATGTATGAATCCATTGTGTAAACAAATGAAGGGGGCAGTTAATGTCAGTACTGATAACTTATGAAGCTTTTACAAGGGAAGCAGTCACAGCAAACAGACTTTCATGTTGGGGGCCACACAAGGGGAGGGGTTGCGGGCTGCCAGTTGGACAGCACTGTTGTGGGTAATAGCACATATAAATCCAACAGTCCCAGCCACACTGTTCTGCCTTGACATTACTTGCTACATAGGTTACATACAATTTTGCATGAAAATCAACATGGTAAAATAATGTTTTAAATATTGCTTGTGCTGAAAGGCACAGGTTCAGATTTGTGTGAATGCCACAAAGGCCAGGGCCTAAGGAGGCAGCATTTTATGGGTCTCTGCGTTGGTTCCAAAGTGCTAGGGACGTGCAAAAGCTTTGATAGTTCTGCAGATTTCCTGAGCACCAATCTCCAATGTTCCAAAACTGACAAAGGCAATTGGACATGCAAATGTGTGAAGGTAAGGAGGACAACAAGTGGCAGCCGGCCTAGGAGTCTCCGCTATGTAAATATGGACCTGCCTAAAGCTTCCAGCATCTACTGTCAGATGTAAAATGCTAGGGGATTTGGGGAATGTAGTTGCACAGTTGGAGGAGAAGTTGGAAAATGCAGCAGTATGCCTGTGTCCTGCTTTGATTCACATTGAGCTTCTCCCATGCTAATGCTGTGTGCTGCCTTCACTTGATGATCTAACCACATTCTTCAGCCCTCATTCCTCACAATCCATGTGCTTTTTTTTATTTTGGCTGCATGGAGTCTTGGTGGTTGGATTAATTCTGTTCCTTGCTGAATATAATTAAAGAGTCAAAACACTCAAAAATCAAAATGCCCTAGATGTCTGTATGGCTCATACTGACACATCTGCAGTTGTTGAATATTCTGCACCACTTCTTTGTGTGGGATATTTTGATTTACAATTAAAAATGTTATATCTTTTGGCAGTGATTTAGGGTCCAGTTCATAGAAATACCTGTAATTCATGACTATGTTTTTTCTAAGAAAGGTTCTTGTTGACAACAGATGATACACAACAGAGTTGATGGCAATCATACTGTGCATGCATTCAAATAAATCTGTTAAATCTTAAATAGATATGTTTTAAAATGTGTTTCTGTTCTTTCACCTCACCAAATGTTAATGAACCCTTTTGATTCAAAATGGAACAGCACCACTTGCCCTTTGAAGAAAAAAAATGCCTTTATTGCATAATTTTGTAGGGCATTACAGCAAAGTTTTGGGCCACAATTTAAACCTCCCATGCCACCTAGTGGACAATTCACAGCACAGTGAAACAAAACAGTGTATCTATTCGTTTGACAATATGTGAAACAATGGAGTATATTTATCAAAGAGTGAAGTTAAAGATAACCACAGTCTGCTAGAGTGAAATACCGCCACTCTCCATTCATTTCTATGGGATTTTTATAGGTGTATTTATTAATGGGTGAAAGTGAAAGTGCACCCTTTGATAAATACGCTTTTATAAAATCCCATAGAAATGAATGAAGAGTGGCGATATTTCACTCTAGCAGACTGTGGTTATCTCTACCTTTTTGATAAATATACCCCAATGTGTCAGAGGCAAGTTAAATCTACATCTGTGGGCTAAAGAAATTGAGCAAAGGTTTGTACTGCAAGCATATCCAATCCCCATAAGGTTTAATGCTGTGCATGGCTTGAATATGAACATTTGAAATGAAGTGTGACCAGTACTCAAATGTTGCTCACACATCATCTACCAGATGTAGCATGCTGCTGCTGGACAAGGGATAAAGTTTTTAAGCAGATCCAAAGAGAAGGATTGAGAATGGAATGGTTATAAGAAAGAATGGGTATGAGAGCAAAAAAATAATTAACAAAAAAATTAAAGCATAAAACAAAAATAAATGGAAGCATAAGACAGTAAAATTAAAGAGAGAATGAAAAACGGTAATGGGAAAGAAACAAAGTCAGAAGAAAAGAGGAATGCAGTGTCGGACTGGCCCACCAGGATACCAGGAAAACTCCCGGTGGGCCCAGGTGTCAGTGGGCCCTCTTGCTTCTAACAATTTGGCCTATTTCCTTGTCATTCCCTATTTCTTTATGTGGAAAAAGAGGCTTAATAATGGAAGAATAGAGTATAGTAAGTAGTTATAAAAGACTAGGAGAATAAAGAAGTTGAGAGAGGAGAGGAGGAATAATAGTTTGGAAAGTGGGCCCAGTCTATGGTTTTCGAGTGGGCCCACAGTCTAAGGTTTTCTGGTGGGCCCCTGGCACCCCAGTCCGACACTGGAGGAATGAAAGATGAATTGAAAGAATAACATGAAGATGTGGGGAATAAGATATACTCAAGGGCATGGGAATGAGATAAGGTGGAAGCAGAGCATACAATGAGGTAAATCATAATTAAAAGTTGAGAAAGGAGCAGCAACATCGGACAGAGTAAATAATACCCCCAACAAAACTAAATGAAAACATTTTATGAAAGAAATTGAAAAGAAAAACAAAAGTGATTGATAATATGGAAATAAGTAAATAACAGAAAGGGTATTAAAGGGCAAGGAAAGGCAAATAAATAAAATCTCATCAATAAAATCTATCTCCAATATACTTTAATTTTAAAGTGTGTACCGTTTTTATAAGAAACCTGACTGTATGCAGTGAAATTCTCCCTTCATTTAGTGCTTCTGGCAGGGAAACAATCACTTATGAACAGCCTTACTTACCAGCCATGCAGAACTCAAGCAGCTTTGTTTTTTAATCATTTATGACGATCCCTAAGCAGCACAGACCATACTGAGCATGTGCAGTGCCAGTGTCAGACAAAGATGTATAACAAAGTTACAAGATGACAGCCCCCTGTGGCCAACTTTGAAAGCATAAATCATTTGTTTGATTAGGCTTGTGGTGCAGTAAGTTCATGTTTATGTTTAGTATGCTAAATACAGCATTTCTAGCCTTATTCTATTTTACACTTTCCTTGCCCTTTAATAAGATGTATAGTAGAAGAAGAAAAGAGGATAAGGTGACAAAATATGTGGGCAAAACAATTGAGTCAGCGGCATACCTAGACTGCGCTGCCCCCCCCTGCAGAAAATAAATGTTAAGAGGGGCCCGGTGCAACTTAAACTTCAACCTGTCCACGTGCCCTCTAGAGGAGATTTTTCTTAAAGGGATCCTGTCATGGGAAAAAAAATATTTTTTCAAAATGCATCAGTTAATAGTGCTGTTCCAGAAGAATTCTGCACTGAAATCCATTTCTCAAAAGTGCAAACAGATTTTTTTATATTTCATTTTGAAATCTGACATGGTGCTAGACATTTTGTCAATTTCCCAGCTGCCCCAAGTCATGTGACTTTTGCTCTGATAAACTTCAGTCACTCTTTACTGCATCATTCAGTATTCTATGTGTAGGGCTGTGAGTCCCAGGTCTTTAGGGTATCTAGCAATTCCCTGGTGTAAGAAGAATACAGTAATACATGAGGGGATGAGTATAGAGTGTGTCAGATTAATGGTGCTAAAAGAGGAAAGGTATAGAATGAGAAAGATAAAGAATGAAGAATGATCAAAAAGGAGATGATGACAAATGAGAAATTTAGGGGAAGAAAAACATGGTTAATTAAAAAAAGAAAACAGGAAAGTAAGCAACTGGAAAGCAAATGAGAACATTAAATACATAATTAAAGGGTGAGTAAAGTAAAAAGTGAAGATCAGGGTATGAGAGCAAATGTGTGGACTAAAGCAGGCTGAGCATATAAGGTCTTAATAAATGTATTTGAAAAAATTCAAAAAGGTATAAACAAATATATAGTAGGGTTTGGGTGGGGTAAATTTATATATGTGACAGGGTGACTGATACACGAATGTTCCTGTATATCTCTAACCTTGTTATGACTCTGCAGGGCCAATTTTTATTTTCTAAATGGGTGCCCCTGGAACAGTAGGAGGGTCACAGTGGTTCTCATACCTACAATGTATGTTCCTATAGATCTAACACTTTGTTTTTAGCTAAGGGGGGCTCAGCCTGAAGGCCAGTTATGGTAAAATATGGGGTGTCTTGATTTTTGGGAGCCCTGATGAATTTATACAGGGCCCCAATAATTCTGACAACGGCCCATGTCTGGTGCTTAATTATACAGTAGATATTAGTTCTATCATCTCCTATATTTGAATTCTGTTATGCTTTCTTAATCATTTCTATGCGCCCTTTCTCATTTTCACTTTTACTTGCTATGTGTCCCTATGGTTACTAGATGGCAGTGTTGTATAGGATTTCTACTACGTACCTACGCAGCTGATTTCATAGATATCAAGACATCAAGAAACTGACAACCAATATTCTGACATTATTACACAATCCCATCCTTTAAAAAAATTAAGATGAAGGAGACTGGGACAAGATGTATCTAATGCTCACATGATTTCTGTGCAGTATACTGGTATAATACAGTGTAATACATTTACATATCTTGTCTTTTTTATAATATGCAAGTACATTTGCTAAGTGAGTAAATACAGCATACGTCTGCTCCTCATGACAAAAATGTCACAATAAAAATAAACACATACTTTTATACTTATGGCCCTTTCATACTATAACCAAAGCACTCACATGGAACTGACTTTTGTGTATTCAAGCTTTCCATAAAATAATGACACTGACAAAAAGCATCTTTTCATTTTACTGAATAAAAACCCTATATTGAAATATTATTCTTTACTTTGGCATTTTTTTATATGGAAGAATGGAATCTTTAATCAGTTTTTAATAAACACTCTATCATATAAAAGCAATATGTCTAAAACTGCCCACACCTCAAAAACCCTCCATTGGCATCTGAAGTGTTCTAGCAACCTGTCAATTTTTTCCCTTGACACTTATATTGGTATAAGTAAGTATACTGCTGGTAAACAGGCTTGCTTAGTGAATGATAACATGCACTATTTCCCTGTGTCTGGTACAGACATATCATTTTAATCATATATGGTATACATTTGTAATGTGTTTAATAAACTCAATGTTTAAAGGGCATTGAGCAGCCAGAAATGTGAAAAAGTCTCTTGAAGAACTTTCAGACTCTCAGAAGGATGTATCCAAAGTGCCTTTCATGGCAAAATCTCTGCTGCAGGTAAGCTGGATCTCTGTTCATCAACAGTCTTAAATCAAGTCTTACCTAAGTCAAGTGTGTGTCTCTGACCAGGAACATAGCTCTAACTCTCAGCACTCTCATTTGTGGAGTGCCCCAGGGCTCAATACATGTCAACCCTCTGTTCTGCTGGTTGTCTGTATATTAAGGGGCCTTCAATGTAATTTGTGTATTTTCCTCTTAAACTCAAACCTTTCATCTTATTTGACATCTTCTCCAAGGATCCTCTGGAGATTTCTCCAAATTAAGACCGCTTATCATAACAGCACCTGAGCTCTAGATTCCACCCACAAAGTAATAGAAAATACCCCACCTTTGTATGCATTTTTGAGCAATTACTTGATTTGAGTGTTTTAGCAGAGACAATTATAAGTATTGTTTATGGCAGGGTATTTTCTGAGACTTTGTAGCCATGACAAATTGCGCACAAGTAGCCCATATGTCATTGCCCTAAAGCAGAACACAGAGAAGGTGGTGGATGATATTTACTGAACTAGCTTTGGAAATAGGTGATAGTAATGGTACCTCCAACCTAGACTATAAAATGTGATGTCACTGCTTTTT
Source organism: Xenopus borealis (assembly GCA_024363595.1). Lineage (NCBI taxonomy): Eukaryota > Metazoa > Chordata > Amphibia > Anura > Pipidae > Xenopus > Xenopus borealis. Next base: position 93,476,906 of record CM044437.1, read on the forward strand.
TTGTCTTGGGATACTGTCATGGGAAATTTTTTCAGTTAATAGTGCTGCTCCAACAGAATTCTGCATTGAAATCCATTTCTCAAAAGAGCAAACAGATTTTTTTTTATATTTCATTTTGAACTCTGACTGGACATTTCCCAGCTGCCCCAAGTCATGTGACTTGTGCTCTGATAAACTTAAATCACACTTTACTGCTGTACTGCAAGTTGGAGTGATATCACCCTTTCCCCTTCCCCCCATCCAGCAGCCTTACAACAGAACAATGGGAAGGTAACTAAAAAACAGCTCCCTAACACAAGATAACAGCTGCCTTGTAGATCTAAGAACAACACTCAATAGTAAAAACCCATGTCCCACTGCGTACTATTCAGTTACATCGAGAAGTGAAAAACAACAGCCTGCCAGAAAGTAGTTCCCTCCTAAAGTGCTGGCACAAGTCACATGACCAGGGGCAGCTGGGAAATGAACAAAATGTCAAGCCCCATGTCAGATTTCAAAATTGAATATAAAAAAATCTGTTTGCTCTTTTGAGAAATGGATTTCAGTGCAGAAGTCTACTGGAGCAGCACTATTAACTGATGCATTTTGAAAAAAACATGTTTTCCCTTGACATTATCCCTTTAAACTATAAAGTAAAATCATATAACAGAAACAACAACAATGCAACCCTCCATTGACTTCTAAAGGATACATTTTTTAACTTTTATTTTTTACTTTTTATTACTAGCTTAGTAAGCATGACAGCAGAACTCTGTTATTCAATACATATGTTCCTATAGTATGCAGTACTCTTCAGATCATGCTCTGTACTAAACCTCTGCCCCGTTAGTGCTGACATTCTAAATGCATATGATCTAGTCTCTTTTACCAGGCTTTAGAGAACAGCAACAAAAAGGAATTGAGTAATATGTAACTCATACCATGACAGTGAAGGGCTAGATCAAGGGAAATGGGTGTTAAAGACATGCACCCCTGACTGACCACACCTAAAACACATTGTAATAACAGCATGTTTGCACTGCCCCATGGCAAGCTTCCATGGACATGCATCTGCATTGTTAATGGGAAGGCTGATCCTTGACATAAAACTTTGTTGCCAACTGTGCCAGCTATGTTTTTTATGGAAATGACCAACTCTTTATCTTTTTATAATGAAAAGGGTGGAACTGTATCTTACATTTGAATTTTGAAAATATTAAGAGGAATATATAATTTTTCCCCAGTTCATTTGAAATCCTTTGTTTCTAAGGAGGTGCCAATGCTTCAGCTTGCAATGAACACATTATTAACACCTTAATCAAAAAACTGGAGTCCACCAGCATTGTGTCACTGTACGTAGCACAGTAAGAACTGTTCATCTTTGAGTGGTCCCTTTGTTTTGCTGTATTCTGCCTTCCCTATGCTTTCTGTGTGCACCATATTCTGCCTGTCCTATGTTCCCTGTGTGTGTCATACTCTGCTTGTCCTTTGCCCCATGTGTGTGCCATACTCTGCCTGTCCTATACTCCCTGTGTGTGCCGTACTCTGCCTGTCCTATACTCCCTGTGTGTGCTGTACTCTGCCTAACCTATGTATGCTCCCTGTGTGTGCCATACTCTGCCTGTCCTATACTCCCTGTGTGTGCCGTACTCTGCCTGTCCTATGCTCCATGTGTGTGCTAAACTCTGCCTGCCTTTGCTCCATATTTCTGTCATACTGTGCCTGCCCTACACTACCTGTAGGATGTGAGCCTGGTAGGGTTTGTTTTGGGGGTTTGTTGGCATTTGGATATTGTTGTTAGGGCCCCTAAGGTATTTAATCATGTGATGTGGGGTGCTGTGTTATCTACAGGGGAGGATGAGGCATATGGATTTAAGAGTATGTCTTAAAAAACTCTAGACTTGACCTCTGGTGCCAGAATTCTCCTAGCTGAGATCTGATGTGTGGACTAGTTCAATTATATGCCATGGGCTAATGTTGATACAAGACCATAACCAAGATTTGACCAAAGATGGACATCAGTAGCCATATAGGTGCTTAGATACTAAACTAGAATCAAGCTGAATTGAAATGTGTTTTAAAGAGGTTGTTCACCTTTGAGTTAACTTTTAGTATAATGTAGAGAGTGATATTCTGAGACAATTTGCAATTGGCTTTCATTTTTTATTGTTTGTGGTTTTATAGTTATTTAGCTTTTTATTCAGCAGCTCTCTAGTTTGTAGTGTCAGCAATTTGGTTTCTAGGGTACAAATTACCCTAGCAACCCTGCATTGATTTGAATAAGAGACTGGAATATGAATAGGAGATGGACTGAATAGAATGATAAGTAATACAAAGTGGCAATAACAATACATTTGTAGCCTTACAGAGCATTTGTTTTTAGATGGTGTCAGTGACCCCCATTTGAAAGCTGCAAAGAAACAGAAGAAAATGGCAAATCATAAAAAAAACTATGAAAAATAAATAATGAAGACCAATTGAAAAGTTTCTTAGAATTGGCCCTACTACAACATACTAAAAGTTAACTTGAAGGTGAACCATCACTTTACGTGCATAAAAAGATAACCCAAAAAGAAATCTGTGCCAGACAGATGGCTTTGGAATACCCTATAAATAAGGGCCCCACGTCTCACTAGACATGAGTAAGTATGTAGCAGAAAATATTTACCCCGTGATTCAGAACTTCAAAACCACTATTATTAGTCACTGGGCTAAACTACCACTAACTGTATGAGGCAGGGTCAACCTATATAAAATGCTATACTTACCCAAATTTCTACATCTTCTGCAAAATGCCCCGACATGGATACCCCCACAGGTTTTTAAGTGTATTGATACTATTCTCTTTCCCTTTATGTGGATGAACAAGCCCCCCAGAGTCAATAGACAAACACTTATGGCTCCATTAAATAAGGGGGGACTAGCCCTTCCGTACCTAAAACTGTACTATACAAGCCAACTGGCTTTCATTCACAATTGGTTTAACCCAGACCCAGAAAACTCATTTACAGCTCTAAACACCACCCTGGCGGGTTCCCTGGAAGCAATTAGGAATTTGCCCTATAGGAAAACCAAAGACACTTCCAAACTGCCTCCCACTATAAGGTGCCCACAAAAGGCCTGGACACTAGCCTACCCTCTACTCATACTCCTCTTTGGAGAAACTCTAACTTGCAACATTTACTGCAGCTACCAGACCTCAGTTACTGGGTGCAACATGGGATTAGACATTTATCAGATCTACTAATCGATACCACCTTCCCGACTATCACCCAGTTAGCAACTAAACTGAATCACCCAGACATAGCATGGTACCGCTACTTCCAGCTCCAGCGCACATTCACAGCCCTGACTTTTAATACCAAAACCCAATTGCACAAGGACAGGCTGTGGGACCCTGACCCTCAAAAACTGGTATCAGGGCTATACAAGATACTAATATCCTCCCTCAGTAATCCATTTAGTAAAGCCAAAAATAAATGGAATGTTATTATTCCTACCCTGGATAATGACACATGGGAGGACGAAACAGGGGAACTATATGATTTCTTGATTTCTACCAAAGACAAAATTGTGCAATTTCGCATTATACATTGTATATATATCACCCCACTTAAGCTTAAAGCCATGGGTAGAAATCCCAATGGGAACTGTCCTAAATGCCAACACCCAGATACTGGATTATTCCACCTACTATGGTCGTGTCCTCTAATACATGGATTTTCCTCCTTGGAATATTAATGCCAGAGGTATGTTTATTGGGGTTAGTGGATGAGTTGGCACCGCTGAACAAAACGAGATGCCTGAAGCTTTTTTATGCTAAAAACAGATTGCCATCAAATGGATGAGCCCCCTACAGTAAAGAAATGGGTGAAATTGGTCAATAGTAATCTTCTGATGATAAAGCTGATATACATAGCTAGGCAATGCCCAGAACAATTCAGGAAAATATGGGAACCCTGGCGAGAGGCCGGTCCAGAAGCAGACCTGTTGACCCAATAAATACAAATGAATGAGACAATGTATTTAATATATTACATTTAATTGTATTTAATTGTATACCCATCCCTAACTCAATAAGCTGTGGCCCTGCAAGACCAAATATACTGCCTCAACAATGCCTATCTTGCTGTTGTTTTGTTTGAGTTTTTTTAAAATGCAAAATAAAAACCTTTAAAAAAAAAAATATGGGCCCCTAAGCTTAGTGATTTCCTTCTTACCACTCCGATCATTAAATGTATGCTATTATGGGGTATTACTAAGATATTAAGGCTTAACTCATTGTAACTAAGCTCTGTTTCATATTATGCAATATTTTTAAATATAAAGTCTTGATGCTTAAAGGAGAACTAAAGTTTAACTAAAGAAGTAGGCTATAAATATTGTACAATATGATTTGTGTTTCTGTAACAACCCAAGGCAACCACAGCCTTTTACCAGTAAAGATCTGTGTCTCCCCAATAGATGCCCCAGTACAGGGATAGGGAACCTTGGCTCTCCAGCTGTTAAGGAACTACAAGTCCCAGAATGCAATGAAGGAGTCTGTCATGATTCATAAAGGCAAATGCATTGTGGGAATTGTAGTTCCTTAACAGCTGGAGAGCCAAGGTTCCTGATCCCTGCGTAACTCCTCATCTTCGTTACTGCTGATTCACTGCAAATGCTCAGTGCTGATGTCACTTACTGAGCTTAGGGACCCACTCACAATATACAGTACACATAGAATAGAAATGTCACAATATAAGGCTGATTACTAGTTAATTATTAAGTAATTAATAGTGCTATTGTGTCAATTGTTTAAACCATTTGGTCACTAGTTTATCCAATCTTAAAAATGAAGAACACGTTTTTAGATTTTTTTATTTTAAAAGCAATAATTTGATGTTTCCTGTTAGTTAAAGGGGTGGTTCACCTTCAAGTTAACTTTTAGTATATTGTAGAAGGGCCAATTCTAAGAAAGTTTTCAATTGGTCTTCATTATTTATTTTTCATAGTTATTTAATGATTTGCAATTTTCTTCTGTTTCTTTGCAGCTTTCAAATGGGGGTCACTGACACCATCTAAAAACAAATGCTCTGTAAGGCTACAAATGTATTGTTACTGCCACTTTTTATTACTTATCATTCTATTCAGTCCTTTTCCTATTCATATTCCAGGGTCTTATTCAAATCAATGCAGGGTTGCTAGGGTAATTTGTACCCTAGAAACCAAATTGCTGACAATGCAAGTTATTGAGTTGCTGAATAATAAGCTAAATAACTCAAAAACAACAAACAATAAAAAATGAAAACCAATTGCAAATTGTCTCAGAATATCACTCTCTACATCATACTAAAAATTATCTCAAAGGTGAACAACCCCTTTAATGTCTGCTATGACTAATAGTAAGCACGAGTAGCTCACAGAGAGAGCTCAGCTCTAATTCAGGGGATGGCATCCCACAGCACATTGTTTGGCAGGCATGTGCTCTGAAGAGGTTCAAATCAGCATTCCCACAGCTGTTATGCATCACTATTGTGGGCATGATTCCATAAATGTTTAAGAGGTTAACCCTTGTGAACAAATCATAAATATATATATATATATATTACAGGCAGGGCCGGAACTAGGGGTAGGCAGAGTAGGCGGCCGCCTAGGGCGCAGTCATAGGGGGGGTGCACTTTAGAAGGGAACAAATTTTTTCTTATTTCTTTAAGTTTTAACTTTGCCCCTGTCTCCAGCAGAAGCGTTCTGCTCTACTTCAGTCCCCATCTCCCTCGTACTTGCCCTTTGCCTGGCACAAATCTAGTGCAATATTTTTGCTGCTGCTCTGGCAATGGCTGATGGCACAGGTACAGATGTGGGGGGCAATGGCTGGTACAGACTTGTGGCACAGGTACAGACTTAGGGGGCAATGCTGGTGGCACAGTTACTGAGTTTGGGGGAAAAGCATGGGGCACAAGTACAGACTTAGGGGGCAATAGCTGGTGGCACAGGTACAGACTTGGGAGGCAATGGCTGGTGGCACAGGTACAGACTTGGGGGGCAATGGCTGGTGGCATGGGTACAAACTTGGGGGGCAATGCTGGTAGCACAGGTACAGACTCAGGGGGCAATGCTGGTGGCACATATATAGATTTGGGGCAATATTTTGGCTTGCTGGCACAGGTACAGATTGGGAAAAATATTTTGGGTGCTACTGGCTGGCACACATCCAGATTGGGAACAATATTTTGGATGCTGCTGACACAGGTACAGATTAGGGACAATTTTTTGGGTGCTGCTGGCTGGCACATGTACAGTTTGATTCGTGAATGTGTTATAAGGTTTCTTTATTTAAGAAAAAGTGAATAGGTGGGAAATGGTCATACAGAACTGGGTGGGGGGTGCTGATTGAACCCCTTGCCTAGGGTGCAAAACTACCTTGGCCCGGCCCTGATTACAGGCCTCACTGTGGCCCCAAGTTTCTAAAAATCTCTAACCAACAGGAATGTAACATACATGCATGCTGTCTGTAGAGCCTTTGTTAGCAGGGAAACCAGTATTCTTACACCTAATAAACATGATTTAACTAACAGCTTGAAAACCCTTTCTGCTGTTTTGAGCTCCGTGTTAATTTTATGTGTACTTATAACATAATCCCTGAACTGTATGTTATTATACGCAGATAAATATGACTGAGCAGTGCCTGTTTACCAGCAGCAGGGTATATAAACAGTACAAGACATTCCCACACAAGGAACTTAGTACTGCTCACAAACAAGGTGCAGTTTGAAATCTAATCTGCAGATGTCCCCTCACCTTCTTCCACAATTGGCTTTCCTTGGAATCCTTGTATTTTATACACCTTGTCCTGTAAACATGATCCTATTATATCTGATTCAATTCTTTGTAGTGAAAGGGAGAAAGAGAGAGGACATTGTGTTCTGGGTGCTACGCCAGCCTTCATTACGTAAACTCACATGGCACAATCCACTGACCAGATCTCACCTGCAATATTTTACCTGCCCTAAAAGGAATACAGGTATGGGATTTGTTTTCTGGAAACCTGCTATCCACAAAGTTCTGAATTTCAGATGCACCATTTTATCCAAATAATTAAAATTTGTAAAAATTATTTCCTTTTTCTGTGTATTAATAAAACAGTACAGATATAATTTATTCTTATTGGAAGCAAAACCAGCCTATTGGGTTTATTTTATGTTTACATGATTTTCTAGTAGATTTAAGGTATGAAGATCCAAATTACCGAAAGATCCATTAGCTGGAAAACCCCAGGTCCCGAGTATCCCAGATAACAGGTCCCATACCTGTACAGGATTACACCCTATAGCAGGGCACTTTTACACAATGATATCTAAGTCCTTTGAAGAAAAGAACTTCCAGAGATTAAGGGCCAGATTTATGAACCACATGTATTGTTTACCAAATGTTAGTATGGTTACTGAATGTTAAAAGAAAATAATCTGCTCAGATTTAATAAAATTAATGTGTTCAATTTTTGGTTTCATGATAGTTCCCATTTAAAAACTCAGAAAATTTAGCTTGACAGTCGGGAAAGGACTTAAAGGGGAAATATCAATTTTTTTTATAACTGTGATTACATTTACACTGCTTAAAGGGACTCTGTCATGATTTTATTGTGTAGTTTTTATTATAGTAGTTTAAATAATACTGTTTACACTGCAAATAATTCAGGTATTTTTGCCTGGTCATGTGGTTTCAGAAAGCACTTTAGGTTGGAACTGCTTTCTGGCAGACTGTTATTTCTCCTACTCAATGTAACTAAATGTGTCCCAGTGGGACCTGGATTTTATTAGAGTGCTGTTCTTAGATCTACCAGGCAGCTGTTAACTTGTTTCAAGGAGCTGCTATTTAGTTACCTTCCCATTGTTCTGCTGATGAGTTGCCTGGGGGGGATAGGGAGGGGTGATATCACTCCAACTTGTTGTACAGCAGTTAAGAGTGACTAAAGTTTATCAGAGCACACGTCACATGACTGGGGGCAGTTGGGAACATGACAATATGTCTAGCCCCAAAATTAAATATAAAAAAAATTTGTATGCTCTTTTGAGAAATAGATTTCAGTGCAAAATTCTGCTAGAGCAGCACTATTAACTGATGCATCTTGAAAAAAACAAAACATTTTTTTCCCATGACTGTATCCCATTAATAACGTAGGATTGAGTTAGAAACTTTGTTTCTTTTTCTGGCTGTTCAGTGCAGAGAAAAGCAGGACTTTCCAGTACAAATGAGGGACTGCAAGTTTAGCCATCAAAAGAGGAAAACAGTACAGTTGGGAGGTATGCCTCCCCTCTATATCCCACTCCAGAAATGTATGTATATGACTGCAATAACATTGTGCAAGTGCAAGCCTAAACATTTATGTGGCATCACTGGGAAAGTGGAGAAACCAGCCTTACTTAAAACTTATAGATGGAGAAGTGAGCTGGTTCTGTATTGTCTACTTTTTCAACCCTTGACATAAGGATTTAAGTGACACGTGGTCCACCCATACAGTATTTTATGTGTGAATTTTCTGGTCGTAAGAATTCAGAAACTATTCCCGGATGAAGGTGAAAAAGGACCATATTGCTTCATCTTCTGGTGGGCCCATATAGGCCTCTATAATGATCCAGTTGTTGTCTATGCAGTTGGTGAGCACTGGGCAGATGCGAGTAACTGTGCAAAGCAACCATAATAATTTACAGTTCAGAAAACAATGTGTGTGAATATTTTCTCTGCACTTTATTATCATGTTTGACTTGAAAAGACGTTAGGTTGTGTGGATTCACCCTGGTGTGGAGTGTATCTCCTCCAGCAAGTAACCTGAATGTGTTAGGCACAGTGACTGTATTTGTATCTGTGTGATATCCATGTTAATAACACTAAAAAGTCAACTATAAGATTAAAATCCATGACAATATTTTTTGGACTGACTGAAATGAATTTAACACTCGGTGAGAAATCAAGATGAGGTGCATACACTTTATTTATGTTATAGATGTCATTTAGCAACCATGCACTGATTTGAATAGCAGACTGGTCTATTAATAGGAGAGGACCTGCCTAGAAAGATGATTACTAAAAAGTAGCAATAACAATGAATGTACTGTATAGCTTTACAGAGCATAGGGTTGCCATCTTTTCTAAAAAATGTTACCGGCTAGTGGGGGGGCAGGATCAAATAGGGGGCAGGCCTTGGCGTAAAAGGGGGCAAAGCCACGCACAGTGATGCAAAAGGAGCAGAGCAACATGCAAGATGGGCATAAACCTGAAAAAAAAAGGTAAGTACTGAGTGATTTGGGGACTGGCCAAGGGCTTTTTCTTAAGAGTATTACAAATTACCAGCAACCAAGGCCACCATCAGGGTGGGACAAGTGTCCCGGGCTAGGGGTTGAAGGGGGGCTCGACTCTTCGAAAAATTGCAGCACTGCCTGGCCCCCTTGTGAGTGTCGAATGTGATGTCCTGAATGTGGAAGTGCCAAACAGATGTGAAGTCCTGAAGATGCGGAAAGACCAGAAGTCACGAAAAGAGCCGACACTGAAGTCCTGAAGCTGCGAAAAGACACAAAGTCACGAAAACAGCTATAAGTCCTAAAGCCACGAGTTCAATTCTAAAGACACCAATGTGGGTTTTTTTAGCCACCAATGTTTTATTTTAATTCTCTATAGGCCCCTGCACCAATTTTTTAAAAAATATTTTTTGGGGCCCCAATTTTTTTAACTTGTAAGGGGGCCCTGGTGCCAAGGTTTTTATTTAAAAAACATTCTTTGGGGCCCCATATTTTTTAACTTGTAAGGGGGGCCCTGGTACCGATGTTTTTGTAAAAAAAAAAAAAACCTTTTATAGGGGGACCTGGCACCATTTTTTTTTAACTTTAACTTTATTTTTTTTACTTGTAGGGGGGGGCCCTGACCACCAATTTAAAAAAAAATATTATGAGGGTGCCTGGCACCACAGTTTTTTTTTACTTATAAGGGGGCCCTGACCATCAATATCTTTTTGTGGGGGGGGGGGTTAAATTTATTAGCACTGAGATCTGTGTGGTCTTTTAACTGTGGTGTGGAGTGGGCGGGATCTGGGGTGAGGCCTGGGTGGGCGGGGCCCAGGGGGCCCCAACAATTTTGTTGCACAGGCCCCTTGATTTCTAATGGCCCTGCTGGCAACTACATTGTAATTGTAATACAGGCTAGGCCAGTAAAATACCGGCCAGGTGGCAACCCTATACGGGCCATATAGGTGGCCATACACGGGCCAATAAAAGATGGAAGATTATCGGCCCATGTATGGGGCCCTCTGACAGGTTGCTCCGATCGATATCTGGCCGAAAGGGGGCCAGATGTCGATCGGGCAGGACTAAAAATCCCGTCGGATCGCGGCCGCATCTGTTAGTTGATGTGGTCCTGCGATCCGACTGCCCGTATACCCTGCATTATGATCCGATCGTTGGGCAAAAGGGCCCACGATCGGATCAGCCCGATATTGCCCACCTCAAGGTGGGCATATCGGGGAGAGATCCGCTCGTTTGGCGACATCTGGCATAACATTTGGCATAACAGAGTACTGGTTTTAAGACTGGGTCATTTGCCACCTGTCTGGTATTTTACCGGCCTGCCCGGTATTTTTGATGGTTGATCCCAATGTTATTAACAGAAAAAACTGATAAATAAATAGGAAGGCCAGTATTTTTTTCAGGAAAAGGTGGCAACCCTATCAGTGACCCTCATTTGAAAGCTGAGAAGAATAAAAAAAAAAGGCAAATAACTAATAAAAACGATATAAAATAAATAATGAAGACCAATTGAAAAGTGGCTTTGAATTGACCATTCTATAACATACAAAAAGTTAATTCAGAGGTGAACCACCGCTTTTGGCACATTGTATGGGGTTTGCCCGCTCTTTTCTCCCCTGCCCAAGGCCCCAGAGATTTTACATAAAACGATGGCAGTAAAGCAACTCAGGCGCCCCCTAATGCCTTAACACTTGGTTGCTTCCAACTACAGAACATTGAGCAGTAGTGAAAAAAAACAGTGGCTGGGGTGGGGGGATGAGACCGTACTAAGGAAACAATGGCACATTACAAAAGTCAGTAAGGGGGGGGCAGATTTTTTTTTTGGACTGCACACACACATTACAGAAAGTGCCCGCTCTGACATCTTTGTTGTTCTCAATTTCCTTCTGTACATTTCTTTACCATTATCTCAGTAGGACTGAGATTCCTAGTATTTTCTCTATTAGCTGTTCCCTTTCTCTTTTATCACAGTCTCCAACCCCACCCCCCCAAGATTGTTTTTGTCAGTAGCTGGGGAGCACAGCCAGGATACACTGTGTGTGTGGGGCAGCCTCTCTAGCCGCAAATCCAATGGCTGGCCAGCATGAGGGCGTCCCTAGCATGGCATGTACAGATCACGTTTGTCCGGAGCCAATGGCTGCCTTGTGGGCTGGCACATCGCTGCTCAATATATGCATGGAGAGGAGAAGCTTGGGCAAAGGCGAGAATGGGAGAGCCCGAGTTATAGTATTGAAACCTGCAAGTCAACAGCCCTCTGCATTGCCAGCATCCTCACCTCCATCTTCCTGCTATCCAGGTACCTGCAGCCCCTGTGTACCCCTTGCTTTGCCAGCCCCTCTCCAACTGTCAGCTCCTTTCCCTCTGGCTATTGTTGCTGCCTTCCCTTGTCATACCACAGCACAGGCATTCTAAACCTATGGATCAGGGACAGAATATGGGTCCCCCATGCTGTTGAGAGTGGGTCTTCATCAACCCCTTTAATTATGGGACACTTCTGTCTATAATAGAAAATAGCAATTCAAATGAGATGCATAACTCTTTCTAAACCATTGTATGAGTACCAAAACTGCAGTAGCCTGTATTTCCTGCTTGGTTATACTATAGTAGCTGCATGTTGTCATTATTTTCAAAATAATTATTTTGACTTGTGTATAGTGCAGTGTTTGTCTTTGCTTTGCCACTAACCCTTTCCATTGTATAGGCTTTATTGCCTGTATGCTTATAGTATACTAGCTCCCCCTACATTCCTACCTACCCTTTCCATCCCATAGATTGTATTGCCTGCTTGTTTACTGTATATTACAGTAGAACCTCCATTTTACATCCCCTGGTTTTAAGTTTTCCTTCATTTTACATTGTTGTATTTTATGTATAATACATTTCCATGATTTTACATTTTCCTGGATTTTACACCTTTTTTTCTGGTCCCCTGAAAAAACGTAAAATGGGAGTTCTATTGTATATGCCTTTATTATTAAACCAGCCAGTTCCATCACACATTTGTATTGTCTACTTGTATACCATATACTAAATACCTTTATTATCAAACAAGCCCTTTCCATCAGGGCTAGGTACAGTAGCTTAAATGACAGTCACTACCTATCCTTTTCCCTCAGTCCTTTCCAAGCTGATGCATCATGTAAGGGTTTGTCCACATTCATAGTTTGTATTTATTGTTGCACCAATAACATTAAAGGGTAGATTTTTGCCAGAAACATGGAAATTAAAGGGATTTAAATTGTGATCTACTTACTAGATGTAGTATAGTATTTAGAATAACATTTATTTGTATTTTACTTTCCTGGTAATATTTAACATTTCCCAGATAAACTAATATTTATGTACATATCTGCAAATGGTAACGTGTTGGACCTTGGTACTGCCTCCTTTGATGAGACTCTTAGACTGAAATGAGATAATGTCCCCTTTGGGTCAAATAGTCCTATAATGAAAGAGTACAGGCATACTAATTAAGATGTACTAGGTGATGTTTGTTAAATTAAGGTGATCTTAAATTTGAATTCAGAATAATTCCTGCACATAAGCATTATGCTGTCAATTGGTTATATACAGGAGGGGTTTGCTTTGCTACATCTTTGAGTGTGATCATTTTGCAGTAATTGGAATGTTTGTGAAGTCTGTTGCCAATGTTTTTCTAAATAAAGCTTTCCATCCTACTGAGTGTGTCAAGAACACCCCAAAAATATATGCTCTTTGGTTGTTTTTGAACAGTAGGAGGGCTGGATGCTGGAGGTCTGTGATGCTTGTTATGCAAGCCTTGTCCTTTCAGTTTCTGCCTCTGTTTGTGTAGCCTTTGCAGCATTGTTAGATGTGTACCTTGAATACTGTATCATAGTAACAGATGCCATAATATATGCCTCAGTTAATATCAATTTGTTGTGTGCACCTGTTTTTATTTTCTGGCTACTGATTTCCTCTGGGTGTCCATGTTTCCGATGTGTGCATATTCCTTTCTGCTCAGTGCTTCTTCATATCTTCCAATTGTGCTGGAGATACAACTGCAAGTCTCTTCTGCTTGCTTTGCTCTAGGTTACAAGGGGCCACCTTTGGTTATGCAATGCAAAAAACAATTCTTTGGCGAGTCATGATTTTAACACATGATTTTAATGTATACAGTAGTGCATATTTATAAAGCTGTTTTACATTTTTTTTATTATTAAAACAAAAAGGGGTATGAAATAACATCTTCAGTGTGGCCATTATGCATTAGCTAAAACTAGGCAGCAATCATCTATTACAAAAATTTTCTTATGGCATTTATAAAGGTGTGTGTTTTCTTTAAAACCCGACTAATGCCCACTGTCTCAGGCCAGGCATATCCTATTGAAGCCTATGGGACAAGTTAGACTGGAAAAATTTTTTTCATGCATATAAAGTAGTATCAAAATTGGTGGCACTCACAGCTTGATTTTAAAGGACTTTTTTCAAGATAACACTATTTTTTTGAAGGTATACTCCACTACACAATTTATTTACAAAGCTTTGTAACTGGGCATGTCTTTATAGAACAAAATATCACCTTCTGCACCTCCTAGGAAAAAACATTTAGTGGCACATGTCATCCCGAAAAGTGCCACGTGAGCTGTCAGCCTCAAATGGCTGCATGGTGTGTTTCAGTGCCATTTTTACACATCTTTATGGATACGCATCAAGTGTGTTGATGCTTAGTTTTTACAGAAGACTGATCCAGTGGTAACAGCCTTCTTAGATAATCATCTTCTGTTTTGATTTGATTCATTTTTCCTGTAGTCTCCATTATTGTGTTTGGGATTGTCGTTTACATTATTAAGGAACAGAAAACGGTCTTTTAGAGCAAAGCTGAGACAGAGCAGTGTCACTGCAATCAGTGCAGCTTAATTAATTCACACCAAAATATTGGCAAAATCACATCCAAGTGGAATTACCTGCATAACAGTAGAATACAGGGTTACATTTCATAAAATCCTGCCTATTCAAATCAGCCTAGGCTGGTTACTGTGAATTTCAATAGAACACACTCTCAGAATACTAATACTCAAGAAATGTAATCCCCTTCTTGTTGTCTGCTTTCCTTCCAGCAACTCCAGTCATGGCAACCTCCGCCAGTGCTCAGTTGAGTAAGGCCATTAAGCAGATGTATCTGGAACTGCCGCAGGGAGATAAGGTGCAGGCTATGTACATCTGGATTGATGGGACCGGGGAGGGTCTTCGC
>CM044437.1:93493594-93538669 GCA_024363595.1 Xenopus borealis
CTGGTACTCTGCGAGGTGCTAAAATACAACCGAAAAACTGCAGGTAAGATTATCTTTTACTTTTCCAGTGTATAAAGTGTCACTTGCCAAAACTGCCTTATCATTGCCCTTCATTACTTAATGATCATCATATTTCTGCAGATACTTTACTATATATATATATATATATATATATATGATATTTATACTAGCATTTTGTTGTAATTACAGTTTCATTATAACTTAAAGGAAATTATTTGCTTCTTTTATTGCATTCCTGAATGCAAGAAATTGATATAATAAACACAGGTGCAGCAATATTGTTTACAAATCTATGCGGTATATCAAAAGTGATAATAAGTTCAGCCTCCCTATTCTTTCCTACACCCACTAAGGCAGTGGTGAACAGTTTTGGGCATTACTTCATTTGGTTCTTTCATACCTCAATGGTTTTATTAAAACTATTCTTATATTAATGTGTTTATTTTTATAGAAACAAACCTACGTCATACATGTAATCAGATAATGGACATGATGAGCAATGAGCATCCATGGTTTGGCATGGAACAGGAATATACTTTGTTGGGTATGGATGGACACCCTTTTGGCTGGCCTTCAAATGGCTTCCCAGGACCACAAGGTATGGTTAGAAACAACAAGAATTGCCAAAAATATTAGTACTCATTAGTACATTTTTTTTAATTTCTTATGGCTAGTCACATACTTAAAAATATTCTTTTTGGCTTGTTGGGTTTTTCCAGCCGTGTCCTTAACCAGTAAAGAGTCAGTTTAGTTATGTCCTGTTTAGTCCTGTTTAGTTATGTCACAACACAGTAGCTATAGTTCTGGTCACACAAGAATAGTGTTTTTTTTTAAATGAGAATCCTGTGCATTTAACTTAAGGAACTTTGATATTACTGTCCAAATATTAAAGGCCAGGGTTAACTTTTTGTCCAGAAACAATGCTGCTGTATAATTATGTAAATGTGTAAACACATTGTAAAGGTGTAAGCAGTGTTGGACTGTAATGAAATTATTATTTTCTGACTATTTTTATGTTCTACAAGTATTTTATGTCTTTCTAGGCCCCTATTACTGTGGAGTGGGTGCAAATAAGGCATATGGTCGGGATATTGTAGAGGCTCATTATCGTGCTTGTCTTTATGCTGGTGTGAAAATTGCAGGAACTAACGCAGAAGTTATGCCAGCACAGGTAATATCTAGCCATTACGCGGAAAGATGTTTGTTTTGGTTTCTATGATTTTCCTGCCTATCCAAGAAATGTTCATTGTTCTGTAGGTTTAGCATTTTTATACCCTTAAACTTTTAGACTGGATGGTTTACTGTGCAGGTATTATTGCTTAAAGGGGTGGTTCACCTTCAAGTTAACTTTTAGTATATTGTAGAAGGACCAATTCTAAGAAACCTTTCAATTGGTCTTCATTATTTATTTTTCATAGTTTTTTAATGATTTGCAATGTTCTTCTGTTTCTCTGCAGCTTTCAAATGTGGGTCACTGACACCATCTAAAATCAAATGTTCTGTAAGGCTGCAAATGTATTGTTATTGCCACTTTTTATTACTTATCATTCTATTCAGTCCATCTCCTATTCATATTCCAGTCTCTTATTGAAATCAATGCAGGGTTGATAGGGGAATTTGTACCCTAGAAACCAAATTGTTGACACTGCTGAATAAAAAGCTAAATAACTATAAAACCACAAACAATAAAAAATTAAAACTAATTGCAAATTGTCTCAGAATATCACTCTCTACATTATACTAAAAGGTAAGTCAAAGGTGAACAACCCCTTTAAATAGAGTTGCAGAATACATGATACAGTGGCTGTTGGTGACGGGTGAGAATAAGATTATAGAGCACATGGTAGAGGAAATGACTTGTGGACAAATTCACTGTATATGTATGTGTTTGGTTTAAAGGACAGGGTCCCTAAAAAATTCCTTCAGACCCTTTCTTTGGCCACTTTAAAGACCAGTGTTGTTGGGAAAATACTTAAATAACATGTTCATTTTTCTCAACAGTGGGAATTCCAAATTGGACTATGTGAAGGAATAGAAATGGGAGATCACCTTTGGATTGCTCGATTTATACTGCATAGAGTATGTGAGGATTTTGGGATCATTGTGTCTTTTGACCCAAAGCCCATTACTGGAAACTGGAATGGAGCTGGATGTCACACCAATTTCAGCACAAAGTCAATGCGTGAAGAAGGAGGCCTTAAGTAAGTAAAATAGAAATCATATAGCATATAGTCTAATTTAAGCCTGTTGAGTTCTGTTGTGAGGTAGATACCAACTTCTTTCAGTGACCAATTTCTATACCCATTAAAGATGCAGGGTTGCCTGAACTCCAGAATATTTGTGGGATATACAGGAGTGCATGATCTGAGCTTTTTTCTGATCTCTAAAATAATTATAGTGTACATTTATGGTCAAAAATTACAGATAATGATCAGAGTTAGTATAAAAGTAATCTCTTAATATTCTTTCTTTTCAGGGACATAGAAGAATCCATTGAACGTCTAAGCAAACGTCATGATTATCACATTAGAATGTATGATCCAAGAGGAGGTAAAGACAATGCCCGACGTCTCACAGGCTTCCATGAGACATCCAGCATCCATGAGTTCTCAGCGGGAGTGGCAAACCGTGGGGCAAGTATCCGCATTCCCCGCCTTGTAGGTCAGGAGAAGAAAGGCTACTTTGAAGATCGTCGTCCATCAGCCAACTGTGACCCCTATGCTGTGACCGAGGCTATCATCAGGACCTGTCTGCTGAATGAAACTGGAGATGAACCTCTTGAATACAAGAACTAACCCTGAACAAAACAGTCCATAATTGCTGTTCTCTTGCCACATGCAAAGAATTTTAGCCAGTTCTGTTTCTATTTCCATATAAATGTCTGTGTCAAATGTATTATCGTGTTTTGGCAAGAAAATTCTGTTTTTGGGTAGTCCCTTAGCTGGATTTAAATTGTTTCTGTTCATGCATTTCTCTTCTTATTTTCATTCATCAACAAAGTAATAAGGAGAACTGCCAGGGATTTGTTTGTGAAAATCACATAATAAGACAGCCAGTGGGAATTGAGTGTTGTTTTAAATAGGGCAATAAGTAGACTAAACTCATTAAAAATTAAAACTCCAAAGAGATAGAAACAGGACTGGCCACAGCCCTTCCCTGTAAAAAGGCCAGTAATTCTGCTACAAGGTACATAGCTGTGAAAATCTCTGTTTTTCTACTGGTCCCTAGAATAGGCACCAATGGAAGAAAATGGTATGAAGTGTTTACAGTTAATACAATAAATTTAAAGTTTTAATGGGGCTGTGCCCCATGTCAGGTTCACTAACAGCATATCTAACAAAGCCCTAATTCTACAATTCATTCTAAAGATCAGGGTAGCATATGAGAAAATCTAGGATGATGGACATTTGGGGCATATCTTATGCTTTGTGTAACCCCAAGTATGGGCATTTTAAAGCAGTGTAGGAAACCTTATTGGCCATTTTAATTCTAATAACCACTAATAGAAACACAAAGAGCTCTACCCATTTGATCCTAGCTTTTGCCAGGTACTTCTAGTCAGTTAGTAAACTATAAGTCAGTGCTGCTTTCCATCTCTCATTACTGATAGAAATGCAGGGTACGGTTTTTGCTGCCAAGGAAACCAGGGGTTATTTAGTGTGATTTTTATGATATTACATGTTCATCCATGGTCCTTACATTGATGTCATTTGGGTCCATCTGTTTAGTATTTTTATATTTTAATGTAAATTTAGATTCAAGAAAAGTTGAAAAATGATTCTATATATTAAAAACTTGGATTGATAAAACTAAAATTGCAATTACAGTTTTTGTTGGTGCTAAAAGTAAGTGGAGGGTTTTGCAGTTTATGCTGGGGACAGTACAAATGCATAAGCCAAGCAATCTGAAAGCAACAGGGTCAACACAATAAAGACAGGAGACACAGTAGCTATGGGGATCCTGGTGTGAAAAAGATCCAAGGGAGATTCTATCTGATGAATAGCTTCATTTGATGCATGCAACACAGATATAGGGTCCAGTAAGTCAGGGCTCTGTAACTTATGGTTTTGGCACTGTGAAGCAGTGAATAAATAATTAGCCTTTTGTAGACTGGATGAGGAAAGTTCTAGAGATAAAGTAAGCTTTCATCATGCAGGCTATTCCATTTTCTCTGGGATTACTACTTATAATTCCATCCAGTTGTATAGTATAGTATAGTAATTATTGTGTCCTTGAAACTTCTCTTAAAAGTTGCAGGGTCTAAGGGCAATAACACATGGGCTAATTCAGGGGCTTTGCAATGCCTCATTTTTATTAGCCTACAAAGAAAGTTTTTTTTTTTTGTCACAGTCCCTGGACTACTAATAAATGTGGCAATCAAAGCAACTGAAATCACAGAGTGCATTATTACCCACAAAATAAAATACAACTTATTGAATAATGATGTGTCTTTATCTCTACCCCAAGGCTTCAGGAACCAATCTTTTTAAGTGTTTTAAAGCAGAGTAGTCAGATGTGAGACATATCAACCCAGGACCAGTCTCTATAGCATGTCATATGAAAGCATGCATAGCAAATTTTCATCTTTTAATTAACATTTTTAATTCTTTGTGCCTTTTTCCAGAGAGAAAGACTGAAAAAATTTACTTTTTTTAATTTTCATATTAATTGTTAGTGCCAAACCCGTTTACATAAAAATGCAAATGTTTTAGCAAGGCTAGGTGCTAAGAGTCGAGGCTACTGTTCCACTACTAAAATATCTGGCGCTTCAAAATGACATTTTCTTATTTTCCTCAGATTTTAAACTGCCAATTCTTCCTTTTTTACGAGCAATTCTTTGGTATAAGAAGCAAGTGGGTCGACTGCTTTTAACTCCCATCTCAGTTTTACAATAGTCTGGTTTTTAAATTAGATTGTTTTTCCAGTTTATAATAAAACAAAATACTAAATAAAAAATTGTATTGTTTTCTTTTAATAACTTTTATCACTACCATTCTGAGCAAAGTCTCCTTTTTTGTATAGGTTTTTTGCTGATACAGCAAGTTAAATGAAATTCTAGAGTATGTTTTCCACCTGAAGAAAAAGACTAATTTGCAGGGGTAGTATGATTGAAGCAGACAATAACAATGGGCCATCACCTGGGACACGGTGAAGAGATAAAGTGTACTTCTGAGAAGTCTGTCATTCATGACTAGGTTTTCAAGATTGAAGCAATTATATTAGGCCTATAAGGTTGTATATTAGCATTTTGTATCTTGATAGCTTCAGAAGTCTTAAGTGTTAATGATCCTTGTGTGGGTGGGGTTGAATTATTTTATTGAACCAGCCAGACAATATCTGTGATCATTCTTCTATGGCATCAAGAATTATTTTAGGGTCTAGTCAAGTAAGTTACCAGCCAGATGGCAAACATGTTGAGGGGAGATACCAATAAGGTGTGACATATATTATCGTTATGTCACTACAATATATTTCAACAGCCATTAAAGATCTGCTATCAGAAGCACTCTAGTAAATTTACCCAGTTTTTCATTATTATTGTAGTGAACTGTCGTTTAAAAAAGGGTGAAAGTTATATGCCTTGTAGCATTTAGTAGAATCAAAGATTCCTGTTCTCTCCCCTTTGGATGGAGTCACTTAGAATTGGCCGATCTATGACATACTATAAGTTAACTATTTTTTTTATAAATTCTTTATTTTGTCTTTTATCATAATAGAAAAAAAAAAGAAGAAGATGAAGGGATACAGAAAGTAAAGGGAGTGGGGGGGTTTCCAAGGTCCACATGTTAGAATTAAAATAGACATCCAATGTATACAACACATTTTTTTTACTTCGTTACTCAAAGCATTTCAGGAGAGCATTTACAATTCAAAATTATAAGTACCACATGCATAATACCGTACGCGGAGAGACACCAGACATAATTAAACCGGGATTTAAATGATCCTATAATTATCCTTCTAGAATATGTAGTCCCCCTGATCGTACTCAATAAGCCTTTATCTTAGTGAGATGTCTTTATGTATTCCCTCCGTATAAGTCCTTTATCCTTTGTCTATTATCTAGTATCTAGTGGGAAGCCTTCAAGAATTCGATCCATGGATGCCATATTGACCAATATCTAGTACTTTGATTTTGCATTAAGCTAGTCATTTCCTCCATTTGTCTCACTTCATCTACCATATTTAACCATTCAATACATGATGGGGAAACTTCCGACTTCCATTTTCTTGGGATTAAAGTTTTAGCTATCTGCAATAAATGGAGAGTCAAGGGGTCTCCTATAGTGGACTTCCTAATCGAACTGTAGATTCAACAGTATTAACTCTGGTTTATCAATTTTAATATCTTGTGATGTCACCTCATTAATTATTCGGAGAACATCCTGCCAGTATTCCCGTATTGCCGGGCAGGTTATCCACACATGAGTATGATTTCCCTCCATTCTATTGCATCTCCAGCATAATCCTGAACTATTGGGATACATTCTTTTTAATTTCATTTGGGTGTGATGCCAGCGTATAAGTAATTTATACGCTGATTCCCTCGCTTTAGAGGCTTTAGAGGTTGTGCAGACTGTTTTTAAAATGTCTTTCCACATATTGTCTGTTATTTCAATGTTTAATTCTTTTGCCCATTCCTGGCGTTGATACATTGGGCTTTCTGCCGCACAATCTAATAAAAATGTATATAATTTTGAAAATGGATTAGATAAGGGCTTCGGGGAAGATAAAAGAGTTTCCCACCATGTTTCTGATCTGTACCAGTCTTCCTTTGTTTTCGGTTGGAGATAGGTTAACTATAAGTTAACTTAAAGGTGAACCACCCCTTTAACATTAGACATAACTGAGCCAAACAATGATATGCAAACGACGATGAAGAGATAGGGCATGCATCTAGTGTTTGATCTTGCAATGATGTTCCAACCTTGAGGAGAGTATTTGTCCCTATGGGGCTGAGATTATCTCTAACTTAAAATGCATGCTTCTTAATGATTAAGTACCAGGTAGGTAATCCTTGAATAACTGTACAAAGGTATACACAATAGAGTGCAGGTTATTGTAATATCCCTTAATTTTTTATATTGCAAGATAATAGATTACAGCTCAGTCGGGGCAAGGCCCTCTTTACCCTCATTTATTATACAGATCTGTGCAATAATTTCTTACTTTATACATATGCAATAATTAAAAATTACAGTACTGCACTGACCAAAGTCACCTGGCTACAAAACAGAGTGGAAGAGTAGAACAAAACATACAAAAAAGAAGCAGAGAAAAAATAATTACTTTTCATAGCTACACTAATGATTATGTCAAACAAAACAATTACTTACTGTTAATATAATATTATTATTATTATTATTATTATTATTAATAATAATAACAACATGTATGTATAAGTTCCATCCAAAACAGAATGTAAAGGGGGTTGTGCTTATTAGTGATTACCATCTAATATTGGGAGAAGGAGGTATGGACTTTTCTGTATATATTTTATACAATCTTGGGTCAGTGGCCATTAGTTAAAAAACATAGGGATATATAACATAAATCTGAGTCCATATAATGAATCTGCGGCTGTTAAACGAGGAAACCAAAAAACTGATGCAACAGATAACAACTTTTTTTCTCATGCATGTAACACAAAATGTATGGAGTTTCTGTAGTAACCGGAAATGTAATGGTCACAGATAGGATAAATGAATGCCTAATGCCAGAAATCTAAGAGTCCGTATTAAGCTGAATTACTGTGTTCCAATTGCTGGGAAAGTCTCCTAAGGAACTTTAGCTGAGTCATTCAGCCACAGAAAAAACAGCAATAAAAGAACTTTTTGTTCCATTATGCAGAGATAGTGTGTAATGGTGAATTTAAAGAGCCCAGCTTAACAGAAACATCATTGGAAAGGCACAATGAGTGTTACTCAACTACATGGATGGGAAATGCAAAGTGGCGTAATATCTCCCTAAATTTTAATTTGTAATTCATTCCAGATTCATCAAAGAGCTAAGACTTTTAAAGAGGTTGTTCACATCAATGCGTTAACTTTTAGTATGATGCAGGGAGTGATAGTCTGAGACAATTTGCATTCAGTTTTAATGTTTCATTATGTATGGGTTTTTTTTTAGTTATTCAGCAGCTCTCCAGTTTGTAGTTTCAGCAATCTGGTTGCAAGGTCCAAATTACTCTAGCAACAATGCATTGATTTGAATAAGAGACTGGAATATGACTAGGCAGGGGCGATCCCAGCCCCTCCGCCGCTGATGCAGCTTGCCGTTGCTCTTGTCCCGTGCGCTCACCTTTTTTGCGCCGGAGGGGGGGGGTCCATGAGGGCGGCAGAGAGGGCCAGGACTCCAGCACAGATCGCATAACTGCGCTCTGCACTAGAAGAGTCGAATTTCCGGTTTGAAAACTGGAAATTCGGTACTTAAAGTACCAGGAGCAGCATTTTTCGCCGCCCCTGGTATCTAGTGGGGTCTCAACTCGCCTTATTGGTGGAGCGCCCCTGAGGAGAGGCCTGAATTGAAAGGCAAGTAATTAAAAGTAGCATTAACATTTTGCATTTGATGACACCCATTTGTAAGCTGAAAAGAGTAAAAGAAGGCAAATAAACTATTAAAAATTAATGAATAATGAAGACCAAATGAAAAGTTGCTTAGACTTTACATACAATAACATACTAAACGTTAACTTAAAGGTGAACCACTCATTTAATGTTTTAATTGTCAAATTAAAGGGTGTAATGTTCTTGTATATCTAGTATAACACCAGATGTCCATATAGCTCTCCAAGGCACCTAAACCCCAAGCCTTCAAAATGTAATTGAATTCATATACTGCATATGTTACTATGTTCAGGTTTATACCAACGATTATGGAGTTATTCAAAGTTGAATTTATAAAATGTGTATTTATGTATTAAAGGTGAATTAAATCCTAAAATGAATCTGGCTAAAAATGCCATGTTTTATATATATATATATATATATATATATATATATATATAACCTATTGCACCAGGCGAATCTGGGGCGTTTCGACGAATTTTTCGCGAATTTCTAGAGAAATTTGTGAAACAGTGAAAAATTTGCGAAACAATGCTGTGTCTCGTTTTGGACAAGGGTGTCCATTTTTGGATGCCTGCGCACATTGCTGGTGACGGAAAAGCGGATGCCGGTGAATTATGCATAATTATGCATAATAATTATGCAGATGATTAATCAAATTGGCTTCCATCTCATAGCAGCTAGTTGCTGCTAACCCTGTATTAAAGTATTATTGTATTTGCTGGAACCAGTTATTTAGCCCTTCATCGGAATCTGTTCTTTACCAAGACCTTACGAATTGACTGATTCATGGCAATTAAAATATCTGAATTTGATATGTGGAACAAAAATACCTTTGCAAGTGCAAGTCGTCTCATGAAGCTAAATGATCTGCTATCTTTCTGCTTTATGAACAAACACAGAATGGCTAAGTGCCCATTGCCAGCCCTGACACACAAAAGGCCCTAGAGTAGCAACTGCACAATTAACTGCTTCATTCAATGTCAAAGTCTTTTCCACCCAAGTTCATTTCTACCGCAGTATTATGTAATTCATATAGTGAATTTATTACAAATAAAAGTAAAATAAAAAAATAAAAATTTTGATTTGATTTATTTTTTTAATGAGTTTAATAAAGTTTTACTGATGCCTTCCTTTCAATAAAAACACTTCATTTGCAATTATATGTGAAATTATAGTATTAATGGAGATAAACTATTGCATCAAGATTTTGTACATGAAGTTGAAACTCTGTAAATCAAAGACAGACGTTAACCTTACTAGGGATTAAAATTGCATAAACAATCTGTACCAGAAACTGGTTATATGCCATTGCTTTCCAGTTAAAGGGATTAGAAAACCCCCATGTCAATGTTAGTTACAATGTTAGCTCATCTAGGCCACCATTTACATACAGTGCCACACCAACACCTATAATGATAATTTCTTCTTGGTCGAGAAATTGTTTTTCCCATAGTACATTCATTAATAAGGGGTTGATTTAATGTGACTTTTTATTTTGATAGGAATATGCTCTATTAAAGATTATGTCACAGGAAAATATGTGTTTTACAAAATGCACCAGTTACCAATGCTCCTCCAACAGAATCGTGAAATTTGTTTTTCAAAAGAGCAAACTGATTTTTTTATATTTAATCTGACATGGTCCCAGGTGACCCCAGGCATGTGCTGTGATAAATTTCCTCCCTCCCCTACAGCAGCATAGCAACAGAACAATGGGAATGTAGCAAGATAAAAGCTCAGTGACAACTGCATTGCTATAGGTAGATATGAGAATAGCACTCAGTAGTAAAAATCCAAGTCTCGTGATACTACCTGTTAAATTGGGTAGGAGAAACAATAGCTTATCTGAAAGCAGTTCCATTGTGAAGTGCTGGCTTCATTATGAAGTTATTTTATTAAGGTGGTGCGTTCAGCATTTAATTTTGCGATTGTTTTTCTTTTGTATATTAAACATTTTCAACCATTTTATTTTCAGTAGAAAGTTGTGTAACATGCTTCCTAACAATGTTATGCTTAGGCTAATTTGTTGATTGTAACGCTGGGGGTGAAGTGAAAAAAATGGGCCCGATAAGTAATGTTTAGGCATTGAGATACCACTGGGCACAAGCTGCAGTGGAAGTCTGTACTTACCAGAAGTCCTTTATTAATTGCAAGACAGAATGCAAGGTCCAAATGGGCACTATCCACCATGTTTTCTGTACTTTGTCCCATTCCCTGCACCTTGATAAATGCTATAGGTCTCTATGTTTCAAAGTGGAGTACAGAAACCCACGTCCCCCATAAATACAATGCTGCCTGATTCAGCAGTGTAGTGTTAATGAGGGAAGGATAGTATATGCAAGTTAGGGAGTTTCAATAGGTGCAGGCCTGGGATGTGTCTAGATTTAGTCTTGCTTGGCAGCTTCTTGTTGATATTTATGGATTTGCTTTAACATGTTGATGCCTCCAGTTCAGACAAATGTAAATCTGTGGATTTAAAAACATTTTCTTATCTTCATTCTGATATACTTATAAAATATTCAATCAGTTGCAGATACATTTTTGTGCATGCTACCTATATTTCTGTTATTAAACATGACCTTGGGACATGCCCTTGTTTTCAGATCTTGCTTTGTATAATTCAGGGGCATAACTAGAAATTGCTAGCAAATTACACAGCAAATTATTTTTCAGACCCCAAAAATAACTAGAGATTGACCAGTTTTACCAATGTTTATTGAAATAGTATATTAGTTAGGGCTTCATGCAGGCCTGCATTTCAAGTACACAGAGGCCCTATCAGCCCACACAGCAGCCCGAACAGCCTCCACTAGCCCATTAAAAACTGAAATTGTATTGCACATAGCAGCCCCTCTGGCATTTGCCAGAACCCACAGATTGCCAGTCTGGGCCTGGCTTCATGGGGCCCCTATAACTCCTGGGACACCCTGCAGCTGCATGGTCTACTTCCTCTGTAGTTCTGCCCCTGGTATCGCTATATTTCTTCAAAAACATTTTGTGTACCATGAGGCTGTGTGATGAGGACTTGAAAACCTTTTTTAAATTATTTGCATTTCTATTGACATATATCTTATTGAAATATAGTATCTATTTATTACAGTAGTAAGCAGCGGAAGGCAGGTAAAGGTGTTTATTTTTTTTTGTATGGATGCTTTTGGAACTACAGAAGGGTGACTGTTACAACAATGACTTTATCTTTAACCTTGTTTTGGTCTAAGAGAACACTAGACAAAGGCTGGACTGTAGTCTGAGAATAGTTGCTATGAACTGCATGGAATAAAAAGAAACCAACAGCCCTTATGAAGATCAAATTGCCGAGCTGAGAAGCTGCTAAAAGTAAAGTACGGGCATAGTTCAATTGTTTTTAAGTAAGAGACAACTGTCCATCAAGTTGGGAGCTTTTTGTATGACCTACAATTTAAAGTTGACCAACTGATAGATGTGACTTGCAGCCTATATAGATTGTATGGGCTAGTAAATGTGCTTGAGTATACAAAACAGATAAAATAGTTTCTAGTTTATACTCAAAATATAATGATAAATATTGTTTCACAATAAAAGTGAACAAACTCATCATTATGGTGGTTCTGTGACACAGAAAGACATCTGACAGATTCTTCAAAGTTGCTTCTGACTCTGCTTTCTATTAAATAACAAGAATCAAATAAAGTGCTCAGCTTATCCTATTTATCTTTGGTGCATGCAGCTCATTTATCCAATGCCATTATTGAAAATTCCTTGTAACAGCAATAGTCTTGGGTGAATTGCTGTTCTTATCTCTGTATATAAGTGTAAGAACACATGGCTAATCTTGCATCTCACACCACAAATCACAGTTAATGAAGGACATGTCACAACACAAGGCAACAAAGCATGTTGGAATCTAGTCATACAGGTGGGTATTTATTAAAACTCGAGTTTATCTCAGTTTTTTTTTAAATTAAAATAAAGTTGACCAAAATCCAGTCCACAAATTGAACTTATTTGTCAATAACAGAGGCTGGACCAGGTGCCCTAGACTACCTGGCTGGTCACTGTGCTGAATGGGAGTGTGTACATGAGCAAATAGATGCTTGCACGCATGCGCAAACTGACATGCGTGCAACTGGACAGTTGGGCAGAAAGACGACTGGACTAGAGGTAGGAGGCAGAGAAGGTATCGGCCATTCAGAGGGCCCGTGTATGGCCACCTTAACTCAGAGATCTGAAGTTGTGTTCTGTTTTGTTAGACATCCAGTCACTCCAGCCTTTATACATTACATGTTTGGCTAACTGACTGTAAGCCTATAGTAGAGTAGTATGAGCTTTACCCCAATAATGAGCTCTGGATGAGACCTTAATTCCCAGGGGTTGAGCCCTTGCAAGGGTGTGGAGGCAGGATTTTGTACAACTGTAACTGTGTTCAGTACACAATAATTGGGCACCAGTGGTTCTTGCAACTTGAACAGAGAACTTATTTATTGAAGAAAGTAATCCACAAG
Source organism: Xenopus borealis (assembly GCA_024363595.1). NCBI lineage: Eukaryota > Metazoa > Chordata > Amphibia > Anura > Pipidae > Xenopus > Xenopus borealis. Next base: position 93,506,667 of record CM044437.1, read on the forward strand.
GGAGTTCACAGAGATGAGCAGGAACATGGAACAACAGTGGACATGCTGTGGGGAGGCACAAGTAGAAGGACATGCCTGCTTACCAGACACATCCAAGCAAGCATAACATTCTCATATACGAAAGGTATTTATATTATAAATATCATACAGACAGACCTCATTTTGATACTAATAACCTCAGCTCATCAAAACAATGTATTGCTAATTACTGCTGATACTAATATTCTTCAGTACAGATTATATATATGGCATTACGACGGTTTTTATGATGCAGGTCTATCACATACAAAGCATGAACACCAGACTGAAGAATTCATACTGAAATTGCATAAGTGGCAAAGTGCTTGGTCACCATGGTTACATTTCCTTGGGAAATTAGGGCCGACCCCCTTCTCATGCAGTTATAAAAGGAGGGTTTTAACAGAGGTAGTGCAGAGTGATTAGGAAGCATGTAAATGTGAAGCAATGATTAATCAGACGCAGAGCTATTAAAGGAGAACTAAAGCCTAACTAAAGAAGTAGGGCAGAAATGTTGTAAATTATATTTTGGGCTTCTGTACCAGCCCAAGACAAATACAGCCCTTTAGCAGGGAAGGTCTGTGTCTCTGAAGATGCCCCAGTAGCTCCCCATCTTCTTTTCTGCTGATTCACTGATACACATGCTCTGTGCTGCTGTCACTTACTGAGCTTAGGGACCCACTCACAATATACAGTACACATAGAATAGAAATGTCACAGACCTCATTTTCTGCCTCATAATGTGCAACAACCCCTAATCTTAGCTTCTCACTATTTCCAAGATGGTGACTCCCTGTGACAAGTTTGAAGTCCTGGATCATTGGTGCAACTGAGAATCTAAAACTTTAGGCTGGTGCAATAAGTTCAGTATGTGAAATATGGCATTTTAACCACATTAATTTTTAAAGATTTCAAGATTTATTATACCCCGGTGCTGCAAAAAGCCCTAATCTGAAAATACTCCATCTCAGACCTGTTGAGATCCTGTATGAATCAATGAGAGACGCACCTATCTCAATTTGAAGTTTTCCGTGGTCTGCACAGGATAATATGACTTTTTTCATGGTTTAGGCAAAAACCCAAGTCAAGCAATTTGGCAAAAAAGCCTGAAAAGTTTGAACGATTTAGGTTTCCACTCGGTTTGATCTAGTTTTTCTGCAGGAAATTACCTTGCTAGGTAATGTCCAGTATGGGTATCAGTCTACTTAGCTGAGATGCAAATAGCAGGGCTGGTGATGCTCAGCAATAAGAACTCCACCTCAAGTTATTGTTTTTAAGCTAGTGTTCCCTTCTCTTGACATCAAAGCATCCCTGGACTTCCTAATATCTAATTATACCCTTATATCTGGGGTGCAGTGATTTCCTAAGGCTAGGGCCTCACCATAGAGATCTCAGCCTACAGAGAGATGCGGGCCGAGAATCTGCTCCACTGCTGCTGCTCTGCCGGCACCTAGGGTTGCCACCTGGCCGGTATTTTACCGGCTTGGCCGGTATTTTTGATGGTTGATCCCAATGTTATTAATAGGAAAAAATGATAAATATATAGGAAGGCCGGTATTTTTTTCAGGAAAAGGTGGCAACCCTACCTGCACCTGGTGGAAACATTGCCTCCACGGGGATGCAGGCAAATGCAGCAGATTTTGGTGATGAAATGAGTGATGAAAAAAGATTTTCCTTGAAGGAACATCACTTTGTGTTTGGGTGAATGCCCATTTCAATGGGTATTTAAATGGTTGTTTGTACACCATAAGGCATCTTGATAGAGGTCTGAATATGTGACCAAAAAGTTGATTTTGCACTATAAAAAAGATTTTCTCAAGTCCGATGAGTGCTGAATCATTGTTGTAAATGTGCTTGCTGTACTACCACTTGGAACCCATTCAGTTGGTCGATTGTTTGCGTGTGCCTTCCATTACTATGCTGTTTTTATTATTATTATATACGCGCTAAAGGTATTACCTGAAAGGATGTTCTAGGTTAAATGTTAATTCAAAATAAACCTTTGCAGCAGCCTCCCTGTTGAGCTGCAGCATGCTACAGAGTAGCCAGTATAATCAACTGTAGGTGTAAACCAAATTCTGTAGTGTTGGTACTACTATGATGCTACCATGAGGAACCCAGCTAGTGAATCCAAAAGCAACTAGGAATGGTAGAACGGTACAGCTGCATACATAAGTCTTGTGCATTTGCAGCTGACATTTATTAGAAGTGTACATAATCTATTGTGTGTCCACGGCCGGTCTTACCAACTGCGGGGCCCTATTGGAGCAACTTTGGTGAGTCCCCCAAATTTAAAGAGACAGTAACATTTTCTAGTAGACTTTATGTATGATGATCCTGATGATTTCCCCTTTATCTCTCACCCCTCCCTTGCAATATATCCTGTTGAATGAGAGTGATCTGAGACTCTGGCCACTAAACAGACTTGTCATAACCAGTCTGGCATTGAATGCTCTTAAAGGGGAATCCAACCCCCCAGGTGCTAACCCCCCCATGCCTTAACCCAGTGATCCCCAACCAGTAGCTTGTGAGCAACATTTTGCTCTCCAACACCCTTGGATGTTGCTCCTAATGGCCTCAAAGCAGGAGCTTGTTTTTGAATTAAGCTTGGAGACAAGTTTTGGTTGTATAAACACCAGGTGCACTGCCAAACAGAGCCTCAATGTAGGTCCACAATCCACGTAGGGGCCACCAAATCACCAATTACAGCACTTATTTGGCTCCCCGAGAACATTTTTCATGGGAGTGATGCTCCCCAACTACTTTTACTTCCAAATGTTGCTCCTGGGTTCAAAAGGTTTAGGATTTCTGCCTTAAACCATTTGGCTCAGCTCTGTTCATTGGATTTGCGGGGCCCAGGCTACAGGGCAGTAGGCAATCTGTGCATGTGACCCCAGGGTGAGATATCACATGGAATTAGTGCAAAGGAGAAACACTGATGTCTGGGAGATTAGAGGCTCTTTATCCCAGCAAATTACACTTTCTTCCCAGTCTAACTGGGATGGGGGGTAAGTATATGTCTTTTGGGAAAAAATAGGATACACAGTACATCATGTGCCTCAAAATCTCACGATAGGCACCATACATGCCACACATTTTAACACTCTTTATTATGAGGTGTAGTGTGGCCAATGTGATGATACACAACACATTCAGTAAGTGACCCTTACTCACTAATGCAATGAGGGGAAAAGACAAATCTATGAGGCAGTACCTTAAAATTGTGTGGGCTTTGAACTTAGATTGGAGGAGGGAGCTCAAATTCAGGAGGAGCTGACAGCCTGTTCAGAGACTCATTCATAGTCGGAGCTGTTCTATCCCTGCAGTCTGCGCGCTGACTGGCGCTGCAGATGAGAAGACTGTAGTATTACAGTCTATCCCATGCATGACGTTGCGTCACGTTGCGCCGGTGATGTCGCATAGACGACATTGCGCCGTCGTCGTTGGACTCGGCTTGGATGACGGGTGTGAGGCCCCCATTGGTGTGGGGCCCGATTGTGCCTTATCGGCCTAAGGCCATGCCTGTGTGTGTCCTGCCATTTTACTCTGTTATCCTACAGGGCAATTGCTCATTTCTTTCAATAGTTATATGACCAAAGACATGTTGCATCAAACATTCTGTTGGAGTTATAGCAGGAGATGTCAGGAAAAGATTTATTGAAAAAGACACCACAATGTTTTAAAAAGGTGGGTAGAAAAAAAAGTTCAATTGTACTGAAGACATGTCCAGCACAGAGAGTTCTTGCACTGAACAATAACATTTTTATCCCCCCTGGAATTTGTTCTAATTCCTGTGCTCTTCCCTTTAAATCCATGGTCAGGGACAAGGAGATCTTGTTTCTCAGAGTCCAGCTGCTCCCCCTCAGCACCGCCCTCTCTTGTTTGATAAGCTCCACTGTATGATGGTACCACTTGCTTTTGTAGCAAGAGCCCAAAAACAACATGGGTCTCAAAAGAATTTCCAGCTGAGACACCACCAAATTTAGATTTTAAAAAATAAATAAATATAACCTTGTTTCTTGCCTGCCTTTTTGCTAACCAGCTGGATATTATATTCTGGCTACCAGCTGAGCTTTGCAGTTATCCACTATACTAATGTAAGCAAAAATCTTTAGGGTAAGGACAGTCTATATCTGACTAACAAAAAAAAAACACGTATGGCACAAAATATGTCAGGCTTGTACTTGCTACTACTGCTGCACTGCTGCATGTGCTGAAGTTACTGAACTCTGTTACTAAGGGCAGCTGTTAAATAGAGGCAACATACCAATGGGCCAAAGGCAAATGATCTCATTGGTGGCCCCCTCTGGCCCAAGAATCTTGCAATAGAGGTTATACTCAAGCAAATGATCTTCAATATAATAAGACAAACAATGAATGGGCTGTGCTTATTGAAGTAGACTTGATCCTTAGGTATGCCATCCTGGGCCAAGAGCAACGGGAGTTGAAGCCTTTAATCACAAAACCAAAATAAAGGTTACAAACATATGTTACAATAGAAAATTAAATAAAACCTAAAAAATCAAACGACAGTATTGCACTTCTGGTGGATTCAAATGAGGGGCTTCCCATTGGTACTGGATGCTCTGATGGTCTGATGGTGGATCTCCTTGTGAGAAGGGTTAGGTGTGTATTTATTTAGTCACTTAACCATAAAGACATTGTTATGTTAACCTAGCGGAATGTGTATGTAGTGGAAAAAAACATCTATATTGGAATGTTGTCATTGTTGGTTACTGGGAAGGGGAATGCCCTGGGAATAGCTATATAAGGGGAAGTATAGTCAGCCACTTCCTCTTTGGCCAAGGAAAAAAGGCATAGCACATGACACCAGGGAGCCTGAGGTGAGAAAAGTGGCAAGAAAATAATTGTTAGAGCTCAAAGCAGACAGCAAGGAGCAGATTTACTAAGGGTCGAAGTGAATAATCAAATTAAATTCGAATTTAAAAAAATCACATTTCGAAGTAATTTTGGGCTACTTTGAATATTGAACTAGCCCAAAATTCTATTTGAATTGAAAAAAATTAAAATTTCGAAGTACTGTCTCGTTAAAAAAAGTTTGAAGTCGATACTTTAAAGCTGCCGAATTGCAATTGTAGCCTTTGGGGGACCTCCTGGAACTGTTACATTGATTTTCTCTAAGTTTCGGAAAATCGTTCGAATCGAATGCAATAGAATGATTTGAATGATTTTTATCTGATCGAAAATTTACCTTTTTTTTTACCTTCGAAATTCGACCCTTAGTTAATCTGCCCCTAAGAGTTGATAGGGAAGAGAGACCAAGAGGAAGTGAAGGATCAGTTTCCTGGCAGTACTCACCCTGTTAGGGACCCAGAGGTATACGGACTAGGGCAAGTGGGGTCTAGTGTACCTGGAAAATAGGCTGACCCCTCTGCTGAAAGTCTGTGGCAAGGAGCAGCGTCTCAGATAGATAAAATAAATCAGGGAGGTAGGCAGGAGGAATCAGGTCCTCCCCTATTCATATTCCAGTCTCTTATTCAAATCAATGGATTGTTGCTAAGGTAAGTTAGACCCTGCACCTGTGGTAGCAAAGATTTAACTGCATGCGACAATCACCCTTAGTGAATGATCTGTACTAACAACCGCAAAAGAAATAAAGAAGAAATGAAGGCAACTCTCTTTTTTCTTTTCATGGGCATGGTGATTCCAAAAAAAGAAGTCTTTGTACAGTATCTGTACTGTAAAAAGCTACAGTGCAATTTGAAACTTGAAATCTGAAACAGCACATCTTTGAAACAAAAAAATAATCTACAATGGCCTTTCTTCCTTTTTTAGCCTGGAAACTGGGTCAAACATAATCTAGAAGTGATTTGCAAATGCTGTCGTGCAGAAGAATGCCCTAGGTCCTGTAATTATTCCTCTAGTGTGGTCACCATCCTCCAAGTGAGGCAGCCATTTAAGATAAAGCCAAATGTTATGTAAAGCTCTCACTGTCCATTGTCAATCTGGTTGTCTTCTAAGAAAAGGTTATTTATAAAATACTAAATACTGTATACACTGGAAAAAGAATGAGTGCAATTGGTTTGAGCTACTGCTAGTCATCGTGTTTTATATGCAAATACCAAAGCTATCCTATGGTTTCTTTTAGAATACAGTAAATACAGAAGTAATTTAGCAGGTTATGAAAGTTTGAACATATTTCTGTGTTTTTTTTCAGTTATTACAGTTTTGCTAATGAAGGTGAATTGCCCTTTAAGCTGTGAGTTATCTATAGTGTTACAATTTCTTATTTGCATATCTAGAAATTGTTCCAAAAGTATCTTAGCTGCTGCTGTGGCTGTTCTGGGCTTGCCAAAAGCCAATTAAGTTAGAAACGTTGTTTTTCTGGATGTTCAGTGCAGAGACAAACAGGACTTTCCAGTACAAACGAGGGACTGCGGGTTGAGCTGGCAAAAGAGGGACTGTCGGGAGGTATGTTTCTAGCTTGCACTATTGCAGCTAATCTACTCTTGAGCTCTTTGGAGTGCTGGCTCATATTATTTAGATTTCTCCCTACCCCAGAACCCCAAGGCTTCACTTAGATTATTCCACATGCATTAACACTAGCTGAACTGTCAAAAAAAAATAAAAAAAAAATATATATATATATATATATAAATTTTTCTATACAGGCATACATGTTTGTGTCAAGGAAGATTATTTCCTCAATTAGCCCCTACCTAACCTCCCTTACCCTTACCTACTTTGGGAACAAGCGTGGCCCAGTAAAGTAAGAATATTTATATGTGATAAAATTGAATTGTTTCAAGTATTGTGTTCATGTTAAACCTGGCACTGGTCACACAAATTAGCCATATACACAATATCCCCAGTGTGTATCAAAGCACAGAAAGAAAACAGATGAATGTATTCAGACTCAATTCATTGAGCATGTCCTATCAAATTTACATTTTATTTCTACCATTCTTCTATGTATAAAGATTTGTATTGTGAGAAAACTTGGTCAGTGTAGTGATTTGCTTACTAACTCGCATTTCGTTACACATATTCCTGTGATACGATAAAAAACACAATGCTTATGTTTGTTCTTAATTAAGACTGATCAGCCAACATCTTGGACTTTACTCATTGTGCCCCTGGTGATTTGAGGGAGGAGAACAATTAAGAAGAAAAATAGTGACGCAAATAGAGAAACTGGGGATTTTTTTTGCCAGTTTTAAAGGACCAGTAACATGAAAAAATTTAATTGTTTTAAAGTAATAAAAATATAAGGCAGTGTTGTCCTGCACTAGTAAAACTGCTGTGTTTGCTTCAGAAACACTACTATTGTTTATATAAATAAGCTGCTGTGTAGCAATGGGGGCAGCTATTCAAAGGAGAAAAGGCTCAAGTTGCACAGCAGATAAGCTCTGTACAGTGGCAGAACTACAGGGGTTGCAATTGGGCCAGGGCCCGGACCCCCTCAGGGCCCCTGGAAGCTCCCACACTACCAGTTTCTGGCTGCGCCACCGATTTGCAGGCGGATAGTCGCGCACAGAGGGGGATGAGGGGCCCGGCTGCACATTCCGCACCAGGGCCGCCCCCTCCAGTTACGTTACTGGCTATGTAGAACATAATGTTATTTGTTATCCATTATTAATCCTGTGCCATATAGCCTTTTTTCAATTTCCACCATTGCAACACAGCAGCTTGTTTATATGAACTATATAGTAATGTTTCTGAAGCAAACAGATCAGTTTTACCAGTGCAGCTCAACACAATATGACTTACTATAAAACACTTAAATTTTTTGGTGTTACTGTTCTTTTAACTCTATGTTGCCAAATCCTAGGGGGATATTTTCTGTGCCAAAGTTTTTCACAAAACTTTTGTTTCCAGAGTTTTGGTGGGTTATTTACTAAAACTCTAATTTTTGTGGTTAGGCTTCTTGGGGCAAAAATTTTTTTGTGGAAAAATAACCCATAACCTGTTGAAGTCATGCATAAGTCAATGGCAGATTTCTCTATACCAATTTGAAGATGGTTTGCTCTGATAGCCCAATAAGCTGAGAAAATTTTGAGTTTTGGGCAAAAGAATATCGTAAAAACTGAACGATTCAGGAGGAAAGTCTGAAAAAAATCATAGTTTTTCCACAATCCAATTAATTTGAGTTATTTTAATGATAAATAAGGCAAAATGGGTGGGAGTTTGGTTGAGCTTTGTTTAATATAAGAAATTAGATATATTTGGATTTTAGTTAATAATCCCTCAATCACCCTCTCTTTTCCTTGTATACACTGTTCCTAAATGCTTCACTCCATTTTTTGTTTGTCTATTGACCCTTCACTGATCTACATTTCTGCATGTTTTCTTCATCTTTGACAAAACAGTGGGGGGTATATTACGTAAAGCAAGTAGAGAAACATCTGTTATTAATAAATCCAATGCAGAGGGATTTTACTATGGTTTGCAGCCATTTTTGAATCCTTATTTATGCTGCAGAGTACTGTCACAGTGGATTTGCATATAAAATAATTTGCACAACCATTGCCACGTTCAGGAATATGTTTTTTTACAGTCTTTTCAGTCGTCAATGAATCTACACTGGCATCACAGTGAGGCTTTTGACCTGTAAGTTGCCAATGTGGTGCATTAACTTTTTCTCTATATAGAGAATATAAAAAGTGCTGCTTCTCTTGCTGTTTATTATTAGTTTGAGACTGAGCCCTGTAATTTAATGTGGGCTTTAAACACAAAGGAATCTGTTATGTTATGGGAACCAAAGGTAGTTTATTATTTATGGTTTTCAGTATTTCATCGCTATAAATTAAGAATATTATTGATATTCTTCTACACATTCTTCTTTATCCAGAGCAGATGTAATTAGTGCATGCAAGTAGTCAACCTAGTATTAAGATTTTGTAACCATATAATTATTCTGTTTAGTATGGTAGTCTGGTAGAGGGAGATTTTTGCCATTGCCCAGCAAGGGTCAAAGTAACACAGCTCTTTTTCTAGCCAAAAACTATAGCAGAACGCATAGGGGGGTAATTTAATATGATTCATATTAATTAATTTTTTAATTTTTTTAATTAATTAATTTTTTAATTAAAACAAAGTTGACCTAGCTTCCATCCATGAATCCAACTCATTTATCAATAATTCTTCTTCAAAAAATAAAGACAAAAAAGTTGAATCATACAACACACCGTAAACTTAACATTATCGGATTATCAGACAAACGCCCTGTCTTTATTTATCCAGCACAGATCACAATGTCAAGAATCAACTTCAGGGACATCTGCTATTGACTTTTAGATGAATGTGACAGGTTTGAGATGGAGTATTTTCAGATTTGGATTTTTAGCAGCTTTGGGGTATAATAGGTCTAGAAATTTGAGTTTTCCCCTTCAAAAACTTGACAAAAAAGATTTGAGGTTTAATAAATGGTCCCCATAATGTATGTTTATTTTTATTTAGTTCTATTTATGCATTCACTTTTGTAGAGCAGAACAATAATTTATAAGAATAAAGAGGGTTAACACAATAATAATTACAAATAAAGGCATATTTCATTAGACTTCTCCTTATGGACTATGGCCGAGGAGCAATTTCACCCCATTCATCGTATTTTCTTGTAAGTTTCAGATCTAAATGATATGTAATGTCATCCACAGCCCATATTTAGGGCAATTGTGAGAGTAATTAGTTGGCAATGAAACTAAAGGCCAAGGTTTACTAAAATTAATTATAACATTCATAGATATCTGGATATCCTCATGGTATTACAACACATTAAGCCTGAATATTTTATAAGTGTTTATGAAGTACAGTAAATCATTAGTGTATGATTTTATTTCTGCTTCTCAGATTTTCTGCCATGTATAGGTTGTTTTGGAGTGAAACTTTTTATAATTCTCTCACAGAAAGAGAGAGACTGTCCAGGAGCACAGAGTGGATCCTGTATTTGCTTATGATAAGCTGGCCATGAGGTAAGTCCTGGAGCTCCAGCTGTTCAGAGAGAGTAGGTTTGCCACCTCACCTCTTTAAAACTGAATGCTTATGGAATCCACAGCCTGCATGGCTAATTAGTAATTCATCTAGAATTCTAGATGCATGATGCATCGCAGTTCAGTTCAGTTCAGTCTGCAGCATCTAAATGAATTGCTAAATAGCCATGCAGGCCACGGATTCCATAAGTGTTCAGTTTTGAAGGGGTGAGGTGGCAACCCTTCTCTCTCAGTTTAGCAGCGAACAAGATGGGAACAAAAGTGTCTGCGTTAAACTTGCCTTTAAACTCAACCTGTGTCCCCTTTGCAGGAGGGTTTATTTGTATTAGTTGTTGTTACTTTTTTTATATATATATATATATATATATATATAAAGTCTATTATTGTTGCAAATGTCTGCGTATTTTATTTTCCTAGTGAAACACCCCTTAAGACTATCCCTCATTGCCAACTAGGTGGAGGCACCTAGTGCCTCCACCTAGGTGCTATAAAATCCCAGATTCCCAGTATCTTCCACAAGATTTGCTGAAATGCCTGGGTAACATGCCAGGTGTAAGCAGTTAACAGTTCATTTTATCAGCCTTTCTTGTCTGCTCTTGTGCACTGCAAATACCACTTTCATTTCCCAGACCCATTTCACTAATGTTTGTACAAGCTGAGGCATGGTAAAGGTGAGATGGGACAACTTTGATCTAGGAAGCTACTGGCCTACTTTCACTCAGTTTATCGTATGTTTATATGAATGAGAGGAGCAACTTAAGGGGCAGATTTAATATGTGGTGTAAAAATGGCAGAATTTGCCAGACATTGCCAGGTATCGGTGTGTAAAAACCAGTGTTAAATAAAGGCAGCAAATCTGGTGTTCACATAAAAATAAACACACCTTGATAAATTTGCCATTTATTTTACACAGTTTTTAACACTGTTTATTCAGTGAATTTTCATTTTACACAGCATACTTACTATGCCTCTGTTTTTATTAAAAAAATGCTAAACCAAACCCTCATCCATGATTTTATCAATAAAATAACAAAAAAGTCGGGTCTGGAAAAGACTCCATAAAATCGAGCGAAAACTCAAATTGTACAGTTTTTTTTGGATTTGACGCTCAATATTTTTAGGGCCATCGCCTGAAAGCACTGAATTTTTCTGATTATCAAAGAAGCAAGATCTTTAATCTGACACTGACTTCTACATGACCACAGCAGGTTTAAGATGGTGGATTTTGAGTTTAAGCAGCTTTGGGGTATAATACATTTTGAGAGTTTTTTTTCCATGAAAATTTTTAGTTTTTGCCTCAAGCTGAAAAAACAGAGGTTTAGTAAAACTACTTTTATTTATATTAAGGTTTTATTTATCTTAAGGTTAGGATTTAGCCAGATAAATCTGTCAGGAGTTTGATCCAATTTGACTGAAAATATCCACCAGAAACAGAGGTGCAACTGCTCCCCACCCCCACACCTCTGGTAGTTATGCCACTGCCAGAAAGCATAATGTAGCACTAAATAAAAGACTTTTCTACATCTGATTGAGACAGAATTACTGTTGAAATTGTAGTTAATGTCACACTTAGAATTTTTCTTCCACCAGAAGAAAAATACAGGTAGAGAAAACACTTATAATTTTCAAAGCTGCCCTATATGTGTACTAAGGGGCAGATTTAGTAAATTCGTGTGAAGGATTAGAATATTCGCGCGAATAGTCTCAATTCGATCATGCGACTATTCGAATATGCAAATTAAGTATTTTCGACCATAGAATATAGAATATTCGGGCGCATCGAATAGATTGAATAGATAGAATAAATATATATTTGAGCGCTCGGTTATTCGCCAATCGAAGAACCTGCCCTTTAAATTTTTATTCGACTGCCTACTTCGCCAGATTGAACCTACATAATTGCAATACAAATCTATGGGAAGCCCCCATAGGCTTTTTAAAAAAAATCTTTTGCCGAATTTCAATCGTACGATCGAACACTTCGAACATTCGATTCGTACGATTTTGGCGAATATTCGAGCATTTTTTTCCTGCGACTATTCGATCGTACAATTCTGGCAAATAGACGAATATGCGCTCAAAACTTGCGAATATTCCATTTGATTTTTGGCGAATATTTATTCGCCAAATATTCGCCAGTCGATTTTGAGGGCTAATAGCCCTCGATAATTCGACCCTTAGTAAATCTGCCCCTAAGTGATATGAATAGCATCTGCATGTCTCTGCAGAAAATACACTCAAGGCTTTTCTGTCTGAAATCTGTTTTGTCTGCACAGTGACAGAAGGATCTCATTCATATTATTTACGACACACACAAGGGTACATCAGGCATTATAGTTTGTTATTGGGCCTTAAAGTCTTCCTTAGACATTACACCAACTGAGGTGTAGAGAAGATGGTAAGATTGTCCTCATTAGCTTGTACTGTGCCTGCTACCTGCCTCAGTATTTAGGTTAGTAAGAACCATATGCTCCACAAGGCTACCAACTGGTATTAAAAAGAAGGGATAAAAGTGCCATGTCTTTAACAGAACTGTATGGATGGATGTTAAGTTACAGACACATAGGGGCAGATTTACTAAATTCACGTGAATAGTTCGAAGTTCGATCAAATTCGATCTGCCTCTTAGTCATAGCCTTGCTCCAACTTTGTTTGCTTGTCTTCAATGCAAATATGCCATGAATATGAATGTTTAAGCAGGGTTGGGGTTGCAAATAGTCAATAAGTCAGGGCCTCTGGCAATGTAAGAAGTCCAATGGCTTATATTTACATAAATAAGTGGTGTTTGCCATAGATCCCATCTGCTGCTGTTTAACCAATAGTGCTTGTGTACAGACACTTTAGTTTTTGGAGGGTGACTGGGAACTGTAACTCAGAAACAGCTGGAACAGAGTAGATTGAACCACTCTGATTCAAGGGCCAACAGCAAATTCATTTTAAGCCCTGCCATAAAGCTGTTTTTTTGTTTAAATTAGAACTCATAGTAAATGTACTTCAAATATAACTACACTACATACTAATCAGTTTGGACATTGAACATGGTGGCCAAACACTTGTGGTCAAGCACAATTGTGGTACGTTAAGGGCCCCTGATGTTATTCCACTTGAATTACATAATAGTGTGTTGTGTTTGTTTACCCCATCTGAAAAAAATCAAGAATCTTGTGATGTTTTATGTAACTGTTTTGCCCAATGAACATAATTGTTCTGCAATAAATCTATGCAGGGAAGGCTCAGACATTCTATTGTTTTGATCAGTGTTGTGAGAATAAGTGAATGTAGCAGAGGTTTCCAGCAAAGCAATTAAACAAAAGGCAATTTAGAAAGACTGACAGTTGACAAAAACAAATTACTTCACAAGGCTATGGATGATGTTATGCCTTATGAGTTTTATACAAAAAAAAACAACAAAGTGCAGGTGTCAATCCACATTGGAAGTGATTCCTGTGTTCCCCATGCTCATAAGCTGTGTCCTAAACTGTGAGATGTTGACATGTTGTTCTCAAGCAATTACTTGCCTTAGCATCATATAAATATCCATAGTCTTTTTCCATAGGCTCCCTATACATGGTTAGTTGATCATCATCAATATTTAATGAAAAGTAGGCTGAGATTCCTCAGATCCTAATTTCTACTAGGAGTCTTCTCAACACCCTTTTCCATCTATATCCAAGACCAGGGTTTTTGCTCGTGAGCCACATTTAAATTTAAAAAAGAGTTGGAGAGCAACACTAGCATGAAAAAGTCCATGTGGATGTCAAATAAGAGCTCTGGTTGGCTTTTTGGTAACCCCTATATGGACTGGCAGCCTACAGGAGAGAATGTTTGGCAGGACATCTGTTTTTTATACAACTAAAACTTGCCTCTAAGCCAGTAATTCAAAAATAAGCACCTGCTTTGAGGTCACTGGAAGCAACATCCAAGGGGTTGGAGAGCAACATGTTACTCGTGAGCTACTGGTTGGGGATCACTGTCCTAGACACTCTGTTGCGGAGAGTACCCTTAACCCAGACATTGAATAAGAAGACACTCTAGAGGCTTAGGGAAGGCAGGCAATATACCTTGTGGGTAGGACCATGCCTTGAATTTCGCACCTACGGATAATATTTTTCTGTTCCTTTAAATCTTAGCGGTTATACTGTGTTCCAGTGAAGGAGAAAGGAGGTTAAATACACACTGTCTTCTCTGCCAGAAGCATATTTGATCTTAATCCTTTCTGGGCTCCACCTGGGTAGCTGATGTCACATTTGTACATTTTCAGGTTTCTGTAATGAACAGTAGCCAGAGAAAGCAAGTTGTACATAAAATTGAAGATTGGTAAACCGGTATATTATTCCACATCCCTAAAACTCAACATCTTCTTGCTTCAAAGGGAAATGGTGTCAAATTGGTTAAAGGGGACTGTGCCCACTATGGAAAAAGAGGATTAGTATAAGTTCTAATGTGAAAACATTAAGGGGAAATTCACTAACCTGTGAACTTGCGCTACTGAGGGCTTTTGCTAGCGGTCGCCACACTTCACCAGGCGTAGTTTTGCCAGCGCTATTTAAATTCACTAAAATGCGACTTTGCGCTCAGGGCTGCAAACGTTATCGAAGTTGCGCTACCTTTACTTCACCTGGCAAAGTAAAGTCTAGAGCAAGAGGTAATGTTGAGTAAAATGGTCATCTTAGTGAATTAGCGTAGTTTAGTCCCTTTGCCTGTGTGCAACTTCGCCTGGCATAATGGTGCGAAGTTGCACTAGTCTATCTACTTCGCTAGCGAATTTTCTCCAGGGACACTGTTAGTAAATTAGCTAACTTGTGAAATGACGTCACACTGGCGAATAAGCGCTAGCGTTAGATGCTTCCCGCTTTAGTGAATTTGCCCCTAGGAGAGACAGAGAAAACCCTCAGGTTATTTTTGTTAAAGGGATACTGTCATGGATAAACATGTTTTTTTCAAAATGCATCAGTTAATAGTGCTGCTCCAGTAGACTTCTGCACTGAAATCCATTTCTCAAAAGAGCAAACAGATTTTTTTTATATTCAGTTTTGAAATCTGACATTGGGCTAAACATTTTGTCAATTTCCCAGCTACCCCGGTCATGTGACTTGTGCCAACACTTTAGGAGGGAACTGCTTTCTGGCAGGCTGTTGATTTTTCTTCTCAATGTAACTGAATAGTACCCAGTGGGACATGGGATTTTACTATTGAGTGCTGTTCTTAGATCTACCAGGCAGCTGTTATCTTGTGTTAGGGAGCTGTTATCTGGTTACCTTCCAACTTGCAGTAGTGCAGTAAAAAGCGATTGACGTTTATCAGAGCACAAGTCGCATGACTTGGGGCAGCTGGGAAATTGCCAAATGTCTAGCCCCATGTAAGATTTCAAAATGAAAAATAAAAAAATCTGTTTGCTCTTTTGAGAAATGGATTTCTATGAAAAATTCTTCTGGAACAGCACTTTCATTAACTGATGCATTTTGAAGAAAAAAATTTCCATGACAGTATCCCTTTAAACTGTCATGCAATTTCCCAAATTTCTCTTTCAGTTGGTAAAGGGAACCATATGATCTTGGAGCTGATGTTGGGGGTTTTTGCATAACATACTAAGCGAGGATAGTGATATAGTTCCATGTAAGATACAACAGAGGGCACTGCAGACGACATTTGAATGATTATAGACAGGCAACAAAATGTACTTTCTCAAGAGGTTAATCCTGAAAGTCTAATATCCAACTGTTGATTAAAGCATAATTTGCCACTACATGTTCAATTCACAAATCTATGTCCTCTTTGCCAGGGAACACAAACAACTTTATCTTTGTGAACTTACACACAAAATTGTGAATCACAGTTTATCCTTGAAGAGGGAAAACATGAATTAATCAGTTCCAAACAACAGAAAGTATACAAATAAAAGTTACTCAGAAGGACAGTGCCACATATTTATTATTATTATTATTATTAACATGTATTTCTATAGCGCCAACATATTGAGTAGCGCTTTGAAGTAAATGCGTTTATACAACAAAATCACGTGAATTACATACATATGGAGTTACATACAATCACAATCAATGCCGATAAAAAGATGAGGAAGGCCCTATACAAAAAGAGCTTACAATCTAAAAGTAAGGGAGTTATACAGAAGATGTGGGAATGGGCAAGATCAAATTAAGGGGGTGAGAAATGTGGTACTGTATGTAGTGTTGCATTTGGTAGTTAAGAGTGAGGGTAGGCTTCTTGAAAGAAGTGCGTTTTAAGAGATTTTTTGAAAGCAGAAAGGTTGGGAGAAAGTCGGACAGACAGTGGGAGAGAATTCCAATGGAGGGGTGCAGTTCTTGGAAAGTCTTGAATCTGAGCGTGTGAGAGAAGCGTTGAGTAGGTGAGTAGTAAGCAGTTGGGTGAGTATATAGAGATGAGTTCAGAGATGTAGGGGGGGGCAGAGTTATAAAGTGCTTTGAATGTCAGGGTCATTAATTTGAATTTAATTCTTAAGGGTAGTGGAAGCCAGTGGAGGGATTGGCAGAATGGCATGGCAGAGGAGGAGCGGTTGGTGGGGTATATGAGCCTCGCATCGGTGTTCATTATGGACTAGAGAGGTGACAGTCTCTGGCAGGGAAGGCCAATTAAAAGAGAGTTACAATAGTCTAGACGTGATATGACGAGAGAGCAAATAAGAATTTTGACAGCATCTTGGGTGATAAATGATCGTATTTTGGATATGTTCCTTAGGTTGAAGTGATATGATTTATCAAGTGACTGGATATGAGGAGTGAATGACAGGGCAGAATCTAGGATAACCCCAAGGCACCGGACCTGGGGAGATGGGGTGATAATGGAATTGTTAACTATCATGGAGACTTCAAGGATCTTACTGGTTTTAGTTGGAGGAAAGAGAACCATTTCCATTTTAGAGAGGTTTAATTTAAGGTAGCGTTGCGACATCCAGGTAGAAATGGTGGACAGGCAGGAGGAGATGCAGGTTAGGAGTTCTGGGTTGAGATCAGGAGATGAGAGATAGATCTGAGTATCGTCAGCATAGAGGTGGTAGTGGAAACCATATGAGTTAATTAATTTGCCGAGGGAGGAAGTATAGAGGGAGAATAATTAAGGTCCCAGGACAGAGCCTTGAGGAACCCCAACAGAAAGAGGTAGGGGAGAAGATGCTACTCCATTGAAGACACTGAAGGAACGATTAGTGAGGTAAGAAGAGAACCTGGACAGGGCTGTGTCACGAAGGCCAAGTGAATGGAGGGACTGGAGGAGGAGAGGGTGATCTACAGTGTCAAATGCAGCTGAGAGATCAAGTAGTATTATTAGTGAGAAATGATTGTTGGCTTTAGCTGTTACAAGGTCATTAGTTAGTCTGGTCAGGGCAGTTTCAGTGGAGTGTTGTGGCTTAAAACCAGATTGTAGGGGATCCAGTAGATATTGTCAGAGAGGAATGAGGTTAGTTGGTTGTAGACTAGGCGTTCGAATAGTTTAGAGATGAAAGGTAGCAGAGAGATAGGTCGGAGTTGTCAAGATTGGAGGAATCAAGAGCATGTTTTAGTTGAGAAGGAAACAGTCCAGTTGAGAGCAAGAGATTAAATAGATGAGTTAAGGCTTTTATTAGACATGGATTGTTATTGCGGAGAAGTTTTGAAGGAGTTGGATCAAGCGGGCAGGTTGTAAGGTGGGAAGAGGCCAAGGGGGAAATTCACTAAAGTGCAAAGTGTCTAACGCTAGAGCTAATTCACCATCCTGACGTCATTCCGTAACTTCGCAAATTTACTAACACCGACTCGCGAAGTAGATAGACTAGCGAAGTTGCACACTGACGAAGGATCGTAATTACGCAAATTCACTAAGATGACCATTTTCCTGAACGTTACCACTTACACTAGACGTTCAATACAATAGATAGGAGTTTGTTTTACCTTTCTAGGGTGATAGTCTGAAAGAGAGCAAATTTTTTTTGGGGGGGGTTACCCTCCTTCCCCCCACATTTCCTAACATATGGCAACTCAACTATACAGGGGGCACATGTAGGGCAATAGGACAACTTTATTTTTTTTAATTAAAGCTTTCCTGGACTTGAGTAGTGTAATGTAGTGGCTGTAACATATACTTCTATTAGACTTTGTAATTTGCGCCCAATGAAAATTAGGCATCGCTAACATAAATGCGCTTTGCCTGGCAAAGTAACACTAACGCAGCTACGCTACCGTTCGCCGACCTTAGTGTAACTTTGCACTTTAGAGAATTTGCGTAGCGCTGGCGGAAATTCACCTGGCGAAGTGCGGCAAACTTTAGCGAAGGTAACGCTAGCGAATTTTCGCCGCTTAGTGAATTTCCCCCCTCAATTTTTGAGACTTCCTCATCAGTGACAGGGGTGAAGGAGCACAGGAGATACTGGGGAGCGTGGAGTGAGGGTGGTGGAAGTCTAGGGGGGTTGAGTAGTGTGATGTCCCTTCTGATAGTGTCGATTTTGTTTTTGAAGTGCTCAGCAATGTCTTCAGCAGAGATAGATGTGCATGGAGGGGGCTTGGGAGAGGCTAGAGTTATAGGACAGGGCAGATCTGTAGCTCCAAAAGTCTGATTCTGAGCGAGATTTGCGCCAGCAAAGCTCAAGTGCACGTGATTGTCCTTGGAGCACTTTTGTTTGAGCAGTATGCCAAGGTTGAAGTGGTTTGCGTCTAGCATGTTTAGTTTTTGCAGAAGCTCATTAAGGGCAGTGGTGAGAGTGCTGTAGTACCAAAGAAAATCACCGGCCAGGGTGTGCGAGTGGAACCATTGCTCTGAGAGTGCTGTAGTAGACAGAGGTAGGACATTAGGAAAAGAGATGGTGGAGATATCAGAGTGAAGAGAGTCAAAGGAAGGAGAGAGATGACACATGGAGGTCACGGTAGGTACGTGTTTGGGGGGTAGCAGGAGGTGAGGAGGGAGTTAGCGAGAGTTGAAACGTGAGTATTGTGATCAGAGAGGGGAAATGGTGAGTTAGTAATATTGGTGGTTGAACAGAGTCTGGTAAATATTAGATCCAGAGCGTTACTATTGGTGTGAGAGGGTGAGTCTGAGCACAAGGATAAGCCTAAGGAGGAGGTTAGTAAAAGAAGTTTAGAGACAGAAGGGTTGTTGATGTTGTTAACAAGTATATTAAAGTCACCTAATATTATGGAAGGGGTGTTAGATGAAAGAAAGTAAGGTTGCCAGGCAGCAAAGTTGTCCAAAAATTGTGCAGTTGGTCCGGGTGGTCGATATATGACAGCAATGCAGAGTGAAACGGGGGAAAAGAGCCTAATGCAGTGAACCTCAAATGAGGAGAATGATAGGGAAGGAACAGGTGGAAGAACTTTAAAAGTACAGCGGGGAGAGAAAAGCAAACCTACCCCACCCCTAGGTCTGTTTCCAGGCCTGGGAGTATGAGTAAGGTGTAGGCCCCCATAGGACAGGGCAGCAGGTGAGGAGGCAGTGTCAGTGGGAGAAAGCCAGGTTTCTGTAAGTGTGAGTAGGTTAAAGGAATTGGCAATGAAATGGTCATGTATAGCGGTGAGTTTGTTGCAAACAGATCTGGCATTCCAGAGAGCACAGGAAAGATTAACTGGGTTTTTGGCTATAGGAATAAGAGTTCTGTATTGTTGGAACTTGCAGCGAAGAGAAGGAGCCGTGGCCGTGATATAACTGGGATGGGGTAGGGGCCATGGTTTGGGGAAATGTCCCCAGCTGCCAGCAATAGAAAGGAGAGATAGACTAAGTGAGAGCAGGATTTGTAAGTTCTTAGTGTGTATGAAAAAGAGGAGTTTCCTTGAATAGTTAAACTGAGTACTTTGTATACTTCATGTGTGGGGAGGGAAGGAGAGGAAATTAGAGAGTCTGAGATTTGTATAGAATTGGGACTTAGTGGGGAAGGTAATGAGAAATGTTTTATGAAGCATGAGAGTGAAAGGAGGAGAAATACAGGATAAAACATTTTTGAGTAATAAGTTACAAACTGGTCGGTAAAAAAACTGTTTTCTTCTTATTGCTGTTGTTTGCAGGGGAATACAGTTCCTTTTGCCTTGTCAATTCCTTGTCCAACTGCATTGTGTAACTGCCATTTCTAAGCACTTGTGAAATGTTAGCACTTAGGAATTGTTAGCACTTAGGAATTGTTAGCACTTGTGCCATGCCCCAGACACTTTATAATATAACTACACAAACAAATAAATGAATAAATAATCTGGAACAACTCCCTTGTCATTATGTTATCACCATAATACTGAATGTTTCCTATAATCTTTCTTTATACAGTAACTTTCCAGTCACAGACATTACACTAATAGGGTTACAGTCTGTCTCATTTATACCATGCTATAGCATATCAACCCATCTGGATGATACTTGCCCCTGGAAAACACACCCTCTTACCAATGGATCTTCTACAAGGTTCTACTAGTCTATTCTGGGTGTTCACACACATGTTGGAGCACCTGTGTGAAGCTGTTTATAATGGTCTCACTATTTCTAGGACTATTATTGTGGTCTTTGTACTGAATGGTTGCGTGCTGGGGTACTGACCTCACTATTGTCCTCAGTGAAGCCAAAGCTAAGCAATAAGCTGGCCTACT
This sequence comes from Xenopus borealis, assembly GCA_024363595.1. Lineage (NCBI taxonomy): Eukaryota > Metazoa > Chordata > Amphibia > Anura > Pipidae > Xenopus > Xenopus borealis. The sequence goes on from CM044437.1 coordinate 93,527,209, forward strand.
ACTGTCTTTTGACCTCATCCTTTAAGACAAGATCTAAACCAAGATCTAAAGTCTTTGGAATTTCCTTACTTCCCCTTTGGGCAATCCTGTCCCTCTGGACTGTAGCTGATTCTTCACTCTACCCTCTAATGAATGAAGCGCAAGCTATGTATAACTAAATGGTAACTCATCTTAAAAGCAGAAAAGGTATTTTTTTAATTAATAACATAGTCTTCTGAACCAACTGGGCAGCTATATGGATATTCTGTAATGTGCATTAATGGTGAAGACTGGTTTAGGGTCACAGTTGGGGTAATTTATCAACACAGGGCAAAATTTATCTCGGGCAGTAACCCACAGCAACCAATCAATGTTTTTCAGCCCCTTGCAGTTAGAATAAAGAAAGCAAACATTTGATTGGTAGCCATGGGTTCCTGTCTAGGTGCAAATTTACCCAGTTATCTCCCAATGCGTTTATCTGAAAACTTCAAGACAATTATTTAACCAGCCCCCCATCCCTTCTAGGTCATTGGCTACATCCACCAGCCCCCTTCTATGCTACTGCTAGGTCCAGATGCATGAAGATCCAGGCACCAGTGCTCCCATGCTCTCTACGTCAAGGTTGAGTTCAGTGCACACCAGGCCTCTTCCGTGCCTTCTCCCAGTAGGTCCACCAATTTGGACCCAGCAGCACAAATAATGAATAATAAAAGAATAGGAACTGAAAACAGTTAGTTAGGGCCCATGATCACATTGGACTCTAAGGCTACAGCCTACAGGAGCCTGTGCATTAATCCACCCCTGGGTGCTGCCCCCACCCCCTATTTCCTAGCTGCCATTCAGAACTATCACTAGGAATATGCAAGGCACCAATGCACCTATTTAGCTGTAGAATAACAATTTGGTACTGTGATTTTCAAGTGCAACGGCATACTTACCTGCGGTAAAATGTGCAGTGGTGGGTGTAGGTTAATGCTTTGCTTTGCATTTTCCTATGATTATGCCAAATTGCTATGAGTAATGTAATTTAATTGCAGGGATTGGAAGGCAATTTGTGATGATGTGATGTTAGGGTGGTGTGTTCCATCACCCTAACAGTTTAATTGGAAACCGACCATGAGAGACATTTGTTGGAATACAAACGTTGATAGTAGGCAACTATTAGGAGAACTAAGCAAGTACCTAAAGTCCAGTGTTCTTGTCATTTACAGCCTTAACTGGTGAAAAATTGGATTTGCAGAAAAAAAGTTTGACAGATAATCTTTTTATGGTTAAATCTAGATTTCTAAACAAAACTGCCCTAGTCACTTGAAATTAGTACTTTCCTTTGTAAAAATTGTATTGTATGCTGGGAAGATTTTTTGCCATTGTTTTTTGCTTATGCAGCATAAAATGAATGACTGGCTAATAGGTTGCTGGTCAGGGGCCAGGGGACTTTAGCACAGTATGGAATATGCAGTGCAGTTTTGGACTCCAGTCCTTAGGAGGGATGTAAATGAGCTGGAGAGAGTGCAGAGACGTGCAACTAAACTGGTTAGAGGGATGGAAGACTTAAATTATGAGGGGAGACTGTCCAGGTTGGGGTTGTTTTCTCTGGAAAAAAGGCACTTGCGAGGGGACATGATTACACTTTACAAATACATTAGAGGACATTATAGACAAATAGCAGGGGACCTTTTTGCCCATAAAGAGGATCACCGCACCAGAGGCCACCCCTTCAGACTAGAAAAGGACTTTCATTTGAAGCTGCGTAGGTGGTTCAACCTAGTTTAACTATGTAAACAGATATACAGGTAGAAATAATAGAATTCTACCTGTATCTGATGATTCAGCACTAACAATGGCCCACAGTCTTTTGCCGACATTGGGTTGCTTGTCTTCCCCCATACACACATCAAATATTGTACAAAAATTTGTTTTGTATGATATTATTGGCAAGTCTATGGCCACCTTTAAAAAGAGTTATTTATATTAGGAAATAGGCAAGGTGCAAAGTGGCACAGTACTATATATTTTTGTTTCATTTAAATGTACTGCTTGTTCCCAGAATGTACAAAGTTGTGCACACTCTGCATGAAGCTCTTTCTCCATTTAGCAGCAATGCAAATGGTGGGAGGTGTGTAATATATGACCCTCCCCTGGATTGCTCCTATCATGGAAGTCATTCAAGATACACAGGCTGAGAGGTAAAGCAAAGAGCTGGGAAGCAATGTACTCAAGTCTTCACAGTTAGCAAAGCACACCCTTATTCTGCCTATTCTACAGTGTATGCACAGTGTTTGGGATAAAGAAGAATCAATAAGAACTAGGAAGAATATTTTTTTTTAAACTAGATTTTATATTTTAATTTATTATTATTTACATCTATTGCATAGCTGCAGGCCATAAAAGCAACTTGTCCATGGCTAGTTCATAATTTACCGGCTGATATATGATTTTAAGAATAGTATTCAGGGTGGGACCTGCATTGGGGTTCAGTTTGCAGTGCTCTTGCTGAGGGTGTTGTTTGCCTTCTTCTGGATCAAAACAGTGAGGGTTTAGCAAACAGTTAGCATGAGAGACCTATGTATTTTGTTAACCTCACTAACATGAAACTATGTAAACTTTCAAAGCTACAGATATTTTGATAAACTTGCTCAAAGTGTAAAGTAAGCAGGTTATTCCTTTCATGCTTGTTTTCTATGAAAAATATATTTATATATTAAGTATTGAGAACAATGTTACAAAATAAGTTTACTTTAAACTTATGCAGTGTGTAGTAACTAAGCACAGAAAAGTCTTCTGTTGCATATTAAAATGTCTGTCATTTGTTATAAGAGCTGAAAGTTAATACAATTGTTATTATGTTATATTAATATATGCATGTAAAAGTCATGAAAATGAACAAAATATTTTGTATATTCAACAGTTTATGATTATTATGTTGATAAAACCAAATAAAAACAATAAAAAAAAATGATAATATATATAAATATATATAATATACAAATAAGGGGGAGCCATATTGCATGACTTGGCCAGAGCATTCTCTGGATTTCCTCTGCATGCTCTGGTTCCCTTCCACAGTCTAAATATATACTTTGATAAAACTTGCTCTGTATTCATATGCCTGTGGTAGGGGAAATTAGGTTGTGAACACCTCTGTAGCAGAAATTGAACATTCTCAGTATAGTGCTCTAAAATGACAGCATAACATACAATGTAAGGATGTATTAAACGAGACATTCCTACAGTTGGTAGAAGTAGTTCATTGGCCTGTAGAAAGTACAGGGAACACAAGAGACAGCATAGGATCACAACAGGAGTCCCCAAACAGAATTGGGGTCAGTGACCCCCATCTAAAAGTTGGAAAGAGTCAGAAAAAGAAGGCAAATAATGGAAAAAACTATAAAAAGTAAAAATGAAGACCAACTGAAAAATTGCATAGAATTTGCCATTCTATAACATACTAAAAATTAACTGAAAGGCTAACCACCCCTTTAACATTACTTTTGATTTTCACTGTATTACCTCCGTTGTGTTATTAGATGTATAGATAAAACATAATGTATACAGTTGTTTTGCTTTTTCAGAATTTGGTATTTACATTTTTTATTTTGCAATGCCAAAAAGACAACAGAGCAAAAAGGACGGCTGTGACCTGTCACATGCAGGAAATGACAATGATTCTGTATTGAATTGCGCAATTGTACTCTGATTTAGGAGCATTACATCAAGTGTTTGTGAGTGGTTCCAATAAAGAAAGGTACAAAAGTGTTAGATTAGCAAGTAACAGGAATTGCCTAACATCTTCCTCTCTGCAAGAGCATTAGCATTATGTGGTGGGGTCCGTGATGCTATAATTTATATCCATATATCAATACAGGTATAGGATCCATTATCCAGAAACGTCAACAATTACGGGAAGGCCATCTCCTATAAACTCAATTGTAATCAAATAATTCATATTTTTAAAAATAATTCCCTTTTCCTCTGAAATCATTAAAACAGTGATTTGTACTTAATCCCAAATCAAATATAATGAATCCTTATTGACAGCAAAACAATCCTATTGGACATACCTCACAACATTTTGAAAGTTAAAAGAGGGACGAAAAAAATTGGTGCACATAGCACGGCGAAATGTATTGATCCTGCAATTCATTTTTGTGGCCACACCCCCTAATTACCATGTTCATTTTACAAAATTTGGCAGGTTATGAAAGTTTGAAAATATGTCTCCTTATCTAAACTGTTACAATTACTTATTTTCTTATCTTAAAACTGTTACAAAGTATCTTATTAGCACCTGTTAGCTGTTCTGGGCTCTCTGCCAAAAGCCAGTCAAGTGCAGAGAAAATAGGGACTTTCCAGTACAAATGAGGGACTGCAGGTTGAGCTTTCAAAAGAGGGACTGTCCCTCTGAAAAAGGGATAATTGGGAGGTTTGCTATTGGATGCATGCAATGTTTAAATGATTTTTAGCAATCTGGATAATAGGTCCTGTATCTGTACTTGTTTCTGACATTTAAAATCCCAACAATAATGACATAAATGCACAGAATCAGTCACATTAGTGTTATTGATTTAGAAACCATTTCATATGATAAAGAGGGTCAATGAATAATTAAGCTTTTACACATAATATTGAAATAAACATTACGTAACTATATATCAGTGCCAGGACATGCAGTGAGTGTGTCTGAATGCCTTTTGTGTTTATCCTGAAAAACAGAGTAAAGGGTCAGTCTCCCCTCCCTAAGCCAAGGTTCCGAATGGTACTGCAGCAGGGTCTCATATCAGCACAAAAACAACTTTTGGATGTTGAAAGGAACTAGTCAGAGCCAGTCAGGACTAGCCCAACCCGATATGTCACCTTCCAAGAGTCACATGGTAAATTCGCTTTCTCTTGTCCTTTTCTATAGCTCCCTGCTGCATGCTCTGGTTTCCAGGTTCTCTCTTTCTGTTACTGGTCTCATTATTTATTGTAGATGCAGCCATTTATGTTAACCCTATCTCCAGTCTCAGTGGTACATACTGCTCTTTTTAAATGCAAGATCTAATTCTGAGTTTGCTTATAGTGTTTGATTCCATTCCAGGGAAAATGGATCAGTACAGAAAGATGTGGCATTGTCTGGGCAGCATTATACTTTAGATGGCTGAGATGTTTTCTGTACACTATATACAGTAGTTTTGCTAAGTGTTATATTTATTAAGGTACGTCATCTTAGTATCCAGATGTCAAAAACATGTATTACTTGAAAGGCATGTTTAAATAAATTTCTTTTTAAAACAGTTTTGGGGGTATAACCCAAAGGGGAGTAAAAAAGTGAGATGCTTTTCTAGGGACACATTATAACTTTGTTTTGGGTGGAGGGCAAAAAGGAAGACCAACAAGAAGGTAGTCACCAGCGCTTCCTATGAACTTTATATAGTATCATCATTTTTTTCCTTGCAGACTACTTGTGTCTTCAAAGGCCAAGCAGAGAACTGGACACCCTGGGCCAAAAGCAACTAGATGTAGATAGTTCCAGATGATGGAGACTTTTACATAGGCTTCTGGTGGAAAGAAGCATAAACTTATGAGAATTGGCATAGGCTGATGCCCACTAGGATTTCCTGAAACTGGTAAGCCAGTCTGACTGTGCCAACTTGGTAATTCTAGGTTAGTCTGTACACTGCTGCGAGTGTAGGAGAGGAAGATTGAGCCCTGGATTCTCTAACCCATCCTTTTCTAAAGAGCCCACAACTTGTTTGACAAGTGGAAATCATGTCACTGCCACTAATGGCTATGTACATCAACAGTTAACCTTTTTGCAACTTTTAACAGGCAGCTCATTAATAAACAACCGATAAGGTGGATTTGGTCAAGCACTTAATGAACAGTGACAAAAAGCAATCCTGATCCGCCTAGACTTAATAATATAATTGCTGTCCTATTAAGGAAGCAGCTTATTAACCCATGCTTCTGTAATTATGTTTTTCAGAGGAATGCAGACTTCTAGAAAGCAAAGCCTTTTCCGGTACAGTAAGAGATTCCAAGAAGAGTTAATGAACGTCCCAATAAGCTCACTTTGTTTAAAGAACAGTGAAGGAAAACATGTTTTGCTGGAAACCTGATCCTTACTTCCCTCATTGTGTATAGGATTGGGCAGCTCCTTGTTGCTGGGCAGACTGTGTGTGTTTTTACAGGGACTGAAAGGGGGATGGTGTTTGTATTCAGCGTAGTTAAGGGGGCTTGTTTGTAAGACCAAGGGACGGAGATGGGAAAATCTATGTTCTACAGTGTTCCTAGAAGTGATTGTACTTTTTGCATCTTTCTAAGTAAGAGATGTAGGACAAAAGAAATCAGAGTTCATGGCCAGTGCCAGTTAGGGGAGTGTATGATTCTTGGTGGAAACATTGTCACATAACGTAGGATCCCCCTAGATACCAAATCAAAAAGGCAATTATTTATAATGACGTATGTAAAATATCATGTTCCCAAGAGACACAACTGACTGGCAAAGCTGTTTTTAGATTTAGAAGGTGCCGTGAGGTAACAGATATTACCGGCAGCAACCTGACAGAGCTTTGCATAAGCACCCGCAGAGGGACGGCCCTGTGGGAGAATGCACTGCTCACCTCTCACACAAACAGGACTTTTTTAAAGGGGACAGTATACTAAAAAAAATGTATGTAACTCAATATATGCTTTGCATAGTTTTCCCTTTTCCATCAAAACAAGATGCCCCCATGACGGCTATCATTCAGTTTATAACTTGGTAAACCCAGAAAGGAATTTAGTCAATTATCGAACAATTTGCCCTGTGGTGGTACAGTTTCATTTAAGACTTTTCAAAGTTTTTCATTTAACCTCAGGAGAAAAATCTTTATGACAGCTGAGACATATTTATAAAGAGGAATAAATATTTAAATTTCCAATGGATATTCAGTTTGGAAACGCACACCCCAAGGTGCCTCTGCAAGTCTGTACAACAGCAAGCAAGGGGCCTCCATCACTACATATCTCCTATGGTGGACAAAGCAGAAAACAAACAAATATGGTTGCTCTGGCTGAGCAATCACCACCCATTTGACATACCTCCCAACATTTTGGAAGTAAATAGAGGGACAAAAAAATTTGGTGCGCGTAGCACTGCAAATCTTTTTGACCACACCCATTTTTTTGTGGCCACACCCCCTAATTACAATGTTCATTTTACAAAATTTGGCAGGTTATGAAAGTTTTAAAATATTTATTTTCTAAACAGTTTCTTACAAAGCATCTTATTTGCACCTGTTAGCTGTTCTGGACTCTGCCAAAAGACAATTAAGTTAGAAAGTTTGGGCAACACTGCTCTAAACCATAATACTGAAGAATCTCTTCAGTGGAGAGTCAAAAAGAAGCACAACTTGCAACTGGCCACCTTAATTAAATTTTTGTATGATTGGACACACCTGCCTATGAAATTCAAGGCTTGACGAGCTAATCCAACCAATTTGGTGTTGCCAGTAATCAGTATTGAGCAGTTACATGCATTCAGATTAGCAAAATTACAAGGGTACCCACATTTTTGCACATCCAGTTTTTCACACTTGATTTAATTCCATTCAACTGAATACTGCTTCACTAAAAAGCTTTGTTCAGAAAACACCTCAGTAGTCAGATGTTCCTGGGAAATGAAAGACATACCACTGTTATGTTTTTTGTTGAAAGTGGAGTAAATTATTATGAAGGCTGAGAAGGGTTCCCAAACTTTTTCATATCACTGTAGATGCAGCATTTGAGACTATGCATGGAATTTATGGGGGCTCCAATGGAAAATATAAAAATATAATAATATATTTCACCATATAAAAATAGCTATCAATTCATAATTAAATTTTTTTTATGAAAGACATATGTGGATAGTAGGAGGTCCGGCCTTCGTGCTATGCCCTGGTAACTTGACAAACAGCCTATCACTATCACTATCACAGGTGCCAACCTCCCACTCAACATCTGTATTTTTTTCTCCACATGGTGGGTGCTTAGTGGATGTCTGGTGTGGGATGGTATATGTTACTCTAGTGTGGAGCACTGTCACGGGTCTAATGTAAGCTACAAAAATTACTCTGCACAACACACCATTAACACAGGTCTAATGTTGTACCTGCACCAGGAAGGGAAATTAGGGAGCATCATATAGATTGTATAGAAGTGAATGGATAGAAAAGGAATTAACTGGGCATGTTGACTAACAACTATGGTGGTGTAAAAGACTGGCATGTGTAGTAAGGAGTAGGCTATCATGCAGGATAGGTACTCCAGGATGTCAGTGGCCATTTCATGGACACGTATAACCCAGGGATGTTCAACTGTTCAATCAGGGAAAAAATGTTTTCCAATACATTAATAGATATGGAAGTGCCAGATACAGTAGGTAACAAAGAGGAACTTTTACCCTAATATATAAGATAATAAATAAGTACAGAAATTTGCAAAGCAGATAGTGATTGGAAATTGTCACATTCCTAGGTGTGTGCTGCCTTTTCAAAGTATTTGAATATTATTTGTACCCCACAGAATATGCTGTTCTAAGCAATCTGATCTTTACTTTTTATGCTTTTACATTTTTGTATTGTCCTTTTTATTCTTCCACTATCCCGCTCTCTAATTGGGGTCACTGACCAAAAATCTATTTGTCTGTGAGGTTACAGATTTATTGTTATTGCTAATGTATGTTACTTATTTTTCTATACAGGTCCCCTCCTATTAATATTCCAGTCTCTCATTCAAACCACTGCCTGGGTGCTGAATAAAAAGCTAAATAATACTTAAAACACAAACACTAAAGAATGAAAACCAACTGCAAATTGTCTCAGAATATCACAGACTAAATCTGTATGGAATTTAAAATTATTAAGGCACAAAAAACAATTGAACATTGGCAACGTGCTAAGGATTTAAGGTGCAAAAAGTTCACAAAAATAAATACACTTTAACTGTGATCAAGCAAGTAATAGCAAGCTATTCGAGAACATTAAAATAACAAAAAATGAATCTATCCAGACTGATAATGGAAGAAGAATGTTTTCTGTTACTAACCTAATTTGATATTTTTCTATCAGTTACTGGTATTTGTATGTCATTCTGTATGATCTTTGTATAAATCCATTTATTGTACAGCTCTGCGGAATATGTTGGTGTGCTAAAAATACATGATAATAATATAATTAATGATTTTGTGTAAAAGCATGTTTCAATACAGTATGCGCTGTAGTGGGTGAAATGTATTTACAAATGACAGGAATTGCTGAGGAAGCCTAGATGTTCTTTAAGGATCCTAGCTGCACAGAGTTAATAGGTTATGAATAAGGAAGATACACTGAAAATGGCCCAAAATGGTTAACAGCATTACTGAGACGAATAACATTGGTTATAGATAAACATTTTTAGGTGAAAAGACCAGAAGTTTCCAAAAAGTTCAAGTCTGACAAACGGTTCGCCTACTATTTCTTTAACATTATGTAGTAATATTTCTTTCATTAGATATTTCAGATGACTGCTAAAATAAAAAAATTAAAATATCCTTACCCTTTGAATTAAATGAAAAGTGTAATTGTAATGTATTGTAATTGTGTAGACCACTATATTTGCTACCTGTTAATTTTCTATATAACGTATTTGGTATGAAAAAGATTCAATGCAATGTTGGTATATTAATGCATATATCATGGTTGCATTGATGTGCATTACATATTACAGCCTGCTACTGAATCAGTGAACATTTCAATTCAAAATGGAAACAGTATTTTGATTGGTTGAGAGGTATTCAGAAAACTGCTCCAGAAATGAAATGCCAAGGTCAGAAAAACATGAAGGTGTTCAAAGCCTTTGAGAAATGGAGAATTATCCTAGCATATACATTCCTAGCTTATCAGTAAAGGTGCCTGAGAAATGACAAATATAACCTACATTACATGTTCCAATACCATCTACTTTAACAACGCAAAAAGGACACCCATATTGTGATTGGCTTACAGTCCCCACACCCCCTGCAGATTCAATATATGCATTATAACTGTACAAAAACACGATTATATAATTCTCACAAATAATGCAACAGAACTCCTCCTAAAATCCTTATAGCTTACATAAGAGATTTGGTTATCCTTTAAATATACATATTATATGTATAATCTATTGCTAGTTTTTCCAGTATGTGTGCTTTTTTTAACCAGCTATAAGTTGCTTTGTTTACAGACTTGAGCTGATGGCACATTGGTAGTAGATGCATATTCAGCATTGCATTAAGATTTCTGAGCTTATTTTGACCTGTGGGATGCTGAAGCCTACTCCAGCCTTTGAGTAACTTGCTTTTTGGAAGGGTAAGGGGGTATTCCAGAAAGTTTGCCTGTCAGTACCCACTTCCTCTCACTGTATATCATATCTTTAGGATCTTTAGGATATGGAGATATTGTTCTTGGAGGTCAATGCATCATTAAGGAGGTTATTTATCAAAGGTCGAGTTGTGTTCTTGCACAAAAATTTTAGTTTTTCAACAGTAGTTTCAGTAAAGACTTGAATTTTTCTGGTTTACAAAAACCTAAAATTTTTAAAGATTTATTATGCCAGAAGCTGCAAAAAGCTTGAATCCTAATATACTCCAGCTAAAGTTGTCAACTGTTAAGGTCATGTAGAAGTCAATGGCAGAGTTCCCATGAACCATTTCAAGATATTTTTAGCCTTCATGATTTGGGGGGGGGGGGGTCGGTTTGGAGCTTTTTTGCTTGAAAAAGTGATCAATTCGAGCTATTCTATTTTTTTTGCACAGATCTCAATCAACTCAATCAGATTCAAGTTTTCTCTCTGATTGCATTCATTCGAGTTTTTTGCATTCATGTTTTTTCATTCGAATAACATTCGAGTTGTGAGTTTATTTGAGGTAGAAAAAAACCTCATAAACTCGACATTTCATAAACAACCCCCAAAGTGTATGTATGGCCTTGACTGAATAAGCGGATTTCCGAGAGTCACTATGGGACATTTTTTGAAATTGTATTTTACCTGGAAAATACACCAAAACCCCCATGCCATTTCTTATTGGCATAAGTTAAAACTTCCTGACACAGAAAGTACAGACAGAAAATGTATATTAGATCATTGAAAAAAACATTTTTTTTTATTAGAAGGCAGTTTTCATGAGGGTGTGACACACAGGGCGTTTAGTTGGCCGGTGTCAGTTTAATTGGCTCATTTACCACTCCTGAAAAGATGAAAAGCCACCACAGTGATGTACATGGAGCAGTGAAAGGTGGATCTCTGTGGCAGAAATGCTTATATTTTGCAATGGGGGTTTGCCTGTCACAACTCTGTGCGCATTTGCCAGAGCACTATTAATCTGATAGTATCCAACAGGGCCACCATTAGAAATCACTGGGCCCCACCCTCGCTGACCCCCAAGCCCCACCCCTGATCGCACCTACTCCACATCAAAGACCACACAGATATCAGCACTAAAAAAGTAACCCCCCCCCAC
>CM044437.1:93544939-93657235 GCA_024363595.1 Xenopus borealis
ACAGGAAGAGGCAGAGCAGCACAACACAGTACCCTTGAAGCATCCGGAAAAGGAACAAGTGACAGGCGCAATCAGCAGCACAGATATGCCATTCCGCGCCAGCAACTGACCCACTAATAATGTCGTCAGAACGCTACTTCCCTGTCAGCACTTCCGGTTCCTGGATAGGCGCAGGGTATAGGAACCGCATAGACATGCGCCGTCCGGCAACAAACAGCTCCTGCCGATAGCAACAATCCTCACAGCCTGCCGCTCTGCGTCGTGCCGCTGATGACGCCATCTCCAGGTGCCTGAGGCACCAAACGCGGCAATCTCGAAGCGCTGCATCAGCCGAATAAGCCTACCTAACCCAACGAAGGGAGGTAAGGCTGGCCTCCCTGGCATAGGACGCCAGATCCGGCCCCCCACTGCTAACCCAGTCATGGGGAGCGTCGGGCTTCCAGGACTCGACAGGGGGAAGAGAGAGAGAGAAACCCCTTGTATGCTGGGTAGAACAACACCAGTACTCCAACCGACCACGGACAGGACAAAAAAAGATGGGTGAGTAGAGGAGGGGCTCACTATTTTATCTTGTAGGAGGTCCTGTCTAACTGGCCCGGAGGGATTAACCCATTAGTGAATGCTGGCCATGGGTGACTAGGAAACATTGGTGTCAGGGCCCCCCTTACAAGTTAAAAAAAATTGATTGGGGCCCAAAAAAATATAAAAAAAAAAAAATTGGTGGCAGGGGTCTATAGAGTATTAAAATAAAACATTGGTGGCCAGGGGATTAAACACCACATTGGTGTCAGTAGAATTAAACTCATGACTTCATTAATTTCCGCCGCCTCAGGACTTTGTGTCGGCTCCTTCATGACTTCGGGTCATTTCGGCACTTCCGCATTCACGAAGAAGATTTCAGCGCTGGTAAGGGGGGCCCGGCTCTTCAAAAACTGCAGCACGGCCAGGCCCCCTTCAGCCTAGGGTTGCCACCCTTTCTTGAAAAAAAATACCGGCCTTCCTATATATTTAACTTTTTTTCCCATACCACCCATGTCCCTTTTTTGGAGGGACAGTCCCTCTTTTGAGAGCTCAACCCGCTGTCCCTCATTTGTACTGGAAAGTCCCTCTTTTCTCTGCACTGAACAGCCAGAAAAAGAAACAAAAATTTTAACTTAATTGGCTTTTGGCAGAGAGCCCAGAACAGCTAACAGGTGCAAATAAGATGCTTTTTAACACTTTTGAGATAAGAAAATAAGTAATTGTAACATTTTAGATAAGGAGACATATTTTCAAACTTTCATAAACTGTCAAATTTTGTAAAATAAACATGATAATTAGGGGGTGTGGCCACAAAAATGGGCGTGGCCAAAAAAATTTGCCGTGCTGTGGGCAAAATAAATTTTTGTCCCTCTTTTTACTTCCAAAATGTTGGGAGGTATGTTTTCCTATTAATAACATTGGGAACCATCAAAAATACCGGCCAGGCCGGTAAAATACCAGCCAGGTGGCAACCCTACTTGCGCCCCGGGACACTTGTCCCCCCTGTCCCCCGATGGCGGCCCTGGTATCCAAGTAGTAACAGCTAGACAGGGGTGTTTGACCGGCTGGAAGCAGCAGCCAACATCTCCCATGTGCTATAGCCCTTAGAGTGAATTGGAGTCAGTATGGGCAGTTTTGTCTGTTCTTCAGCTCACTTTAATACAGTTTCTATACTGGCACCCGTTATTAGCCCAAAGCAGAGTGGTGACATAGAAACATGGAGCTCCTATAAGAACAGACAGCTGAATTCTTCAGTATAGCTGTCAGGGAGAATAGTTATTTGTTACATGTACATTACATCTGAGGCCTGGCTTAACAGACAAGACTCTGTTCCCATCAGTTGGGTGGGGGTTACTAAAATCAGTTTGCACCAGTAAAAAATCTTTATCAACGCAAAATTCAGGGGATCGACGGTAACCAGGCAAAACAGAGGAATGTCTGCCTTTTATCGATTTTAAAACAAAAGATTAAAAAAAAAAAATCAATGTATGATGTCAAAATGTGATTCAGTACAGGTGTATGCTTGAGAAGCACTATTAACTGATGTATTTTGAAAGCAATGTTTCCCATTACAATATTTCTAATGTTCTGATTTTCTTCTTTTATGTACTGATGGAACAAAGTGAAACCGTAAACCAGCAACCTTTGCAGGTTTATGTACATTCAGTCTGAGCAATGTGTTAGTTCATGTCAGGAAAGGGCCAGGTGCTTCACGGAATTAGACTCATTTGCCAAGAAAATTTGCATAACACCCATTTAATAATTAAGAAAAACATTGTTGCAGGGTGTGCCATACCTGTTTTTGCCAGGAATAAATCATAGTGTTCTTCTCTTTCAGTGTAAACTTGTCACTGAAATATGTTAGCTCATTGTTTGTTTCATAAAGAATAGAAACTGCTGAGGTTCTGCATTAACTTCCAAATTGCACAAATATACAGTAGGTCTTTCCTGAACAGAAACCTGTTTGGTTTGGTTTGGTGGAGGCTGTAGGTCAGAAAATAAATTGTGGGTCCTTTCATAGCTGGCTAGTGGTCTCAGGAGAAACTCTTACATGGGTAAGAATAGACTGATTTAGTTTTTTTTTTTTTAAAAAAAAGAGGAACTAAAGCACCTTTTTAACCCACTCCCATTTTGACATATTTTCCCAAGAATTCTTCACTATTACCTAGCAGTATAATGGCAGTTGCCTTTTCTGCACTGAAGTTTAAGCTATGAAAATCAGCTATTACAGAAATCTAGTGAACAGGACCCTCTGATCCCATTTTTATTCTGTTACCCTTGTTTGTAATGCTACTGTTTGTTACAGAAGAATGTACAGCACTATATAATTAAATAAATAAATGACAATGATGATGAAAATCAACGGCAGCCTTCCATGGTGAAGTCAGGCTGTACACTGGCTTCAGAAGACTGAGTTTTGTAGAGTTCCAAAAGTTCACTGACCAACATTGAGTGATGTGAATGAAATGTGTCAGGCGATGTTGGTCAGTGACCTGTTGAAATAAACCACCTTTTTATCTTACTGGAGTGCGGCCTTTTTCATCCTTAAGCTATTGTGATTTCAGTGGGGATGCTGATGGCAGAGAACCCGGATTGTTAAATTCTAAATGGAGCTACACTAAGTAGAACACACAGGGGGTGAGTTTGGAGCATGCACAAAGTACAAGTTACCACACTCCTGAGGCAACTCCTCTCTCAGGGTAGAGCTTTGGGATCCTCAGCCTGGGATCTTTTATCTTGGTAGCCTAGCTGGTCCTCAACTCACCCACTGAAATCCCACTTTTCCTAACCCTACTATTCCTCCTCATTTGAGCAGAAGTTGCTCACTGTCTTACCTGAACCTTCTTCTTGCTCATATAACAACTATAACAAAACTAACTATCACTGGCTAACCCTATCTAAACTTTTACCAAACTGTAGCCCTGGGCCTGTAACAACCTCCCAGAGAAGTTAGGTCCCAGGAAAGACCTTGAGCACATGGGGTTATAATCCTTTTAACTTTTAAACACTGCCATGTACTGGGCAACAAGAACCTAGATCAAATTATAGTGGACCCAGGTAGGGAGACATTGCTGCCTGGGTAGATCTGGGTAGATTAGGTGTCCAACTATATAGGGGAAACTACATGAGTAAACTCTTAACCCTCAGGGTCTCTACATACTGTATTGTATATACTGAACTTATTGCACTAGCATCAGGTTTTAACATCTCTTAAACAGTAATGATTCAGGCCTTCAAAGTTTTCACAGGAGCTTTTAAATATTTGTAGAAGTGTCAGTGACATTGCGCATGCTCAGCGTGCTTTGGGCATCTGTTGAGAAGCTAGGTGTAGAGGTTGAAAAACAATGAGTGTAAAAGAAGCTGTTGCTACAGGATTTTTTATTTCTAATTTCATTGGTTTCACTGGAGTTGTCATGCAATAAGAGACTGAACTAATTACTAATCAGTATCTATAGTGAAATTTATATCCAATATATACAGTATATTGTGAGATGGTCCCTTAATGTAGGTAACTGAGAGCATAACAGAGCATGTGCTGTAAATCAATAGAAAAGAAGATGGGGAGCTACTAGGGGCACATACAAATGCACAGCTATTTATTGCTAAAAGTCTGGGGGTGCTGTGAATTGGTACATAAGGGGCAGATTTACTATGGGTTGAAGTGAAAATTTTAATCCAAAAAATTTGAATTTCAAAAGTAATTTTCAGCTACTTTGACAATCGAATAGGCCAAAATATGATTCGAATTGAAAAAAAATTTGAAAATCTAAGTACTGTCTCTTTAAAAATTTCAAATTTGACCCTCTAACCTGCTGAATTGCTATTTTAGCCTATGGGGAACCTCCTGGAACCGTTAAAAAGTGTTTTTGGAATTTTTTTTAAATCAAGGTTTTTTTTGGGGGGGGGGCAAAAATCGTGATCGAAAAAGGTTCATTTTCGATCTAAAAACATGTTAAAAAGTTTTTTAACTTCAAAATTCAATCCTTAGTAAATCTGCCGCTGAGTGTTGTGTGGGCTAAGAAAGGCCTTGGTGTTGGGAATCTGCAGACTGTAAGGATTGGAATGGAAATAATCCAGACTGAATAAAGCTGGCCATAGCTGTAAAGATTTGTCTCAAAATTATCGTTTAAATGTCCGATGTGTCCATCAACTAAAAAGACCATTTCAGGCGATATTGCCAGCAAAACTGAAGGATCGCAGCCTGCTTGACCCTGCAAACATAGGTAGATTGCATGGGGAGCGATAAAGATTTTCTAACCTGGCCGATCAATCATCAGACCAATGTCGGACGAAAAATCATAAGATGTACGATCGTTTGTATCCCACTAACCGCACGATAATTTGACAGATTGGTTGGACTTCCCTAAGATCGGTCGTTCGGCAGGGAAAGATCGTTGCGTCTATGGGGAGCTTAACCAGGAAGACCAAAAGTTGGGGATGGGGCAGATAGACCTAGAAGTAACTAAGCAAAACACAAATGACAGAGCAGTAAGAATTAAGGAAGGGGAGAGAAAAGACAATGCAACAGAAGAGAAAATTTATTGAAAAGAAGTGAAAAGCAAAAGCAGACAAGGAAAGATATGGAGAAGATAGGAGCATATAAGTAACGGTTGAATAGTGAGAGCAGAATAAGACAGGAAATAAATAAGTCACTATGCTTGTTTCCCTTTAAGATTAATCATATTCTTTTATAAATACAAAATAGCCTGGAATCATATACATAGTTCCACCCGTTCCTGAAGAAGTACGGTGAATCAGTTCCATCTGCTCAGTCATCAAAAACAAAAAACAAACAAAACTCCTTTTTATTCAGGAGTCTAATGTTTCAAAGTCAAAAATTCTAGGGATCTAGCTGAAATGACTCCTCAATAAAACACCTATTTGTTTATTGATGTGGACTTCCATTCATGCTTCTATTTATATATAATAATATGAACAGGGCATTGCCAACTCTGCTCTGCATTAATCCATTACCTTATCCTATCCTGTTTAGACCAATCAATATTAAACTCTTCTTCTAGGATCCTCCTGCTCTCTCCTAAGAGGGAACCTGTTCAACCCCAAATTTTATTCCTTAGCATGGTCCCACTTAAACAAATGATAGCTTATAAAATACTTCTGCTAATATTCAAAGCCCTCTACTCCACTGCTCCACACTATATTTCTTTACTTATCACTCTGTATGTTCCTGGCTGTTTCTTCCACTCCTCTCAGAGCCACCTTCTTTTGACACCATCTACTGCCCCCTTTCTAACTTTTATAGCACTAGAACCTAAAGATGCCCATAGACAGGGAGATCCGCTCGTTTGGTGATATCGACCAAACGAGCGGATCTCTCCCCGATGTGTCCACATTGAAGTGGGCGATATCGGGCTGATCAGAACGGTCGGTCGGATCACAGGACCGAAGACATGCACAGATGCGTACGCGATCCGACTAGGTTTTTTAACCTGCATGATCGAGATCTGGCCGAATTGTACCTTTAGGCATTGTATGGCCCTTAACAGTGCTTAACACATAAGGTTACACATACTTAATTCATATAGTGCCCCAGGGACAACACTAACATAAGTAATGTTTGCTTATGAATGCAGGTTATCTCAGGCATTGGAGTACTCAGCAAGTAACAAATATAAACCACAATACGGTATGTTAGCATTCTCCATGGAAGCATGTGGCTATGCTGCACCTCTCCAGTAGTATTACCTATAGCCTGGTTCTCCCTCATGACTGAAACGTCCTAGGATTTAACATTAAAACTGAAAAATGCACAAAATCTAGGTGTCCTATCTCGTGATAAAGTAAAACTAATATGCACTTATCTGGTATATGCCATTAGTGACAAAAGGCAAATAAGGTTAAAATGAAACAACAAATATAAAACTGGCTGAGTGCCAGTCTTATGACTTGCCATTATATTATAATAATAATGACACAGTTTACCTGTTGACTCACTTATCCTTATTAGAATTATGAGTTATAGGCTGAGTTCACTTTCACACAACTCCCCCCTCCCCATTGACTTAAATTGGCTAATTTAAACAAATGAGTTTTGCATGAACATGCAGTGCTTAGCATTGCTGCCATAAATTGCTGGAGTCCTGGGTTTGACCCACCTTGCTTACCTTTCCCAGTGTTTTCTGAATAACTTAAGATATATTATGAGAACAAAATAATAAGCTTTCCCTCCTCACTTTACCAACAATATATTTTCATCAATGAACATACTTTCTGCTTCATAGTAAGCAAATTGTCTGGTTTTGACAATTCCCATCCCTACATACAGATGCCCATCAGGCAAAATGTTTAGATATTTCCCTGATTTACAGTGTTGTTTACATGACTCTTGGGCTGAAGAAAAATGTCCCAGGGCATCGGCAAGAACCCATCTACCTTGCATTCTATTGGTAACTGAAACTGTGAAAACTGTGAACTATTGTCTGTGGGGCCGATTCATCGACATTTGAATTTGATGTTTTACCTAAAAAAAATTTTTTGTGACAAAAACATTAAAATTTGAACCTTAATTTTTTTAATCTCAAAAGAGATTTATTAAGTGCAACAACTTTAAACGATTGTCTCAAAACGATCGTTTAAATGCCTGATGTGTCCATCAACTAAAAAGACCATTTCAGGCGATATTGCCAGCAAAACTGAAGGATCGCAGCCTGCTTGACCCTGCAAACATAGGTAGATTGCATGGGGACTGATAAAGATTTTCTAAACTGGCCGATCAATCATCAGACCAATGTGGGACGAAAAATCGTAAGATGAACGATCGTTTGTATCCCACTAACCGCACGATAATTTGACAGATTGGTCGGACTTCCCTAAGATTGGTCGTTTGGCAGGGAAAGATTGTTGCGTCTATGGGGAGCTTTAGGAACCAAAGGGCACTAATTTGCATTCTTTTCTGTTTTGTCAGCTAAATATGAAGGAAATGTTTACAATAGTTTATAGTTAAATGCAAAAGGTCCTCTGCACTCAACCCATTATCAATATATTTAAGACATTGAGACATTCTGTGCATACAGCTACTAAAAAATGCCTTACCCTTTAAACAACAGGGATTGTTTGTCCATATATTGCAATATATTTAAGCTGGCCAACTACGTCAAAGTCATCCCATATCTGGCCAGTCCTATGCTCAATTTTCATCTGATTCATTAAGAATTCCATTACTTCATTAAACATTTTACAAAGGGACTAAGTTTTACCTGCAACTTACTTGCTGCTTTCAAAGTAAAACTCCCAATCATGGATGCCCTTTTATTAGACACCAGTGGGATCACCTGACTATAGCTGGGAAGGGGGGAGCTGGTCACTGCTCCAGTATAACTACAACAAACAAGAAAAAGTTGTGCTCACCACTAATTTTTAAAACCATTAGGCGGTCACAGCCTCATTGCACCCCCGCCTAATGGTTTTAAAAATTAGTGGTGAGCACAACTTTTTCTTGTTTGTTGT
This sequence comes from Xenopus borealis, assembly GCA_024363595.1. NCBI lineage: Eukaryota > Metazoa > Chordata > Amphibia > Anura > Pipidae > Xenopus > Xenopus borealis. The sequence continues at coordinate 93,552,929 of CM044437.1, forward strand.
AATAGTTTATAGTTGGCTGGGAAGCTGGTGTGATGTTTGTGCCACAAACATCAATCACTGTTGCTCTTCTAAGGGCTGTTCAGATTAGTCACACTATAACGTGTGCAAATAAGAGTGATTGGGAACAGCACTCTAGAAAACTGCAGTTTCTACATTGTTTCTTGGAAAAACACTATTGTAGTATGGACAAAAGGTACGGAAACAGCTGAAAAGCATTACAGAGGGGAGTATATCCTCTTTCTGTAATGTTTGTCCTGCCAATATTCAGTGAACTTCAATGTTTTTACAGTCAACACCATCCTCTAACAACCTCTAGTGCTCTGTTTTGGTACAGCATCTATATCAGTAGTCTTGTTTTGTACTTGTAATCTTCAAAAAAAAAAAAACATATATTGCCTCAGCATTTAACAGTTATTATTACTAATAACATTAATATAAACAGCTGCAGTCATGTATTCATGCACAGATCAATGGCAATGCTCTCAGTACAGAACACTATGTATATGCACATATGCACGGCCAAAGACATACACATTCATTTGGTCTTTGTGCTGTTTCCCTGGAAACAAGACTGCAATAGTATACTTGTTGCAGAAAGAAAAAATGTTAACTCTGTCTACGCTAGGAAGGAAGGACAAGCACATAAATACAAGAGCTGCAAGGCAGCCATGCATGGAATGAATATAATGTGATGCTGGCACAGGAATTAGAGAAGAACAGGAGACCAGCTGTGATGCTGTTAGCCTCTTGTTTCTTCTCTAATGAGGGTGATTAAGCATTGGAAAGACCTGTGTTCTAAGTAAGACACAGCTCAGCAAATGTCATTGTTTCCTTTTTCAGTTTTGCAGAATAACCAGTGTGGGAAAAGCTAGAGTGAGTGGCATTTCCCCACAAACCCTTTCATTGTGCCAACCTGAAGCTTTTCTTATACGAGAGCCAACTACCAACAGAAGCGCCTCAGATCTTCATAGCTTTCTCACAGCCTTTGCTTCTGCTACATTGTTTGGCTGTCAGGTCCTTTCTGCTAAGGTGCACGTAGCTCAACCCAGTAAAACAAACACAAGAACCACAGGGTGTTCACTTTATTAACTCAAATGTTCAGTAAGGTGTCAGGCCCTATAAAAATTCTTAAGATTCATGAAACATCAAAGCAACCATGCTGGAATTTAATAGAACTGTAGTTAAAAATCTTAGTTCAGCTAGAAGGTAAATACTGCAAATTTTAAGAAGGAGCACATTATAATGTAAATGGGCACCACATATACCTGTAATCCTAAGGACACTCTAAAGTTAATGCATCATTGTTATCAACATATTACGTAGTGTTATACAAAAGTGTGACCATTGAACATACAGATTACGTGCAAAATAAGCAATAAATCATATATTATTCTTTGAGGTATGGAGAGAGATTGGCAAATCCTTAGTGTGATGTTATTAAAAAAGGAATCCTGCTCTCCATCTGAAAACTAAACCTGTTACTTGGATGTCAGTGGTTGGAAAAGCTTTTACAAAAAGTAACAAGGGATAAGATAGTCGCCCCCATATTCAACCTCTGTTCGCAAATTTTCATCATCAGGTCCGGAGCAATGGGGATTGGTGCATGGGAAATTTTAAAAAACACAGTATCTCCTGCATATCCCCAGTATTTCTGAACCAATGTGGGTGTGGCTGGGCAGCATTCCGTCCCCTAAAATCCTGTCACCCTAGGCCCGGGCCTATGTGGCCTTTCCACAAATCAGGGCCTGGATAAGATACTTGACTACACTGCAAATCCCAATACTTTAAGTATTACTCATGGTTTTATGTGTAAAAGATCTTGTAAGACGGATTTAATTGACAGTGCATACTCATCTGTCTCCTGTATATCTATATTTCTGTCTCTATTTGTCTCTCCATCCTTTTGCCTTTGTATTTAACAAGTAAACAGCAAGAAATGAAAATTGCTTTCCCCTCACGACAGTGTAACATCTGTCAGTGACATTCTTAGATTATCCTTAAAAAAAAAAAGCAATAGCTTAAATGCACACAGTGGTCAGTGGATAAGAAAATTGACATCTGGGAACTTCATTAATCCCAGAATTTAGGTTAAAAAAGACCTGGCATACTTGGACATGAATAAGAAATGTGCACAAGGAAGTGTGGTGCTACAAAACAATTAGGTTCTGATATTATATGTTCTGTAAATACAGAAATGTTATAAAGTCAAATCAATTACATAAGAATACCAATTACTGTAAGAAGGACTGCTGTCACATAGGTAAATGATAATATTAAAGGTCCCTCTTCTGTATGTTAAATTTGCATACCGACAGTACCTTTACATACCTACCTGTTTTCTTCCTCTCTTTATACAGCGCTGCTCAAAATTTCTCTGAATTCCTCATTTCACCACAGAATTTGAACATGCACTATGTAAAATTATTTGCAGCAAAGCCTCAGGCTAGAAACAGCAGAGAGCTGTGCAAAGGAAACTGACTGTCAGTCATCTTAACTGGTGAAAATAGACACTGGAATTGCTACTGACACTATTTTAAACAGTCCTTTTCTTAGAAGCTGGAGCATATTAGCAGCAGTGTGATTTGCAGGCTGGCCTGAAATCCATGGAGTGGAAAGGTATAGGCCTGCAAACCACTACTTTTGTGGGTCAAGCTCTTCCCATGGCCCTCCCCATCAGTAATCTCAATGTACCACTATTACACCTTCAGCCATTTGTCAGTTGCTTATTTATATACTTGCACCTGCCTTGCCTCGCCCACCTCCTCCAGTGAAAATTGGCCGGTGAGGCATGAGTATTAATAATTAATAATCAGGTCCAGGTAGGTTAGGGTCGGTTGCAGGTTTACTTATTGTCAGCACGCATATAACTACAACAAATGTACTGTATGTATATGTTTTACTACTTGCATATACATGGCTGTATGATCAAAATCACTCCATTTTCAGGTCCTTGTGTGGCAACAACCGTACTGGCCAAGTCATTGATTATGACGTTACATGGCTAATTAGGGCACTGCAGCAGAAGTCTGGAAATAGTAACTTGTTCTACCACCAGCAAGAAAAAAAATGTTGTTTGAGATATTTCTTGGGTGGGAATAGAAGTTGGACTTGAGAACAGTCAGTACTGGGTTTAGTGGTACTGGGGCTTCATGGTGGAGTAGATTGGCCATTCAAGTATCTTGCAAAATGTCTAGAGTTTTTCAGTGACAGCTCTAAATTTAGATACCATTATTTTTTGCTTACAGTAATAAGTATTAATTTTCCCAAGTGCATTCTGTATTACCTTTCAGTAGCTACTGTCTCTTTGCAATACAATTACTAGTTTAGCTTATTCAGCAGCTGAGGGAACAGGACAGAAATGTCCCCAGGATGCCACTGCTTGCATAAATACAGAAAGAAATTCTGTTCTACAAGAGAGGCTATCTTATCCTAAGATACTGTATGATAATCAAGAGCCTACAAACATTCTGGAACAAGTATATTGTATTTGGCTTTCATACATGCATATATATATGTGGAGGTCCCAGCTGACTTCTTCCCATATGGGTTTCTGGCAGAACAATTTTTTCACGTGTTGCCCTGACCTTTACATGTAGGGAATTGCTGCCAGCCTGCTCACATTTTCATAATGTTACACCATCATTCCCATACACATGAATAGAAATGTAATCAGCTACTTGTACTGGAAGATCTGCCTTCACAGCACCTTTTGCACAGCAGTGAATGCATGGATTGTAATTCTAGCCTGCTCATAAAATAAGGGTAGCAACCAGTAGCCAACAATTAGGAGGATGAGGACCAGGAAGGGGGGGGCAATGTCCAGAGCCATCCTAGGAGTGCCTGGTTTGTAAATCGGAGCCTGGGTGAGGCTGAAGCATATCTAGAGTTGGTGAAGTGGCAGGAAAGCCAGTGAAAGAAGAACCATAGGGTAAGGGTAACAGAAATTATTAGATGTTTGGGCCAACGTTTAGTGCAGACACTAGGACAGGGGTCCCCAACCTTTTTTTACCCGTGAGCCACATTCAAATGTAAAAAGAGTTGGGGAGCAACACAAGAATGAAAAAACCCCTTGGGGTGCCAAATAAGGGTTGTGATTGGCTATTTGGTAGCCCCTATGTGGACTGGCAACCTTCAAGTGGCTCTGCTTGTTACTATACTTAGTTTTTATGCAATTAATCTTGCCTCCAAGCTGGAATTCAAAAATAAGCACCTGCTTTGAGGCCATTGAGGGCAACATCCAAGGGTATGGAGAGCAACATGTTGCTCACGAGCTACTGGTCGGGGATCACTGCACTACGGGCTTATAGGGCTTAGTGTCACCCACTTTTACCATTATATTCTAGTGGCCTCATTACTTGAATATGCTGTGTGTCAGTCACTGTGCTATATATTCCGGGAGGGGGGGGGGCTTCATTTTGATTGCATTTTATTATGCTGGAGGCCACTGTATTGTTATATGCTAGATGATGCAGTTCTATAATATTCTGGGAGGCATATTGTTTGCTGGAAGTTGCTATATATATATTCTGGGGTCACTATATCGATATTCTATATGCCTGAAATTATACGCAAGGGGGTCACTGTGCCAGTCTGTACTGTAGTTATAGAGTTATACCAGGTCACACTGTCATTATCTGCCTCTTGCTGTGTGTGTGAATTCTTATTCCTCTCACTATATACATAATAATATAATATACAGTAGCAGAGATGATACGAAGGAGTGAGAAAGGGTTGCTAGGACCCTGCAGCAGAACAGGGAGGAGGGCTGCCAGGCAGCCATTAGAAGGGACAGCTGGGCTAGGCAGCAATGAGAGCGAGAAGCAGCAGCTAAAGAAGAGATCAGCCATGGGGGAGACAGATTGATTAGAGAACAGGAAGGAATCAGCCAAGGGGAAGCCAAAGGCATGATCGGACGAGTGGAGTCACAAAGCAGGCAAGCAGGAAGCTAAAGCAAGTATTTCCCAAGAGCAAGAACAGTAAGACCAGCCGAGTCAGAATCATAATAAACATTCACTGATCTTACATTGCTTGAGCCAAATTGCCCAGAAAAAGGCAGGGCTACAATTAACCTCCCACATAGCCCATTGGCCACATGCCACATTACTTTAACCCACTGACAGCTGGACACAAAGTGGTATATTTATCAAAGAGTGAAGTTAGAGATCTCCACACTCCACTAGTGTGAAATTCCACCGCTTTCCATTCATTTCTATAGGCATATTTATCAAGAGGTGAACTTTCACCTTTTGATAAATACTCTGTTAAAAATCCCATAAAAAAGTGAATGTAGAGTGGTGGATTGTCACTATGGTGATCTCTAACGTCACTGTTTGATAAATATGCCCCAGTACTGGCTGTAGGAGAGAGGGCTTTTCATACATTGGTTAAAGAGTCAGAACTAGCAGTGCAGATATCAGAAAGAGGCGATTATTTTTTTTTACAGCAATTATAACTGTGGCTTTTATCTACAGCACTTTCAAGTGCTTTCTGAAAATTTTTTTTGATTATTTGCAGGAAACATTTGATGTGTACATGTGCAGAACATTCAGGCTTCAGGAGAGGTTGTACACATACACGTGATGTCACTTCCACTTATGTCATTTCCGGGTCTGCTCCCCCCAATAAACATTTTTTAAAAGCATACCTCCCAACATTTTGGAAATTAAAAGAGGGACAAAAAAGTTGGTGTGCTTAGCATGGCAAATTTTTGACCACGCTCATTTTTGTGGTCAAACTCCTTAACTACCATGTTCATTATGAAAGTTTGAACATATTTCTGTGTTTTTTTAGTTATTACATTTTTGCTAATGAAGGGGAATTACCATTAAAGCTGTTACTTTTACCAAGGGACCTGTTATCTTATATTGTTACAACTACTTTTTTGCCTATTTAGAAATTGCTACAAAAGTATCTTATCTGCTGCTGTGGCTGTTCTGGGCTTTCTGCCAATTAAGTTAGAAACATTGTTTCTTTTTCTGGCTATTGAGTGCAGAGAAAAACAAGACTTTCCAGGGACTGTGAGTTGAGCTGTAAAAAGAGGGACCGTCCCTCTAAAAACGGGACAGTTAGGAGGTATGTAAAATTAGTGTCTGATTGTGTAAAGATGGGTATATACCTGTATCATTTGTATATACTGACTACCAGCTAAAGATGGCATTATAATATATTAATAAACTATCATATACTGGTTACAATTATATATTAATGCCAGCAATATTTTATCTAAAATCAGCCCTACCCCTCTATGGTCATAAACAGTGCTTCTTCTTTGTAGGAACTTTGAGAGACTTTTGTGAAATAGTTCAGGGGTTACATATTTGTCCTGAGCATGTGTTCTGTTACATTGTGCCTCAAGACTCATTCAATTGAAACCCTAATTTACAGACTTTCACTATGATAAAAATTATATAAATAAACCTAATAAATCAAACAAAAAATTGTTGAGTTCTGCAGGCTTATAAACAATGCAGAGCTGAGCCTGCATGCAAAAGAATCTTCAGAGGGACCCGGTGCTCAACAACTTATATTCCAACCCATCCTTTCCCCACCCCTTTTCTACCCGCTTGTGCCTATTTTAACATATTGTAAATTAACTGTTCAGTATAAAAATAAACTTGGTAAATAGATGGGCTGTACAAAATAAAACATGTTTCTAGTATATTTAGGCAAAAATGTAATGTATAAAGGCTGGAGTTACTGGATATCTAACATAACAGAACAGAACACTATTTCTTGTTTTTTCAGCTCTCTTGGTTTCCACTGACTGGTTACCCTGGTGACCAGGTAGTAACCAATTAGTGACTTGAGGGGGCCCATAGGCCATAGCTGTTGCTTTTGAATTTGAGCTGAATGCTGAGGATCAATTGCAAACTTACTGAACAGTTATGTCCCAGGTGGCCCCCCTTCAGGTCGATTACTAACTGAGAGTTAGAAAGCTGAAAAGCAGGAAGTTGGATTCTGGCTATTATGTTAGACATCCAGTCACTCCAGTCTTTATACATTACATTTTTGTCTAACTAACTATATTAGAAATATTAGAATATTTATTTTGTACAGCCTGTTCCTTTAAGGCAGTAGGCTGACTATAGAGGAAACAGTCCCCACGGTCCAGGCCCTCCAGGGTTTGCTTTCTCTACAGTTATGTCACTGCCTCCTGACTTGGTTCCACTGATGCCAATACCATTTACCTGATAACTGTCAGTTTGGGTATGAGGCAGGTTTCAGAAAGTCAACGTTAGGATTAGGCCAAATCCTAAATTCATAAATTTCAGCTGCATACATGTCAATGGGAATGCATGAGGAACTTCAACTTGGTGAAGAAAATTATTCATACCATGCTAGAATTGTCTTTCCCTCCTAAGCATTCCAGACAATAAAAAGCCATAAGGAAATCAACCAATGTTGAAACAACCCACTCTATGTTCTACAGCAGTGATCCCCAACCAGTCGCTCGTGAGCAACATGTTGCTCCCCAACCCCTTGAATGTTGCTCCCAGTGGCCTCAAAGCAGGAGCTTATTTTTGAATTTGAGGCTTGTAGATAAGCTTTGGTTGTGTAAAAACCAGGAGTACTGCCAGTAGAACCTCCTATAGGCTTCCAGTCCACATAGGGGCTTTCAAATGGCCAATCACAGCACTTATCTGACACTCCAAGAACATTTCTCATGCTTGTGTTGCTCCCCAACTTATTTTACTTGTGAATTTTGCTCACAGGCTCAAAAGGTTGGGGATCCCTTTTCTACAGGTTTGATTCTATCCAACTGCTGTTCTGTAAATTTGTAGGCGACTGTTTTGGAAATGACCATGGTACCTACAACATGTTTTTCAGCTTGTTGGGCCCTTAACTCCCTTTTAACGCTCTGACCCTGGAAGTTCCATTGAGTTACATAGTTACATAGTTAAATTGGGTTGAAAAAAGACCGAGTCCATCAAGTTCAACCCCTCCAAATTAAAAACCCAGCATACATACACACACACATCTCCACTCTTTCAAACACAAACCATATACCTGTATGCCCATAGCTATACTAACTGTAGATTTTAGTATCAAAATAGCCTTTGATATTATGTCTGTCCAAAAAATCATCCAAACCCCTCTTAAAAGCATCAACGGAATGAGCCATCACAACATCACCCGGCAGTGCATTCCACAACCTCACTGTCCTCACTGTGAAGAACCACCTACACTGCTTCAAATGAAAGTCCTTTTCTTCTAGTCTGAAGGGGTGGCCTCTGGTGCGGTGATCCTCTTTATGGGTAAAAAGGTCCCCTGATATTTGTCTATAATGTCCTCGAATATATTTGTAAAGTGTAATCATGTCCCCTCGCAAGCGCCTTTTTTCCAGAGAAAACAACCCCAACCTGGACAGTCTCCCCTCATAATTTAATTCTTCCATCCCTCTAACCAGTTTAGTTGCACGTCTCTGCACTCTCTCCAGCTCATTTACATCGCTCCTAAGGACTGGAGTCCAAAACTGCACTGCATACTCCAGATGAGGCCTTACTAGGGATCTATAAAGAGGTATATATTCACTCCCTGCTCTTTGTTTGTCTCTTTGGATCAGCATGTGCCAGTACTGTTCTGTTCAACATTTCATTGAGTGCTTCTTTGAGGTTTTGTCTTATTTTTGGCAGCTTTTTATGGCTCGGTCTTCCAAAAGGCATTACCTCTGTCAGGTCTGTGAACTAGCTTTGTTGCCTATTTTGTAAATAAAGTTCTTAATGAATGGATAAGGACTCCGTTAGAACCTCATTTGAGTAACTGAATTTGCATAGGGTTACTTTGTATTTTAACAAGAGCAAAGAACTAATATTTCATATCATTTCCAGTGTGCTTAGTGATGAAAGAAAAGCTGTAATTCAATCTTCTGTGTTGTCCCAACCTTTGAAATCTGGAACAATGTTTTCAAAATCAGTAGTCTGGTATCACCTCACAAGTGTTACAGCAGAGCTAAGCAAAATGTATGATGATGACTCAGAACTGAGTCAGCAAAATAGTCTGGACTGGTTTGAAAATAGAAATAGCAGAGAAAAGAGGACAATATCGTTTGTTATGCTATTTCAGTAAAATAATGTAATGGTAATCAGAACTTTTTTTAAGTTTTAGTAGTCTGCATAGGCCCCTTTAGGATCTTACAGTCAAAATTGGCCCATAACATGTGTCTCCAAAGAGTACTTTGCCAACTTTAGTTACTGCATTTATTAGTGGCATAACTTGACTTTGAGGGGCCCTTGTGCAAAAAAAGTCTTGGGGTCTACTCCTTGTTGTGTTACCAAAACCCATACCCCCTGCATCTGTGAATACAAGGATTGGATGACATGGTACAGGCAGGAGGGAGGGTGCAAGGGGCAAGTGGATTCTTACCAGTCTACCTTGCAGGTGCACGTCTGCTGATATGAGATGCAGGGAAATTTTGGTAATGGTCAGTTTAATCAATTTAAGTGATTCTATCAATGAATAATCATTCTGAATCAATTCACTGGTCACAAGGCTGACTCCCATACTTAATCTGGGTACCCTGAAAGGAACCACTGTTCTACCTCTTAAAGCTGCATTATCTGGAAACCAGTTGATGGTTATTTCTCTTCTACAACAATGTTGCTCTGATTTCTTTGGAATGTTAAATTGCTGAGAGAGGAGAAATTTTTGACTGCATCTGATACAAAAGTTTGGTTATAGTGCTCTCTGCTGTATGTGGAAAGAAGTGCAAGCATAAAGGAAATAGTGCCCTTTAAGCTAAAGTAGTGCTGCCCAGCTTAAGCATTTTAGCAAAACCATTATTTAACACCCTCTTTTTGTTTGTAGCCCAGATGGTGCATATGTTATAATATCACACAAAGAAGTCTCTGGAAAGCAAATAAGCAGCTTCTGGACTCTTGTCTAACAACAGGCAACTGTTTATTAAATTAAATGATCAGAAAGGGGAACATCCTATGTTATTGGGAAGGCCCCATTGTTCTATTTACAAGTAAATGTATATTTCATTTCAATTTTGTTTGCTACCTATCAGTAGTTATCCCTTACTTTTCTCACTTCTATGTTGCTAAAACCCTCATCTTCTCTTCTCTTGTTGATAAAAGAAGTTCCAGACTGGCACTCTAAAAACTTTAGCAAATGCCAGATGGCTGCCAGTTGGGCGCTTTATATTTGGCTTGTGTAGGGCTCCTTTTGTTCTTGAAATGCCATGGCCTAAAATTAACTTTAGATTTTGTTCCCACTGCAGTGCAACCAGCTACATTAAGTACCCCAAAGATTGATCAGCCAATCAAATACCCCTTTATATGTCTGCACAGCCTAACTCTGCAGATACTATGTAACTGATCTCCTCTGTCTATTACAATGCTGCTATTCAGGCCGTCTGGCTTCCTTACAAAATTCTGCAAAAGTTTTTTTCGATCACAATAGCCCAGTCTGGTGAAACTGAATTTCTATAACAACCACTTTGTTATTTGACATGTTAAGACTCTATAGGTGCACACACATAATATATATATATATATTATTCAAAACATATAAAAACTTATTTTTTCTTTCTTTCAGGTGGCTGTTCCTGATACTAATGCACAGACCATTTATAGCCTCCAAACTCATGAGTTATGAATGGTAAACAAGGAGAAAGGTCCCAATGGCCTCCAGAAAACATGAAAAAAAATTATTTGCAAGTGCTAGTGATGCCAACCCAGACTGGTTGAAAAAGGAACATGGTGCTGAATTTGATAAGAAGCTGGCAGAACATGATAGTGAAGAAATAAAACTGAATGATCTCCAAAAGACAGTCCATAGCACAGAAAATCCATGTGAAATATATTCCAAATTTTCTGCTACAAGTGCACATCTACCTGTGGGCCGGCAGTATAATCATTTAGACCCAGTCTGTTCTGCCATTCATAAGTGTATTGTCTGTGGGAAGCAGTTTTCTCGAAAGTCAGACTTGACTGTGCATCAGAGGATTCACACCGGTGAGAGGCCTTACAAGTGTTCATTTTGTGGAAAGGGCTTCTGCCAGGCATCCATGGTACGGAGACATGAGAGAACTCATACAGGTGAAAAACCCTATCAGTGCTCTGACTGTGACAAGTCATATTCTCGTTCCACCTCTCTACTGATCCACAGGACCAGGCATACTGGGAGGTCCTTAAGATGCGACTGTGGACGAACGTTTGTTAACAAGGCATTCCTGCAAAAACATCGGCAGACTCATATGTATCAGCCGCATCCTTGCAATATTTGTGGTGAGGTCTTCAAAAACCAACTTGGCCTCAGGGTGCACAAGCGTAGCCAACACTCCGAGACATCATATAACTGCTCTGAATGTGGAAAATGCTTTGTACGTTTACAACTGTTAAAAAAGCACCTGAAAAAGCACAATGATGATCAGCCTAAAGCGTTTCTCACACAGAAAAGGAAAATCACCTCCGATTCCTTCTCTGTAAAACAGACTTCTCCTATGCATCTGGGGGAGAAAAAACTTAAATATGAAGAAGTCAATATCTCCTTGGACTGCTCTGTCTCTTCTAAACATTCTGTTTGTCTTGAGTGTGGGAAGACATTCAGCAACCCCACCGCTTTGCAAAAACATCAGTTGTTTCATGGTCAAGGATCTCTTATTTGTGCAGAGTGTGGAAAAACCTTTGTTCGGAAGTCAGACTTGACTGTTCATTTACGAATTCATTCAGGGGAAAGGCCTTACAGCTGTTCATACTGTGGAAAATGCTTTTGTCAAGCCTCCATGTTAAGACGTCACGAGAGAACACACACGGGAGAGAAGCCCTATCAGTGCTCAGAGTGTGAAAAATCTTTTGCACGCTCCACTTCTTTACTCATTCACAGGAATTCTCACATTAAGGACAAGCCATTTAAATGCAAGTCTTGTGATATGACCTTCTCCAACACCACTCAACTTCGTCAGCACACAAAAACACACAGGTTTCCTATAAGAGTCCCTTGTGATATGTGCAATAAATCATGTGGCCAGGCTCATGTTTGCAGCTTACATGGTTCAGGTCAGTTGAGTGAAGATCCTTTCCTCTGTTCCGACTGTGGAAGGACTTTTAATAGTGATTTAGGGTTGCAGAGACACTTACTTACGCATGCACAGCAGCCCTTTCCTTGCAAGCTATGTGGTGACATTTTTAATAGCCGCTTTGATTTTAGACTCCATCAGCGCAGTCATCCACCTGATAGGCCCTTTATCTGTTCTCATTGTGGTAAGAGCTTTCCACGTTTAAACCTTTTACATATTCACCAGAACACTCACACTGGAAGCAGACCCTACGAGTGCTCCTTTTGCAAGAAGACATTTTCAGATCCCTCTACCTTGCGGCAACATCGGCAAAGGCACCAAGGGGTAAAACTGCCTTTTTTTAAAGATAAGGATGTTCCTGTAAACCAGGAGAGTGCTAATCTGTCTATAAACACACATGCCTGCCCCTCAGTATGTCTTGAGTGTGGCAAGACTTTCAGCAACCCTTCAGCATTACAAAAACACCAGCAGTCTCATGAGAAAGAATCTCTTCTTTGTGCCGAATGTGGAAAGAATTTTGCTAGAAAATCAGACCTAACAGTCCACTTGAGAATCCATACAGGTGAGAGGCCATATAAATGTTCATACTGTGGGAAGGGCTTCTGCCAAGCATCCATGGCAAGGCGACATGAAAGGACACACACGGGAGAGAAGCCATATCAGTGTTCAGACTGTGAAAAATGCTTTTCTCGCTCCTCCTCTCTACTGATCCACAGGAGCAAACATATTGATGCCAAACCATTTAAATGTGTTTCCTGTGACCAGACTTTCTCAAATGCTGGCCAACTACACAGTCACGTAAAGACTCATGAAGAGTACGTAAATAATCCTGCAAAGAACAACCTCCCTAATGAGAAATGACAAGGTTCATTAAAAAACTTTTCATTAAAAAACATTTTATATCTATCATTTGGAGGCAGGAATCTCCTTGTGCTATTTAAGGTTGTTGTAGGACATAGGCATACACAAACCTGTTGACTCAGTTCCTCTAGACTGAGTTGAGTCTGCTAACCAATATCAATAAATTTGTCAGATGTCAAGCAGAAAAGAAGGACAAGGCCACTTCAGTATGATAATGTGGTCCTCTTTATATTGGTCTGCATGACCCACAGTATAATAAAAACAATGAGCCAGGAACAAATCATCTCGGTTTGGCCTAGCACATTGAGGTGCAAACCAGAAAAAGATTAGCTGGTTTGCCAAGTCACCCAATAAGTGGATCTTGTGTATGCCCATTTACTCTTTAGTGAGGTCAATTATGGGCCCTCCTTTATACCCTATATGAGTTAGTACAAATAAATACAGGGCCACGGGGCAAGAGATGAGCACTGCCATGTATTGGACTAGAGACCCATTTACAAGTATAGCCATGCACAGTATGCCAAAGAAAAACACTATATCCTGTACCAAGAGATTTTCATCTTATACATATATATGTGTGTGTGTGTTTGTTATATTAAAACAAAAACTGAAACTGCCTCTCTTGAAAACATAAAAAGTCTATTATATTAGTATAATAATATAATTAGTATAGTGTAATATTATATAGCATAGTGCTGCCCAATCAACATAAGGGGTTGTGAAATCAAACTGGCATGTTATGTTTTTTACAGGAATATCTTGGTATCAGTTTAAATAGCTCTCTTACACTGATCTGATTTGTTACACTAACACCTTATTGCCCTCGGCCTAAGTATTACATAGCTGCCTTCACCATTCCTTTATTATATGTTTAAAATAGCTTTATATTGCCTTTTTAATAATTTATCTGCATTCAATATGATTTTTTTTCTGGTGGGCCAAAAGCCCCTAAGCTCATCTCAAGCCTAAAACTCTACTTTCCTCTAGTTTGTGATTATGTTCAATGCTTGATGTCATATTTCTAATACAGATCACTGGATTCCAACAAGACATTATTATCCCTTATTAATGCCCTTAAGCATAACAAATACAGTCATATTTGTGTCTAAAATAGTCTTGGCAAACTCCAGTGCAAAACGAAAAAAATAATGCTGTGTAAAACCAATAGGTGAGCGGTGGGTGGTGGAGGAGAATGGGCAGACTGGGTAGGGAAATAGGATGGGCAGAGGAGGGCCTGTGGTTATAAGGGGTGATCATTAGTGTAGATAAGGGAAGGGAGGAATTTATAGTTCATTACAAATTTACTGTGAAGTACATTTCCGGTAAATTTATAATACAGGTGTCCGCCATCGCTGGTGTTATACGGGCTATGCCATTTAAAATATTGGCAACCCTAGCCCCACTGGCGTCTAAGAGGCAAATAATGGCTGCTTAGTTGGTTTTACCGTGTAAAGGATAGAATAGAATGCCCAAATGTCCCCATACACAGGCAGATAAACTGCTGAAAGATTAAGCTGGACAGATTGAGCAGGGTTAAAAAATCCTGTTGAGTTAGAGGACCGCATCAGTTCGTCCTCAATCTGACCGCCCGTATTCTCCTCTTTGTGATCTGATCGTTGGGCCCTATGGCATATCTGAGAGAGATATGCTCATTTGGTGACCTTGCCAAACGAGATGATCTGTGTATGTATGGCCAGCTTTAGCCCAGGTGTCACTTTGTTGGTGGAGCTCTTGTAAGAGGGAGGTGAAGACACAATACACTTCAGGAACATGCCCAGATAAACAAGCTGAATACTAAAGTGGTCAAGAACAGGCCTAGGTCAAAGGCAGGCAGAATTCAGTCGAAGTCAGGTCGCAAGCAGGAGTCATAAGGCAGGCAGCAACCAAGCATAGGAGAAGTTTGAGAAATATCTTGAGTCAATAACAGAACCTGAGAATCACAAGTGCAGGAACTGGAGCAAGGAATATCCCCAATCATTGTTTACTTCTATTAGCATCCTTATAAGGGCAAGTTTTGTTGTGAAGTATGCAGGAGTGTGTGGACACAATTGCGTCACACCCTCTGCAGACAGTGGCATAACTTTGGAGGCCTGCGTACCCCACAAGATTTTTTTTAGTCCTCAGACAACCTCTCACCCTGATGCAATTAAATGTGTGGTCAGCTATGCTCCCAAAACATTTTTTTTAAATGCATCAGTTAACAGTGCTGCTTCAGCAGACTACTGCACTGAAATATGTTTTTAAAAAGAGAAAATTGATTTTTTTCAAATCTGACATGGGGCTAGACATATTGTCAGTTTCCCAAGAGCCCAAAGTCATGTTCTCCGATACAATTCAGTCACTCTTTATAGCTGTACTGCAAGTTGGAGTGATATCACCTCCTCCTTTCCCACTAGCAGCCCATCAGCAGAACAATGGGAAGGTAAGCAGATAACAGCTCCCTGGTATATTTAAGATCAGCACTCATTGCATTCTCAAATGCTTACTGTACCTAGAGGAACCCATGGTTGTCAAGTGTAAGAACAACTTTTTTTACTTGGATTAAAATGTAATGAGTCAAATTAGTATGAGGCCTTTACAAGATATTAAATCTTATTGGTAGCTGTACGGTGGACCACCAATCCGATACTGTATGTAGTATGGATATCAGCTATATTATATCACTGGGGCCCTTATAATGTGAATGACAGAGCAGCTGTAAGATGTTTATGTTTTAAGTATTAACAAGAAAACATTTTTATTGGAAGAACATTAAAACAGCATTTATTTCTGTATATTAAATTATTTTAAACAGTAACTCGCTCCTCTCACAGGCTGTTGTTTTCTTAACAGTTACACTATGTTACCACACTCCTAATTGCAAATAAATATTACAGTGTATCACAGTAATTACCAAGTGCGGCAATCCAGGTGCTGTTGAACTTCTACTCCAGACATCTTCAGGATAAACATATTTTCTGTCTCCCATATTAACCAATGATATAACCATATTGTGAAGCACTATTCTAAATAAAACTTCCAGAAAGGGTCCCATTGTTTTTTTTCTTTTCCATATCTAGAAATAATTATTTCTTTATCTTATTTGTTCTTCATTTAAAGCTGGAAAGCTTCAGGTTACAAGTGGGACAGGAGGGGGATGTTGCTAGCAATAGGGTGCCTGCAGGGAGTCTATGGACTCTCATCTACAAAAATCAAACCCAAAGAGGCACGAGTGTACATGTTCGTGGGCTGCATACACCCTTTCATTGCAGGTGCTAGTTTTTTAGCCAAACGTCCCCATAAGTCCATATGTAAACTTTTATGTAAGTCACATTCTACTTCACATATATCAGCTCACTCCCACACACTAATTATTGATGTACATCTATCAATAGCTATTAAAGTAGAACTAAAGCATAACCACAGACATAGGCTAGAAATGTTGTTCAGTATGTTTTGGGCTTCTGTGCCAGCCAAGTGCTGTTCTTTTGTTAGGGAGCTGTTATCTGGTTACCTTCCCATTATTCTGTTGTAAGGCTCAGGCCAAACGGGAAGATTCGGGGAGATTCTTCGCCTGGCGACTATTCACACGCGGCGCTGCGATTTCCCGAAATCGTTCAAAATTGCCTAAGGAGGCAACTTCGAGCAACTTTGAAAAACGCAGTGTCACGTGTGAATAGGCGCAGCCGATTATTCATTAAAGGCAGGGGTAAGCGGTTCGGGAGATTTGTCGCCCCAAAGAAGAGGTGATTAGTCACCAGGTGACAAATATCCCCGAATCTTCCCGTCTGGCCTTACCCTTAGGTTGCTGGGGGGGAAGGGGGGAGGGAGGGGGTGATATCACTCCAACTTGCAGTACAGCAGTAAAAAGTGATTGAAGTTTATCAGAGCACAAGTCACACGACTTGGGGCAGCTGGGAAATTGACAGTATGTCTAGCCCCATGTCAGATTTCAAAATTAAATATAAAAAATAAGTTTGCTCTTTTGAGAAATGACTTTCAATGCAGAATTCTGCTGGAGCACCACTATTAACTGATGCATTTAAAAAAACATTCTTTCCCATGACAGTATCCCTTTAAGGGTTTTTCTGGTTTACTTTTTGAACCAGAATAGTGATTCCTTCCCAGCTCATGTCCCTGTACATTTTTCCTGTATGAGCAGAGAAGAAACTCTGCTTACTTATATTAGTGACATTTTGGCAACTTCTAAATCCACTTAAATGCTCCCACACTCTACCCTCACCATGGTCCATGCCATAAAAACAGGGGCTGTCTCACACAGGACTGTTTCATTCAGACAATTCACTTACTGATTATTACATATAGTTAAAAGTTCTTTCTCAAAACTTTTATCTAGGCTACAACGTTCGTACCTTTCCTGGTTTCGTGTCTGAAGAAGGAACCTTCAGTGAAATGGAATGCCGAAGAACTCCAGCACCCATCCATCACTGACCTGCCACCCAAGGGGATATGAGTGGGGGAGGGGTCATGGCATAAGTGGCGGGGCTATGACGTGGTGATTGACGATTGGTTGGTCACCCCATCAATCATAGGGAACCCTACCCTCATTTAGCTGCTGTCAAATCTACTTTGGGAAAGCCAGCAGATATCATGCAAACAAGAGTCCAATGGAGAGGGGTTGTTTGCTGTGTCCCTTGTACATTTTAGCCTCATGTAAGAGCCCCAGGACCCCATAATGGGGTTGACAACCAACCAAGTGCATATTTTCCCTCTCCCTTGATAACATTGCAGGCCTCCATGGCAACTACAGCCTCGTACTTGTTACTTTGTTTCTCTTTATCCAGCAACTCAGAGAGACTTGTTCTGTGTCAGTGTGGGGGCGGGAGGATAAGAAGATTTCTTACCTGAAAATCCTTTTTCTCATATGCCCGTACTGTCATTGCAGGATGACTGGGGTTAAGTTGATCCTCTGTGGAGGCAGGACAAACTGATAGAACTTTCTCCAATCTCCTTCTTCCTCGTGGCTCCATCTCTTCCTCCAGTTTTGTACCAGGCCTTGTATGTATTTCTATAGCGCCAACTTATTTCGTAGCGCTGTAGTGGGAACTCCCTCTATCCTGATTTTGTGTAACAGTCGAGGGATGATTGGGATAGGTTGGAAGGCATACACTAGTTTGCAGTTCCGTGGGCATATTAGGGCACCCACCCCTTCTACCTTGGGGTCGTGAGACTTTGACAGGAAGTGTGGGAGCTGTGTATTGAATCTGGACCCCACAACATCTAGATCTGGGAGGCCCCACATTTTTACCAGACATTGAAAAACTTCTGATTTAAGTCGCCACTCTCCTAGGTCCAAGGCTCAGATAATAGCCTACCCAGTTTTCCACCCCTGGGATGAATACTGCCAATATTATTACCTTGTTGCACTCTGCCCAAGCCATACTCCTTGATACCTATTTGATTGCTGCTACAATCCTGGTTCCCCCTTGTTGATTTAGGTAAGCGACTGTGGTACTGTTGTCGTATTGAATCCTGACATGTCTGCCCTTTAGTTGAGCTTGCCAGTTGAACAGTGCATAGTTAACTGCTCTCAACTCTAGGGTATTTATGTGTAGTCTGGTTTTCATGGTTTGACCATGTTCCCTGACATACCTGGGGTGGCCATGTTGCCCCCAATCTTCTGAGGCTGACATCTGTCGTAACTTGGGATGACTTTGATGTAGTTGGCCAGCTTAAATATATTGCAATATATGGACAAACAATCCCTGTTGTTTAAAGGGTAAGGCATTTTTTAGTAGCTGTATGCACAGAATGTCTCAATGTCTTATATATATTGATAATGGGTTGAGTGCAGAGGACCTTGTCTTTGTCTATGTATTTTGTGGTCACAGCCTCATTGCACCCCCGCCTAATGGTTTTAAAAATTAGTGGTGAGCACAACTTTTTCTTGTGTGTTGTAGTTATACTGGAGCAGTGACCAGCTCCTTGTTGTAGCCCCCACCTTTCCCAGCTATAGTCAGGTGATCCCACTGGTGTCTAATAAAAGGGCAACCATGATTGGGAGTTTTACTTTGAAAGCAGCAAGTAAGTTGCAGGTAAAACTTAGTCCCTTTGTAAAATGTTTAATGAAGTAATGGAATTCTTAATGAATCAGATGAAAATTGAGCGTAGGACTGGCCAGATATGGGATGACTTTGACGTAGTTGGCCAGCTTAAATATATTGCAATATATGGACAAACAAGGCATTTTTTAGTAGCTGTATGCACAGAATGTCTCAATGTCTTCAATATATTGATAATGGGTTGAGTGCAGAGGACCTCTTGTATTTATGTCGTAACTTTGCCTTGAGTTAGGTTTTGAATCTCTGTCCACCACCTGAGGCTAAGTATGGTTGGTTGGGATAAATTGAATACTTGCTTTTTGCCGCCCCTTGTAACTGGCCACTCCGTGCCGCCTGAGGCAAGGTTCTAACCAGTGCTGAAAATGATGTTATTTTATACTAGCTTAGTACTAGCATAACCTCTTGAAGATGCTGGAACAAGCTTAGGAGGAGAGGATATCTGGCTTAAGAAAGTGTCCTTGCACAATACCAGTTTTTTGTTTGGCTTTCAAATAGTGGCACAAATATTTACATATCTCTAGGGGTTTAAGTATAAAGGAAACAGACCCTGTAGCTGCAGGGGGGGCCCAGGAGGTATAGAACCCCAATGAGGCCCTAATTCATATATAATTTTAATGCCTATTGGTAAAACAGTTCAACCTCTAGACATTTTGGGGGCCTGAAAAATAACTTGCTGTGGGACCCAGTAATATCTAGTTACACCACTGCATATCTCAGTGAAGTTTTAATTCATTCCACTGCATAGGAACATTGCTTAGTCAGTGGTAAAACTGAATGACAACAGTGTCTAATTTGTAAGAGGCATCCCTCAACTACCTGTTAGCAGGCTGTTTTAGGGGTACTATTCTTTTCATGCAAACACAAATGCTGAAATTTAAAAAAGACAGATAAACAGATAATTCAGACAAATGGGGAATTCAATAATTTGGCATGTACCTTCAGGCATTTTAGCAGAACTGACCCCATATAACAGAGTACCCTATGTGATTGGAGACCTGTATGAGGATTAGTTTGGTCATAAGGATTTATTGAGGTGGTCTGAGCCAGACAACAATTGCACCAAAAAAGGGGAATTGAATGTGGCTCAACAGAGTCTTTTTTTTACTTGATTCCACAGGTTATCCTGTACAGAATAACTTGTTTATAGAGCAACAACAATTGTTGAGCTTAGTGTAAACAAAGCCCAAGCACATAATGATAATCCATGCTTCACAAACTGCATTTATTCAAGAATACCACTTGGGGGCAGCAAGTTACTAGTATAAAGTTTGCTGTAGCTCATTCACAAGCCTGTGTTTTTTTTGTGATAACTGAAAAAATGGAAATAGGGCAACACCAAGACATATTTAGGTGGGCTGACTATGCCTGTCTACTGTGATCAGATTTTCACTCAAGAACTGTGGCATCTTTGATAAAGGGGCACCAAGGACTGTAGGGAGGTGAAAGAGACAGGGCAAGTAGGGTTGCACCACCTTTCCTCCTCACTAACTCTGTGTGGGAAGGCGGGACTTTGAAGTAGTGGGAGGCATGTGGGTGATGTAACAGGATGGGATGTGACATTGGGGACAGGGCTATGGCATGGAAATCAGCAAGCGGTCAATAGCCGTGTCTGTCACAAGTAGGGTAGGGTTGCCACCTGTCCGGTTTTGACCCGGACAGCCCGGTATTTTGAAGGGCTGCCCGGGATTAGCTTGATTGACGCCGCGATCGGCCAATCGGCGATAATAGCTCCACCCCGTAACGTCACGGGCCCGCCCACTGATGTCACGGGCCCGCCCACTGATGTCATGGGCCCGCCCCCCTGTCTGGCTTGAGCCACAGGGGAAGGTGGGAACCCTACAAGTAGGGTTACACCTTTTCTTGAAAATACCGGCCTTCCTATGTAATTATATGTAATTATCTTTTTTTTCCTATTAATAACATTGGGATCAACCGTCAAAAATACTGGCCAGACCACTAAAATACCGGCCAGGTGGCAACCCTAGTCACAAGTAATCCTGTCCTGTGCCTGGACAGTCCACAAAACCGGACAGGTGGTAACCCTACTAGGAAGTTGTAACAGGAACAATAGGTTGTGGGAGTTGTAGTTTAGCAAATGAGCGGCCCGAGGGCAATAAGAGTTTTAAGTGTGCAGAGCAGAAGAAAGCAGCTGCCATTTTACCTTTGCAACCCTGTCCACCCTTTATTGTGGTTTTGTTGGCAGAACGGGTGGAGAATTATTATATGGAGTTATGGTGAAGGGCAGCAAGCTACTGACTAGGAGCAATGGTGGAAGTTATTTACATCTGAGGCAGCAAGTTGTGGACATTAGTTGCTGTTTGGAATATGGCGGATAATGAAGTATCTGCATGAGAGCAGCTTTTGGTGGCTTATGGATCCAGTTGGATAGTTGAATTTGGTTTAATATGTTGGAAAATATAAAGTTTTGTGAACGGGGCCTAGACTGTGAGAATTTGGATGAACTACTCGCATTGCATCAGACACAACTGCACCTGGAGACCACATGTTGGAATTATTGGGAAATACTGCATTGTGGGTAAAAAAAACATGGTAATAATGTGCCTCAATTGAAATTAGGAATTTTATTGTAGCCTGGCTATAGATGGGTGATAATATTTTACAGGTAAGTGTAACGGGTTACAATGTGTTAAATTGGAATCTAACACACCAGGATGGGCCTTCACAAAACAGAAGAAATGAAGGTATGGTGTCTCACAACTACAACTCCCATCTGCTACTGTGCATGAAAACAAAATACAAGGAGGTTCTTGCAACAAAAATAGAATAGTTTATTTGTCCAAGAGAAATGATCCACAGGTTATTACTTACAACAGCAGCCCCAACAGATATTCATGACATGGCTACAACATGTCCCTCAGAGACAGCACAGTGGAACTCCCTGAGACAATAGCGTTTAAAACCTGGCTAGATCATCAATCATGATAACACCTGTAATTCTTGATAACCAGGACTGGACTGAGAATTAAAATAGGCCCTGGCATTTCAGGTACACAAGAGGCCCATCAGCCCACATAGAGGCCCAAACAGCCCCCACCAGCCCACTAAATACTGACTTTCTATGGGACCTTATAGCAGCCCCTCTGGCATTTGCCCTAACCCACAAATGGCCAGTCCGGGCCTGTTGATAACATATGTATGATTCTTATGATCCTTGGAAGTACATATACAAATAAAACCTAATTTTGCTGGCATGCATGTGTTCTTCTGGGCATTTTGGTTTGTACCTGGGTACCTAGTGATCAGTGTCAGACTAGGGTGTCCTGGGCCCACCAGGGCTGCCACCTAGATAGGACACCACCTGGGCACCCCCCACCGGAGTGCACTGCATGGATTGCACTTCCTCTTTGCTGCTGCGATCGGGCAGGGGTGGATCGGGCCAGGGATGTTTTTTTTCCGGGTGTCCCGCCAGCCCAGTCCAACCCTGCCAGTGACTATTTTGAATATTCAAGGGGATTTTGTTTGGATCATTCAACCCTGTTTGATGTGTTATTAATGATAGAGTTTGCCAATCCATGTGGGCTTTATTTAAATAGTGTGCCTGTTTTTATAAAAAAAAACAAAGTCCATCAAGTTCAACCCCTCCAAATTAAAACTCAGCATACACACACACTATACACACACAAAATAGCTTTTGATATTATGTCTGTCCAAAAATTCATCCAAGCCCCTTTTAAAAGCATCAACAGAATGAGCCATCACAACATCACCCGGCAGTGCATTCCACAACCTCACCGTCCTGACTGTGAAGAACCACCTACGCTGCTTCAAATGAAAGTCCTTTTCTTCTAGTCTGAAGGGGTGGCCTCTGGTGCGGTGATCCTCTTTATGGGTAAAAAGGTCCCCTGATATTTGTCTATAATGTCCTCTAATGTATTTGTAAAGTGTAATCATGTCCCCTCGCAAGCGCCTTTTTTCCAGAGAAAACAACCCCAACCTGGACAGTCTACCCTCATAATTTAAGTCTTCCATCCCCCCTTACCAGTTTAGTTGCACGTCTCTGCACTCTCTCATTTACATCCCTCCTAAGGACTGGAGTCCAAAACTGCACTGCATATTCCAGATAAGGTCTTACTAGGGATCTATAAAGAGGCATAATTATGTTTTCATCCCTTGAGTTTATGCCCTTTTTTATGCAGGACAGAACCCTATTTGCTTTAGTAGCTAAAGAATGACACTGCCCAGAATTAGACAACTTGTTATCTATAAAAACCCCAACTAACTTAAAGAAACTCCCAACACACTGTCATTTGGTGTATAACTTGCATTTATATTATTTTTGCCAAAGTGCATAACCTTGCATTTATCAACATTGAACCTCATTTTCCAGTTTGCTGCCCAGTTTCCCAACTTAGACAAATCACTCTGCAAAGTGGCAGCATCCTGCATGGAACCTATAGTTCTGCACAATTTAGTATAATCTGCAAAAATAGAAACTGTACTTTCAATGCTCACATCCAGGTCATTAGTTGAAAAGCAAGGGACCCAGTATAGAGCCCTGCGGTACCCCACTAACAACATTGGTCCAATTAGAAAATGTTCAATTTACCACCACTCTTTGTAGTCTATCTTTTAGCCAGTTCTCTATCCAGTTACAAATACAGTACTATGTTCCAGGCCAACATTCCTTAATTTAACCAGTAACCTTCTGTGTGGCACTGTATCGAATGCTTTAGCGAAGTCTAAATAAATCACATCCACTGCCATCCCAGAATTGAGGTCCCTGCTTACCTTCTCATAAAATGAAATTAAGTTAGTCTGGCAAGATTTATTACGCATAAAACAATGCTGGCACAAACTCATAGTATTGTTATTTGCTATGAAGTCCAGTATCTTATCCTTTATTAATCTTTCGAAAAGCTTTCCTACCACAGACGTCAGACTAACTGGCCTATAGTTTTTAGGCAGAGAATGGGATCCTTTTTGAATAGCGGCAACACATTAGCAATTCTCCAGTCTCTCGGCACCATGCCAGACCTCAATGAACACTGAGAAATTAAGTAGAGATGTTTGGCAATCACAGAGCTATGCTTGTTAATTACCCTGGGATGAATCCCATCTGGCCCTGGACCATCCTGTATCGGGGCCCACCAGGGAGTAGTTACGCCACTGACCTATTTACTAATGGGGGGGAAACATTACTACAAAACCTGCTCAGCTCCCCCCCCGATCATTTTTATTGCTGACCACTATTTTTTACACTACACCCACATAGTTTTGTAATTCCATGAATACAGGGCACCATATTGTTCAGAAGACCCCTGCCATTCATATTTAAGTTTTATCTATGTAAGCAGGGCTTTAATTGGGGAGGGATGCATATGGATGCCATCCCTTCACTTCTTTATTTTTGTGAAATAACATCCCCTCAGAGGGGATACAAGAGTTGTGCATCCCAGAACTTTCTTTTGCTCGTCTCCACTTTTGCAGTCGAATTCAAGGGCTAAAAGCCCTCGACAATTTGACCCTTAGTAAATCTGCCCTTAAATTAGTTACTGTGCATTGATTATTGCAAAGTCGTAAAAAAACCCAGCTCATGTGCAAATGTTTGTGCGAATTCTCCCTCTCTTTCTCTCTGGAAAGGTAGGCACAACAGGCAGTACAGTGTTTCAGTGGTCAGGAAAAAACATGGGCAAGACAACCATTTGTGAATAAATATGCGCTGCACAAACTTTATTAATGTCCCCCACTGTGTTGTTTGGGAGTCGATGAAAATAGCTCCCCTAGTTCAATATGCCTTTAAAGGATAAGTAAGCCTTTTTATTTTAATTAAATTACTCTGAACAGGAAAATCTTACATTTCTCCCTCCTGTGCATGCCTCATTGGCAGAGGCAGTGAGCAGGCTTGGTAGGAACATTTTTGAGGCCTTCATATTCGGAGAGAAGAGAGCTACAGGGTGGAGCTTCATACTAGACAATGAAGTTGCTAAAAGAGTTGCAGTTCAGCTTCCCCTTATGCAAGAGAAGGTTATAAAACATGTGAACTCTTTCTTTAAAACCATGGGGTTACATGAAACTGATCTGCAGTATCCACTGAAAAAATGCTGAGTACCCAGACAAATATTCTTTTTTTTTTTTTTTTTTTAAATCATGTTTTATTTCCAGACTGAAAAAGCCAGAAAAAGACAAATGAGAATCAATTCTTTACAAGGCTTTTCTTTTCTTCTAATACTTTTCACAAAATAATTCCCCTCAAAATCCCACAATGATTGATATTTCATTTCTAGACATAAACAAGATAATATATTACACTCCTGGTCTTGCACTCGCTCTTTTCTAGCACTTGCGTAAAAGTGTCCTTTAGTTTTAGAGCAATTGACAAAACCGCATGCTCACAGGGTTGTCTGTTAAAAAATGTAGAAATGGAAATTTCGGGCAGTGCTTTAGACCACCATAGTTTTAGGTGTACGAGAAGCTGAACCTCCGTTACAAGGTATGCTATCATCATCTGCACCAGAGTCAATTCCAAAATAAAGATGTAGGTTAAATTAGTGATTGCAAATGAGTGTTTATGTGTGCATGTAATTCCAATGTATATTAAATAAACATACCTGAACTGGCCAGAGATTATATGGGGTACAATTGCTAACCCAACTGGCAATGGCCACGGCCCACAATCACATTTGTTTAAAATACATTAAGAAACGGTTCGACCTATTAATCATTTTGCTTCTGACCACTTTTTGTACTCCATTTATAGTTAATAATTCTATTTTGTGGCCCTGGAATGCAAGTTATTTCAAGCAGTGTTCAGTTCCTTAGAACTGTAGTGGTTCGTTAGTTCCCTGCAGTTCTGATGGAAAAGGTAATGATTGCGAGTGAGTGTGATGAGACAGTGCGTAGCACACGATGGCTTAGACAGTGTTCGGGAAGAAAGCTTTCCTTCATCCTAGAGACTGGGCAGTAAGATCTGAGGTCAGGTATGGTGCTAGATATTCATTGTATATGTTATGAAACACCAAGTGTAACAATAGTGCCATTGTGGCAACTGCCAGCTACTGTGACAAGAAATAAAGTATTGTAGTATATACTGTACATACAGCATGTCACAATATCACAGTATAGGCTACGGCTGGGGACAAGATATAGGACATACATGACCAGAAGACATTGGAGTTTCATAAGACGTGAGACTTCCATAGAACAAAAGGCCTTTAGATGTGGCAAAACAAGACTTAAGGAGACACATAAAAGCAAGTGTGTAGTTAAATGCTGACAACAATGACCAATACATTTATTATGATTTACTCAGCGAGGCCCCGCACCAAATAAGACGGGACATGTGATGAAGCCTTTATGCAGCAAATGGCTTTATATATAACTATGATTATTTCTCCTTGTAATGTAATGGATAGCATGGTTTTTTTTTGCGTAACTATTTTTGCTGTAGAACCACTGAACTCTGAGAGGCGTGTAACTATTTTGGGTGGCATTTTCTGCTGTATTTCTGGAGAACCATGAAATCAAGCTATGCTGTCTCATGTTGGTTGTTAAGGGTTTCTATTCACTTTACAAATTGCAGACTTTTTTTTTTGCTCTGAATGCTCATAAGAAACTGAAGTAACTACCATTAGCAAAATAAACATAGACACAGACAAGAGCAACCATTGGTGCTTGTATTGTTGTGGTTCTTGCCCAGCATCTTCCTGCTACCTCAGCTACTGGGATATTTCCTACAAAACCTCCATTGCTTGTCTCTTTTATAGCATTCTGTAAGCTTAGACAGACCAGGTCGGACTGTATCAGACTGCATACATACATCTATCCACTGCAGATGCTAATGAATGGAAGTTCCAATGATGATATATTTCTGTTCATTTTAAAACTACTCATTGACCCATTAATCTCTATTTGCTACAGACAATTTCATTTTTGAGTTAGAAAATCAGCCCTTAGTCCTGCTATACATAAAGTGAGCAGTCATATCTACATTATTACACTGTAACTGCAATTCATTCAGAGTTGGTAGTGAGGGCAGTGCTACACTTGAAGGTATTGTTGCCAACGGAGGAAGAGACGCAGGCTGTCTTGTTCTTTCTCTTGTTAGACTCAAAGGAATAATATTCCAAGGGCTTCCTTACTAGTATGTTTTGAGGCAGCAAGAAAGGGATTCTGTTGGGACGTTTAAAACTTTTGAAACTAGTTTAATTATTGAAGTAGATAACAAGTTTAGCCAGACCCTTGATAAACGTGGTGTCACCTCTGATGACTTTAAGCCAACACTGTGTTTCACATTCAAGTTAAGAATATCCATTAGCTCGTTATTATGTCTGACAGCCAAATTCAAGGTTGGAACATATACAGGAGCTCTTATTCCTCTTTGTGAGTGGGTTGCACTCTGAGATATTGAAATTCCTGTCTAAAACTTTAAAGTGGTGCTTTGGTGAATTCAAGTATGGTGATATTATTGTAAGAACCGCTCCCAGCAATGGTTTGCTAGGGATCATCACAACCTGGTAAGACACAGACTGGGCCCTCTTTCTCATAAATTAACTATAATTCCACCCAAGTGGAAAATGAAAATGATTTCCTTGCACAAGAGGTTTTCAAGGTGTGGTGGGCTTAGGTATAGCACTTGAAATGAAACCGAATTTCCTTAACCTATATATAATTGCATTTCTTTGTTACAGAAATACCATGCTTTCCTCAATCAATGTATCTGTCACTAGATCACTATGTGTGGCCTGTTCATTTAGGTGACAATTAACAAACCCACACATGTAAATGTTATTTAACCGTTATGCTTTCTCATGACATGGTCGTGAGACACTTCATCATTTCAGTCGTGCTTTTGGCAGACACTAATATACCGGTGGAAGATCCACCCATGTATGAGACAGCGGTGAACAGCCTCTGATCTTTTATTACATTCCACCCTCAATTACTGCGATGAAACATTCCTTGTATTCTTTTAAAACATTTGTTTATATTCCACAACCCCGCTTAGTTTGTGTTTTTGGCAAAAGATATTAAAGTACATGCTGTGTCTCTTTTCAAGCACTGCCAAGTCTTGTATTGATTTTGGTTAAGGGTCTGGCAGTGAGTGCTGTGGGGCTTCTGTGGAAGAAACTCACTGTGTGGGAAGGGGCATTTGAGCAATTTCTGCTGTGATACAGCATGCAAACCCTACTTCCCTTTAACATCTATCATCCTCTTCTGTGTCACTTAATTCTGTGGAGGGAATCACTGGTGGAATGCCTCCCTTCCTTCGACGCCGGTAGTGACCATTGGGCATTTGCCAGCCATGACGCAGTGGGGCAGCGGCAATGGTGTTAGAGCGGCCCAGACTAGTAGCCACAGCAACCTCAAAGGTGAGTGTGTCCTCAGTGGGGCAGTCTGAGCTTTGCATCTCCTCATGCAGTGCCAGGTAGGGCTCTGAGATATAATGCTGTGGTGTGGACTGGGAGCTTTGATGACCCCCAAGGGAGCAGGAAGACTCACTCAGACCAGGCTCACTTGGAAGGATAATATCATTTTGATTTTGGGGATGGGGGCTCTGTTTCTGTCGGCGAATTAGCGAAGAGAAAGAAATAAGAGGTCTAGGAGTTGGAGGCACTGAGGGAAGCTGTCTGCGGCCTCGTCTTGGGGTGCTGGTGTCGGAAGGGGTGCAACCTTCACTCAGAGAGTCAAGCATCTGTAATGTGACAAACAATCATACAACTGTTATTTTGTGTACACATTCAATTCAGTTGCAAAACTAAGAGTAGCTGCTTAATAAAATCCAATATGGATACCTTAGTGGTCATTAGTTTTTTGTAGCGAACATTTTAGACCTGGTTATTCTGCCAGCTTTTTTTTTTTTACACAAAAAAGTAAATTCCATTGCTTATTACCTGTACACTGCAGGGAGTGTGCCCAGGGGATAGTTGGTGATCTCGATGTTCACAGGCAGCTTGTGGGCTCCTTTCCTCTGAATTACAGCGTGAAGGATCAGGGGACAGCAGGTGTTTTCTCTCTTTGGACCTTCCTCGCTCTCTCCCACCAGAACGATGATTATCTGACCAATGGCCTGGTAGAACAAGAACAAGAGGCACATGATACCAGAAACAGTATTCTGGCCTCTTAATTTGGGAAGCGTATTGAGCCTCATCTTGAGCATGGAACACTTGAGCATCACCATTCAACTTAATACTTACTAGGTATATTACTATCGTTCTCAAAAGAAGATCTCTAATCTACTTATTCTGACACTAACCATCTCTGAGGCCTGTACAATAATTTGTAGTAGAAATACAGTGATGTGGACGTGCCAGTGTTTGTGAAAGGAAGAGGTGTTGGTGGGGATGGGGATTGTTGCGCCAAAGAAGTATATAAGTACTTAACATTCACTCTAAATAACCTTTACAATTAGTCTTGCACATAAAAAACTTTTACAAGTTTTTTGGCCCACAAATTGCTTTTCAGTGGGTACACTATACACATGCACTAAGGGGGTAAACCCCAATCATTTTTGGCACAAACCATTTATCCTCCAGCATGTTGAAACCCAAAAGTAGTAGATAAAAGAAGTGAAAGCTTAACTAGCTTTCATGTGTATGAAGCCTTTAAAGAATGTATCTGCAGAAACAGTAATTTTAGAGACAGTTGAAGAAACGCAGCAAATTGATTGGATGTAATCAGTGACATCTGGAGACCACTCCTTTATCAGATCTTTTAAGCAGTTCATTAAATATTTATTCTTCCAAAAGAGGTACAGAATTATAGTATAGGTTATACTTCCCCTTTACAAATAAACACTGCTGAAACAGAGACAAGACTACGGATTTAAATAAAGGGGATCATCATTTATACCGTTCCACTATGTTAAGGAGTTTTACAATAATTTAACATCCAAGTATCAATGGGACCTACTTGCAAGAATTTACAATCTAAAGGGTTATGGTACACTTGAAACATCAGGGAATCGAGTATGTCAGTTATGAAAATGAAATGGTCAAAATGGGATTGTTTAATCACTAAAAGATCTTCCCAGAGGACATAGTGACATTGTTTGAGATTAGAAAAAAGAGTAGTTGCAAAGAAAGGTAGAAGACTAACAATTAAACAGTAAAAAGAAAAAAGACAGGAGTCTATTGGCCTGTCTATAAAACATAATTCCATGGTAATTGAATGAAATGAGATAGGAAGTTAATTCCGGCCCATTAGCTGAGGTCTAGTGAAAGACCAAAGTTAAAAGCATATAGAACACTCAGAATACTGCCCGAACCGGACTAAACGAGTTCTACATTTGATTTGCTGAGACTTTTGTGTCAAAACAAGGTCACTTTGCTTGGATGTTCTACTGACCTGTATCTGTATTCAGGCGATGTGCAGACAGTCTTATAGATGCATGATAACTGCGCCTCTGGTATCTGTATGCACTGTCTGTACTACTCCTGTCCATAGTGAACTCATCTAGCCAGGAGCTGCGTGTTCGCTTCTCTGCGGTTGTGGAGAAGGAGCGACGCATGGAGCTTACGTCTGACAAGACCTGTGGGGTCACAAGTGGGAAAAAAGGAAAGGAGAAAATATCCATACAAAAATATGCTATCATTACAGTTCCATGGTCTTGCTAACGTACATAAGAAGCCAGAAAATATATAGAGCTGCAATAAACAACTGCCTTTGTTTTAACATGTGGTGGGCTGGGGGCCTTATCTGGGTTCACAGCAGCCCATATCTATTTTGAGTTGACATATAAGGCTGGGTCTATCCGTAACCTCTCCCCACCTTGCCAGCCAGATCTTAGTATACTTAAGCTATATATGTCATTGTTTGTCCTGCAGTACTATATTGTGTGTAGGGGAAAGGGAAATAATTATCCCAAATAAACAAAATAAACCCTCCCTCTTAAAAAGAACAAATACAAACTGTGTCAAAAATACATAAAAACAAAACAAACAATAATCGAAAAGGCCAACAAAAACAAGTAAAACACCCCTCCAGCTCAAAAACAATGAAACGATTGAGATAAAGCTTACGAAAAGAGCTGTATGGACAAGGGAGGTGGCAGAAGAACAGAAAGTGAGCTGGTCAATGTTATGAATGGTGGACAAGGTGACTGTTGTGTGTTCCTGGAACTCCTTCAAAGCCTATATGTACTTTATCACTGGAAAGTTTTTGGGGCTAAATAACCTTGTTACCTGAGGGTTCTCAGCCAGACGTGGCATGGAGGAAGCTCTCACAGACGCTGGACGTTCCAGCATCTCCACTGGGATGTAGCTGCCTCGGTTAGGGAGCTGCTCCCTTCTAAACTCTCTAACCTCAGGCTCCTAGAAACAAAGAGAGCCAGCTCATTGAACCAGATTTCCATCTCAGGTTATTCTCCTTTAAACAGCCAGCATAATACACTTGCATGTGCTAAAACCCCACCAACACCCCACTGCTGCAAGGTTAGAGAGTCCCAGCCCTGTAAGCCATTGTTTTATATGTTGACTTTAGCACAAAACTAATATACAGCGTTTAGCATTCAAAATGCTCGCTGCAGTAAAGCAAATAAACCTTACACAGCCGGTCCTCGTACATGGGTTGCCCTTTCCTTTCAAGTTAGCAATAGATAGTGTAAATATGAAATTATGTTAAGTTTTAATAGCAATTTATTTTCTAGGTATATTTGTACCATCCCCCTTGATGTCTTACGCCCTTGATGTTTTTTTCTGTAAATTCTTCAGTAAATGTTTCCCTTATTGAATTAGTGCCGCCAGAGATTCAGGGTGCTCGCTTTCTTGGTCTCTGTTCTAGTGATCTTTATGGCATTGGCTACCTTACAGTTTCACCACTTTCTTGTTGCCTGGAATGGATTTCCTAGCAACTCATATAATAATGGGGAATGTGTGCATAAAGAGTCCAATAGTACTGTGTGTATGATGTTGCTGGAGTAGATAATGCACACAACTTAAGGACATACACAGTGCAATGACACTGCCACAGTGACACACAGTAGCACTACTATCTGTAGGGGCAGCAGCTGTACACTGAAGTGAACCGGCAGGATCAACGGAATGACAACAGATTTCACACAGAACATGTTGTTTTCCTCCCTGCTTAGAAGCCGATACCATGCCACATATTAGCGGAGTATACTGGGAACACAAACAACCAGATTTCTAAGCATCCTACAGATTGCTATCAGCATGTTATGTACAACTATAGCCACATACAAACTTGTCTCGCAGACTTTGCACAAGATATGTTGCATTTTCAAGCAGATGTCACAAGAAAGTCAAAGGTGCATACATGGACACAAATGTAAAATGCACACATGCTAACAAACTTGCACATTAAAACTGATCTCATTCAAACTGCACATTTAAATAGCTGCTATTATCAGTACCCATCACACATGCTGTATTTTCATTCGATCCTTGCACTGGTTCATTCACAGCCTTGTTTTTATATGTTTTATCCCAATACCCATGAAAAATCATGGATATGGCAAAGACACAGAATTTAAGGCAGTTCCTGTGCCAGGAGTGTCATTGTTTACCAGAGACAGCTGCTCTTCAAAGTCTTCGTCGTCCCTGTCTAGGCATGGCGGCTGGAATACCTCTTCTGGGGACAGGGGACTCAGTGAAGGGAATCCACCCCTGAAACAAACAAAAGTCTGATGGCTCAAGGCACCCCATCTGCTGCCATGGTTGCTTTTAAATAACTCTCACACTGTCTATCTTAAGGCACATTATACTCACAAGCCTGATACAGTGTCTTGCTCAAGGTATGGTAAGGCTTTAGCATTGGATAAGATTTCCTCGGGGAGGGCAGAAGCCTCCATTCTCTGGAACATTGGGGCATTTTTCTGCAACAGTAGAAAAAGTAAAATATAATTAATTTCTATGCCCAGAACAGACAACAAACCTATCCTAAACTGATCAGAATGTTGTTTACAGTTCATAAGCAGCATATACAGAATATTTTACTTTGCTGAAATGAAAGATGTGATTTCATTAACTATTAATAGTGTATAATTAGAACACAAAAACGATGCATGTAAAAATGGAGCTTTTGTGATGTCATACACAGGTCAAAAAAACTGCTGGGCATGGGCTGAATGAATAGAACGTGGTCAGCAATAGGTATCTGTACATCTATATCTTAGAAAAGTCTATATGTATTTTTGGTTGCGCTGCCTCACTATTGGTTAAAGGAAAAACTCCATTAATCTTTCACTGCATAGTCCATCCCTAATTCTGGCCTGATTTATGCCTTCATTATGTATTAACTGGTGAGTTTGAAGGAGAATGAAAGTCAAAATCCCTTGGGGGTGCCAAAAGTAACCTAGGCTGGTACTCCTGTTAGCAGAATACTGGTCTGGGGTTCTTCTCAATGAGCACCAAGGAGCGATCCTTTTCTTCCACTTTTCTATCTTCAGAATTCTGGGGCCGACACGTGAGTAGCAGAGTGAGAAAGACTTTTTTTTTTTAAAGTTCAGCTTTTTTACACTACTGACCATGCACACTCATGTGAAGAAAGAAGAAACAGGAAGAGGATTGCTCTTGCTTGCAGAACCCCAAGACAGGGCAGATTTCTGCTGATAGGAACACCAACCTGGGTTATCAGGTAAATGAATACAGTCAATGGGGGGTGGCTCTTCTTTAATGCTAAGGAAAGAAGATAATGTAAAAGGAAGAATAGTTCGTTTCAGCAAGTCGTCAAGTGTTATCATGTTGCCTTGATATATTCAAACAACAACAACAATAAACTACAGCGACCAAATGCTTGAAACCCTAGGAATACATTGCCATGCACCTCTTCCACAACAGCAAGGATATGGTGTACTGAGATTATACAGTACACAGTACATACAGTATCTAAAACAGTCACATGCATCTCTACCTTTATCCATTCCATCCACATGTGCATGTTTACCCTGAGGGCCGCACGAGGGGGAAAGCATCTCACCTGCTCCTCCAGCTGCTGCCTCTGTTTTTTGGCTTTGCTCTGTTTATAATAATCCATGATCATCATTGCAGCGTAAATCTTCCCCACTGTCAGATCAGAGGCTGTGAAGCATGGAAATCAAACATTAGCAAAATACTCATAATACAAGAGAAAGCAGATAAGCACCTAGCACTGGATTAACATTATGTCCCTTTATTATATTGTTGCACCATACTTTTTCATAAAATTCAGAAATTCTATTTGCTTAAATATTTATTGCTACAATTGCAAGCGTGGAGAAATAGTTTGAAAGCATTCCCAGTGAAAAAGTATTTTGACATGAATGTGATACAGATGCAAACTGGGCGCCTTGGTCAGAAAATGTCCATGGTAAAAGTACAAATACATCATATTATAATTGTACAGTATAATTGTACAGTATAATTTAATGTCATGGATATTCATCTAGTGTCCCTCCTGCTGGGGGACTACAGTCCATACACCCCTGATTTACACCGATTTACTTGCAATGGATTGGACTTGCGATGTATGAAGATGCAATCTTCATTTCTCTCATTTTTATAAGCCTCTCAAATATATTTCCCCAGTCTACTGACTATGATATATAGTTCAATTACAGAACACAGAGGTAGTGGTTCACGTGGAGTGCAGTCATAAGACCTATGTTGCTAGGCTGCCTTGCAGAAGTTACAGCGGTGATTAATTTAATCGGTTTCATCAAATGTCTGCATCTGAGCTCCAAAAGCAGCTGACTTAAACAGTTGATGGTTTAGTAGTTATGGGAATATACACACAATCAAACAAGATACCTGTTTTACTATATACTGTATATTATATATATATATATATATATATATATATATATATATATATATATATATATGCTACCCTACCTAGTACTGTCATAGGCAAGATTAGCTTTCATAAGTGCAAGGTGGTGGTGTGCAATGTGGTTCATAGTATGCAGGTGACAAATGTATGCTGAGATTGGTAACATCATATTACATTGTGTCTGTGCCTTCCCTATTGAACAGGAGAATGCAGCCACAGTGGTGAAGTCCAGATGAAATGAAGCACGGTTTCTAAGGAAAGTAGCACAGTTATGGGACCTGTAATTCAGAATGCTGGGGACCTGGGATCTTCCCGTACTTTGGATATCCTTTCCTTAAGTCTACTAAAAAAAATTACTTTAATTAAACATTAAAAATAGTTTTTCTTACAATAAGGATTATTTTTATTTTACTTGGGATCAAGTAAAAGAGAAAAAGGAAGTCATCTTAGTTGGGATCAGGTCACAAATAAAAAGTAATTTTACAAAATGTTAATTATTTGATTAAAATGGAGTCCAATAGAGATGGCCTTCCTGTTATTAGAGCCTTTCTGAATAACGGATCCCATATAACGTTATGGTTATATTAATGGTATTAAAGTTTTTCATCCCTGTGCATGACAGTGTAACTGGTGGTTGCTAATACCTAAAGTTTGGACGATAAATCTTTAACAGAGGTCACAATACCCAAACACAATCTACTTCAATGAATAACAGACAAATGAATACAACACTGAATACACTGTTTTAACATTGACAGTCTAGGCTGGATTTGAAGTGACTGTAAACTTCTCAGGGCCGGGCCAAGGTAGTTGGACACCCTAGATAAGGGTTCCAACCAGCGTCCCCCCGATGTCCAGGCCGAGCCATATCCACCATTAATACTGCAGGTCCCACGCCAACACACCCACCTGTACCTGTGCTGTGACCAACCCAAGCCCCCAAGATCTGTACCTGTCTCATTGTCAGGCCAGGCCCGCAGTCAACAATGGGCCCAGGCCCAGCCATATTCATTAATACTGCAGTCTGCAGCTGCAGGCCCCAAGCCCACGCCCCCACCATACCTGTGGCCAACCCAAGCCCCCATGATCTGTACCTGTGCCAGCAAGAAGTAAAAGGCAGGTGCAGCTGTCAAAAGCCCAGCAGCAAAGAGCAGACAGGTCTCTTCAGTGAGATGCGTTACTGCTTCCCTCTAGCGCGCGTAGCAGGTCCTCTCTGCCCAACCGATTCGGCTTTTGTAACGACTGACTTTGACTGATATATCGCGCCGGCCCTGCAGCCTAATACGCATACGCGTCAGAGCACCAGCATGGAACTGGAAGGCGCCAAGTCAGGCTCCAGGGTGGAGGAGCCCGTACAGATACACCGGGCTAAAGCAAACCCTTGAAGTGGTTGGGACATGTGAATTTTAAAAATTATAATGCTTTTAAATAAAGGCCAACAAGCCAAGTGAACTGAAAAGAAAATTGCCCTGAGAAGTGCGCCCCCTAGTGATTGCATACCCTGCCTATAATCCAAATTATATCTTAGTTTGGATCAAGTACAAGTTACTGTTTTATTATTATGGAGTAAAAACAAACCTTTTTACTCCATAATAATAAAACAGTAGCTTGTACTTGAGCCAAACTGAGATATAATTAATTGGAAGCAAAACCAGCCTATTGAGTTTATTTAAAGTTGACATGCTTTTCTAGTAGACTTATGGTTTGAAGATTCAAATTACAGAAAACCCCAGGTCCCGAGCATTCTGGATAAAAACTACCATACCTGTATTGTACTTTTGTATATTGTACAGAGCTGTGGGTCCTTGCAGCGCTTACAATAATGTTATACATACATACAATAGGCACAGTGCACCATGTTTTTTGGCATTTCGAACACTGCTGCAGGTCTCTGCACTCCAAAGCAGATTCATCTTATGCAGGGGTCCCCAGCCTTTTTCATCCGTGAGCAACATTCAGATGTAAAAAGAGTTGGGGAGCAACACAAGCATGAAAAATGTCCCTGGGTGATGCCAAATAAGGGTTGTGATTGGTAGCCCCTATGTGGACTAGCAGCTTACAAGAGGGCAGTACACATGGTTTACTGCCCAAAAACTTGCCTCCAAGCCTGGATTTCAAAAATAAGCACTTGCTTTGTGGCCACTGAGAGCAACATCTGATGGGTTGGTGAGCAACATGTTGCTCAAGAGCTACTGGTTGGGGATCACTGATCTAATGTACAGGGCATTGAAAATTTTTACAGAGAAATTTTTTTACAGGGAATTTCAGCTAGTGGTCCATCACAGAACTATAACTGAAGTGGGTAAATGCAATGTATTGTAGTATGGCCAAGTCATAGTCCCAGCCCAACACAATTGGCATGCCTTGACATAATAGCTTTTGATTCAAGAAAGCAGATAATTATAAGTAATCTAAAACAGTTTTTAAATCTTTACAAACTAATGTGTGTGGTTCATCAGCAGCTGCGGTCAACATCTGGTTCTAAAAAAGTTTGTTTGAGTTGCTAAATACATTAGTCCACATAGTTTTTACATGCTGGACTGTACCACTTAATCTAGATAAACTACAATCTAGATACTTAAAATTGATTCTACATTTGTGCATGTCTTTGTTCTATGTGAATCACATGTTGCCAAGCAATGTGTGAATTATGTGCTGCTTCTATAGGTTCATCTATCCCTTGTGGCAGTTGTTCCAAGGATGGCAAAGGACAGACTTTAAAAAAATATCACTTTGATACTGCCTTTATGCAGCTGCCAAAATATTACCCACACACAATCTTAAAAAGCTAATTTTGGATGGGGTATTGTTCAGCCAGAACATATTGCTGTATTAAACTGGCTATATTTGTGCCCTGGGGCCAATACTTTGATAGCATCTGGAGTCACTCTTTGGCCAGTGACAACATCCCCCACCCAAAGCACACACGTTGGCAATGAGTCAAGTCAGTTGCCAGTGCAATGAAATTGAAAGCAGATCTGCAAATTCTAACTAAAGAGCTATTGAATCCTGCTAAGAGCAGCATGATGTTGAAGTGTTTCTAGAGAATAAGGCAAAATATGTGCAGGATATATGTCATTTTGTTTTATCCTCTGCTGTCACAAATCTGCACATGATTCCATATATCCATCTGTTGTGCCTATGGTGAAACCAAGTTGTTGTGTGGGCTGTATTTCTAGTGTATCTGGGCTTGTCACAGAAAGTAAATGTTCAGGTCTTGTGTAAATCATTTTTCACATCTTTCTAACAAAATGCGGAAAGCATACGGCTCATTTTGTGAGAGTTTAAAAAAAATTCTATGTATGGTTTCTGCAAAGTAATTAAGAATCTAAATGAGATTTGTCGCCTTCAGTTAAATCTGTGCTACCAGGGGTGGTTATTGGCCCGAAAATGTGTTAATGCCGGTGGGAAAACATATGAGTCGCTTCAGTTTTCTGAGGTCACCCAAAGTTGCCTTGCAACTTATGAAAGTCAAGTGAATTAAGGGAGATGCGTATGATTTCCCACATGGGGTTTTACGTTATTGGGAAAGCATATTCAGGGAAACTTGTTGCCTATAGTAGTGCATTTTTACTGTGGGCAACATATTCCTGTGTGCCACTGCCCTAAAGGATAAAGTAGAGCAGAGCGCAATTTGTTTGGCGCTGAACTGTCATTGGTTTCCCCTTGAGCTGCCATGGGCTGGGTGCATAAGCAGTTTACTTTTATTTTTTACACTTGTACATGCTTAATCAGTGAATGGAATAGCTAAGAAGAGGGAGAACAGTGGCAATGTCACACTGTAGGAAACTACCCCAGGCTGAAAAATGCATGATTGGCCAAGGTAAAAGGTAAAGAAAAATATCCCTAATAATGTGAAAATGGCCAGTCAAAGGTCAAAGAAAAACAGGTGAAAATTATTATTATTAAAATATTGGGATTAATGGTCTTTTAATTTATCTATTCTAAATGATTTATACATGGTAAAAATAATTTAAGAAATAGAAATGTTAAGCGGAATATTTATCAAGGGTCAAAGTGAAAATTCGAATTAAATTTTTTTTGGGTACTTTGAATAGGCCAAAATTCTATTCTAATTGAAAGAAATTGACTCAACTAATATTGAAGTACTGTCTCATTAGGGGGACCTCTTATAACCTATATAGTCTGATTTGGGTAATTTTGATAAGTCGAAATTCTGAGACATTGTTTGATTTAATGGTACAATTCAGATTTGAATGAAAACTTACCTGTTCGAACGAAACTGTCCATTTCTGTTTGAGAAACTACTTTTTACAAATTTTGAAGTATTTTCACTTCAAAATTCCACCCTTCATAAATCTGCCCCTAAATGTATATGTGTATAATGTTGTTAACTGATGGATGTATTGCTCTCTGGTTGGTCTTATGTAATAATGGAATGGCCCATGAATACCAGTACAAAATGCATAAGGGGAACTATGGGGTCTGTACTTATATATTTTAAGATGAAACTTTGAATACATTTTTTCCCATTTTTGCACTAAATTGTAATGATATTTTAAAAGCAAGGCACAATACATTTACATAATACCCTATATTTGCAAAGCTGGTGAAGATAAACATATAATAAAATTATTCAATATGATATGATACAAGTCTTTTATCTTGTATCCCTTAAAAAATGTGTTTTTGGGATACAGATAATACCCCTGTGTGAGGATCAATGGAGAATCAACACAATGTCCTATTACTACCTTTTGGCA
Organism: Xenopus borealis; assembly: GCA_024363595.1. Classification (NCBI taxonomy): domain Eukaryota; kingdom Metazoa; phylum Chordata; class Amphibia; order Anura; family Pipidae; genus Xenopus; species Xenopus borealis. Next base: position 93,592,324 of record CM044437.1, read on the forward strand.
TTGGCACAAGTAAGTCCAGCATTTTCTGGGAGAGATTTGGCCAAATGGCAAGTATTTCTTTCTGCAGCTCAGAGTCCAGCTGTTGCCTGTCAGCACCTCCTATAAGAAATTATAATGCATTTTTATGATTAATGAACCATGCTAAAGCACTGCATAAATTCTAGCTAACTAAACAACTGATAGCCTGTCCTAGCATTACAAACAAGTCTATTATCTGGCATTTATATTAAATCTTTACTATGATACCTGCTTATCTTTCCCAGTTTCTCATTAGCCTATATTCTGACCGCTGAAATATTGTTCTGTAGTCTTTATTTCAAAGTACTTAAACTGAAAATTAGTTTTTAATGACAATGATTTGAAATATGCTTTTTTCAAAAGAAGGCATCAGTCGACTCACTTTTGGGGTAAATAGGTATGAGATTGACTTGGGTCTTTTTTACTAGACAGATTAGCTCCAATTGGCTTAGGTTAAACGTGAAACATGATATCACAAATTGAATCATAATTATTTATATTAATTATAATTAAATATATTTATTATTCTGTGATATAATTTTGAGTTATGTGCAAATTCCAAAGCAAAATTTACTAAATTTTTTTGCATCTTGTGGCCCCCTGTGTTTCCTAGATTGAATGACATATAATTTACGAGCGTTCCAGGAGATATGTGCCTCTTATCACTAGCTGCCACTAAATACAGTGCTATCTAACTATAAAATAAAGTCTGGCCAAATAGGCACTGCTGTATTCAGAGCAAAGCATAGCACTTTGTGGCTCATTAGAACACAAACAATTACACCTTAAGGTGCAACCTGAGGGGAAAAATGCAAAAACAGAATGCTCTGTGCCTGGTTAATAAATAGAACCTCAGGGCTTTGAATTACAATGAAATATGGTGGGGGTAGAATCCTGCTGTAAGGCTGTTTTTCAGCAGTAGGAACTGGGCAGCTTGTTAAAATAGAAAGAAAAGGGTGCTTTTTATACCTTACCTTTAGCTATTTTGATATCCAATGCTGTGCGTATTAGGGCCATAAGAGTTGATGTGAAATGTACCGTCATGTCCTCCGACACTGGCATATTCATCAGGACCAGTCTCTGCACAAAAAACACCGGGTGCCCAAAATATGGGAAGACATATCGACAAGGGGAACCAAAGCAAACAACCACATATATGCACATCAGCACTGCACCATACACAGAACAGGAGAGAGGACATCACTCCCAAACTTCCCTCCATATCCCCAGCTCCACCCTACATCTGTATCACTTTGATGGGTAACATTCTGGATCAGCATTGGCAACTTGGTTTTTATTCATTGGTGAAAGGAAACAGGCATCCATAAGCTCTGGCACACACAATACGAGGAAATTGCTCTCCAGGAGAATCAATTTGAAGAGCTAATGACTTGATTAATTCCTATTACACTACCACTTATCCTGACACTACATAGAATTTTATATTTTAGATACTCATCACAATTGATCTTACTCATGACATCAGTTATTATAACCATCAAACTGAACCTGAAGATTAACCATACAGTGGGGGAATTATTTGCACTTTGGTGCTATCAATTCATACAATGAAAAGTCCCACAGTATGATACTATGACTACTTTATATACAAAGGCTGCCACTGTGGCTTTTACTAACACCTCATTAACATACATATAAACTGGTATATGGGATTGTTTTTTTTGTGGTCAGTTATGTATCCATCTGTTTTGCTGTACCTAAATGAAATCATTATATTATGAGTTATTTTTTGATGCATCAGAAACATCTACTGAACACCTCAAACAAGTTACTGGAAGTATTCACTACCACCAAATGAAAATACAAAATGCACACATTTTACTTTCTTAGAATAGCCCAGATCTCCATAAAGTAAATTATTAGATTTCTGTATATGACTGAACAGTAAATCAGTTTACTCTGGCTTTATATTCTCTGATGTACATCAGCCTAATATCATTCACAACAGCTGCTAGTATCCTTTCTACTATGTCTTTGTTCTGGAGAGCTGTCCGTCAAATTTTGGGTGTCTACTATTGAATTCCATGTAGTCACCCATCTTTGTTCCTGTAGATGTTTTTTTTTTCCGTAAATAGAAAGGGAAGACCGGTACCTTATAAGCCACTTTGTTAGGGCATCTCTTTCCGAGGCCTAGAGGTGGTGACATGAGAGTCAGCATGTCATACATCTCTGTGTAATGGATACGGCCACTGGTTATGGACAGGGGGAGCCAGAGAACAGGGGTGGGAGTGAGGTGAGAATGAAGTATGAGCATAGAAATGAGGAAAACAAGGAAAATCAGCATATCCAGGAAAGCAAGTACAAACCAGGGAGAAAACAGACGTATAAAACACACAGGAAACAGGAGAAAAAGAGGGAAACAGAAAAGAGGGAGGGGTTAATTATGCCTTCACCCCAGAGCAGAATAAGGCAGCTTTGTACCACACACATGCCCATGTTTAAACCTTCATCTCCCGATTCCAATTTTCTGTTCTGGGGGATACTACCTCTCCCTCCCAAGGATAGTATAAGCGTGGCATGTCATCTTAGATACCCGTCTCCACAGCCAAACTCAGAATGTCGCTCTAGAGCTAGATGATCATACTCTCTGACTGAGCTGAGGCATGTTAAGGAGCCGTGTATCCCTGCTGGATATTTAATATTGTGGATACAGGGAGTTGCTGTGCTTGTTGGCTATATCACAGGGATTCCACAGTTGCTTCCTCCTGGCTGTGTGATGTGGCTCCCAACATGCACCAGTGCAAAGCATGCTCCAAACTGCATGCATGTAGGCGCTCATGCATTCTACCCACAAGTTTCTCCACTATCATGCCAGATATGACAAGTTGCAATTTAAAGTCAATCAGCTGCCTCCCAACACAAGCCACCCTGGATCTCTGAAGTATGCGGATGTCTGGGCATCTCACACTGTTCCCAAATGACATCCACAGACCCCAAGATACACCAGTCCACATTGGCCCTTGTAAAATGAGATGTGCAGCAAGGGCTGTGACTAGATAGCAAAGCTAAGGAGAGGATGAGTGACAGACATAACCTGACCGCAGAGCATTACATCATTCCGTCACAACCTATTAAATGTACAGGTTATTTAAACTAAACTTTCCTCAATCCCTTTCACATTAATTCTCTTTTCTATTAAACACTGCTCACACGCAGCAACCCCACCAGCATTGGGTAAAAGTATGGTTGAGGCCCAGGGACTAGTTTGGGTGCAGCTGCTGATTAGTGGGAAAGTTAGGGAGTGACTGTTAATCTTTAAACCTGGAGGCAGCAGCCTGAGGTCCCTTGCATGGTGCAGTAGTGGAGCGGTGGAGGGGGAAGGAAAGTTAGGTGAAGGGTAAGGTGGGAAGGTAGGGATAAGCTATGCCCTTGCTGAGTGGAAAGGGCTTAAAGACCGGGCACCAAACCTTGCATGCCACCCTGTATGGGCAGTTCACTCCTAGGCCGAGCGGAGGCGAGATGACTCGGACTAATTTGTACATATCCTTATAGGGGATCCTGCCACTGGAAAAGAAGCACAGGCGTGTTAATCAGAGCATAGCTCAAAAGCGGAGAGGTGGAGATCACTCCATGGACAGAGGAGACCCCCCACAACTTCAGTCACTGCACCATGAGAGCTCCTGTGGCAGCAATAAAGCTCCTAGTATCTTAAAATTATTGTTACCCTAGCACATGAAATGTGGAAAGGGTCAGATAAACGAAATATACTGTAGACTCTTAACCTTTAAAGAGAGAGTAGGAGAATGCTACAATGTCAAATATATTTGGGAAATATACCCAATTTTTGTAATAAGTACTTATGCTTTGCCTGCTTGCCAACCAAAGTTTTGAAGATTTTGAAAAGATATCCAGATGAGGAGAAAAAGAGATTACCATGCTGCTCGATCATATTCAGCCCAGATCCGAACAAACTCATCCAAGTGATGAGGTCCCAAAATGGAGGAGTCCCGTGTCAAGTACTCAAAGTTGTCCATAATGACAGCCACAAACAGATTTAGCATCTGAAGAAAAAAAAAAACACTTATAAATCACTTTTAGTCAGACTCAAACATTGGGTGTCATTACTTGAAAGTCAGTGAGCTAGGTATTAGTGTACATGGACCAAGACTGAAGCAGCATTCTTAATGCCACTGCCACCAATTTTCTGCAAATGTCCTTATCTTTAGGTACAGCATAAAAGCACTAAGCATTAATCATTAATTAGAATCATTCTATGTAGGTGATGCCACCTTTCTGTATACAAACACATTTAGATAAATTGCTGTAACAAAACATATTGTACACAAATTTGTTTTCATTATAAATAATAATTTGTCTACTGCCGTATGGTTGGACTCATTGACCCATTCCTTATATAATGACAATTGATTTCATCTGATGAATTGTTATGTTCAACTCTCCATTATTATTTATGAATCCGCCAACTAAATGTTTTTTAAATAGAGTAGAATTACATTTTAATATAGTGGCAGTAGGCTTGGCAGACACTTTTGAATATATTCCATTTTATTGATTATGATTTATGGATTTATTTGCTGTAAACTTATTGCTTATATTATACACTATATTTTTATTTTGTCCAGCTCTAGTGTTTTAGATATATTTTAGTGAGGACGTAAATCACTATAAGTCCATAGTGTGATTTTTTTTTTATGGAGGTTTAGTTAGATGAACCGTTTTAGAGCAGGGCTACATTGTTAAATAATAATCTCTGTTCTGGACTGATATTGCTATATAATAACCTCTGTTCTGCAGAATAAATTATATTAATTGTATACTAAAGTCTGTTACAGAGCAACTACTATGAATTGTTGGCATGTCAAAGCTGCTACTGAGAAATGCCAGCAACTAACATAAAGGGGTTTTTATCAAAATCCGAATTTTTCTGATGTATTAAATAAAAAAAGTCTGATCAAAGTAGAATCCACAATTACCCTTCTTTATCATTAAAAACCATGAAAAAACATGAGAAAATGTTGGAAAAACTGAAACATTTGGATTGTCACATGAAAATCATGTCTTTTTCAGATTGTTAGAGTTATAGTAATGCACCAATGCTGCATTCAATTACAGCCAATCTAATGGGCCACGTTTGGAAGGAATATAGCCCCCAGTCCCAGAGGCACAATCAATCAACTTCTCAGATATATTCCAAAGCCAAAAAATTCTATAGTTAAAAAAACATATTTTATTTAGTCAGACATTAAAAAAGGCATACAGACCATTTTGTTGTTCCGCCTTACGCGTTTCGTACCCCCTGGTACTTAATCATAGGCATCAACTACTCCCCACCAGGTGCCCATATTTAAGCCACATGAGGTCTCCACCCCCTGCTCCCAGGCCCAATGGTTTTCTGCCACATCACAAATCACATCATGGTCCATATGCAATTAATCAAACTCTTAAGAAACCTATGCCTCCATATCAATCATGATACATATATTACCTATTATTTAGTATACAAAATTCCACTTATACATTATTAAGACAATATTGTCAAGAAGGGAATGTGTATAGAAACCTCAATGTATAACATCCAAAATGATTTATAAAATCTCTGTTCTGGACTGATATTGCTATATAATAACCTCTGTTCTGCAGAATAAATTATATTAATTGTATACTAAAGTCTGTTACAGAGCAACTACTATGAATTGTTGGCATGTCAAAGCTGCTACTGAGAAATGCCAGCAACTAACATAAAGGGGTTTTTATCAAAATCCGAATTTTTCTGATGTATTAAATAAAAAAAGTCTGATCAAAGTAGAATCCACAATTACCCTTCTTTATCATTAAAAACCATGAAAAAACATGAGAAAATGTTGGAAAAACTGAAACATTTGGATTGTCACATGAAAATCATGTCTTTTTCAGATTGTTGCATGAAAAATCTAAATTTTTTGGATTTGTCGCATGAAAAGTCCGGATTTTTAAGTAAAATTGGTGGAAAAGCCCAAAATGTATGAATTATCATACGAAACCCAACACAGACAATATCTTCAAGCAGTGTCGGACTGGGACACCAGGGGCCCTCCATAAAACCTTAGACGAGGGGGCCACTCTCAGTACTTATGTTCTTCATCTCCTCAATCAACCTCTATTCTCATAGTTTGTTTTCTTTTCATACTATAATCAATTATTCCATCTATTTAGCCTCTTTGTTCTCATAGAAATAGGGAATGGCCATGAAATAGGCCCAAAGTTTAGCAGCATGAGGGCCCACTTACACCTTGGCCCACCAGGAGTTTTCCTGGTATTCTGGTGAGCCAGTCCAACACTGTCTTCAAGTTGCAAATATGACCTCACCATTAACTTCTATAGGACCTCGACAGATTGAAGATGAAGTCGGGATATAATTAATCTTGAAAAAACTTTGTTTTTTTCCACAAAAAATTCAGATTCTATAGTATTTTATAGTACAGTTTTTAGCATTCAGACTTTAATAAATAACCCAAATAAAGTATAAGCAGTTTAGGTAGCCAGTGGCTAAATTTTATATCTACCGGGATAGCAATTTATTTTTATAAAAATGTTAAATGCTTTTTATGAAGGTGAATACTCCATTTAGATTACAAAATAATCACTGGACATACTTGAGCTAATTTCAAACACTAATTAATCAATCTACAGTCCTAATGGCTTTAAACTGACCCTCTTTGATCTTTAAAGATGTTTAAAGTTAATTGAGTTTGGGAGTATAGTTGTAAAATGTAGTGCAAATTAGAATTTTTTACTTTTAACAGTCCCTCTAATAATGGGATATCTGTTTAGGGCCTTTCCAGTTGAAACTTACAAGGAAGGAGCAGAAGAAAATGAATGAAACAAAATAAACATATGCAAGTTCAGTTCCGCAGCGCTCATTCTCATTGTGTCCCGAAGCTGCACTGGTGTCTGGTTCACAACGCTTATCACTAAGGCATGAAAGCATGATCTCCTGCCAAGCCTCTCCTGTGGCACTCCTAGTAAAAAGTAAAAGAAAAAAGTTGCCAGACCAGACAAAATAATTGTAATTAAACGTCATATTTCCACCACAGAGTAATTCACATTTACACCAGAGTGTCATATATTATAGTTCCATTTATCATGTTTTAAAACTTGTGGTTCTTTGAGTAGTCCTGGGTGTGAGGTACTTTGGTGGGACCCAGGAGGTCCAGTAGAACAGATCTGTAAAACAGGTGTCATTTTAGCTATTCAGAACATATAACCAAAATCCCATCACACTTTTTAGGGGATTTTTTCAGGACATTTCTTTAGGTATTGTCTTAGAAACATTATATTGTGTTAATGAAAAGGTCTAGGCACTCCAGTAGTACAGAGTACTGTGCATAGATTCTGGAAGAATAATTCTCAGTGTGCTTCCATCAGATGCATAGCCAATTGCAGTGCTCAAGTCATTGATAGTCACAGGCTAGGCAAACCAACGGACTCCTCTATTCATACAGATATTTTAAGAAATTCAGGCTAAATGAATTAGAACTGGTGTAACTGCATAATATGACCGAAAACTGTGTAAAATGCAATAATGCTAAATTTAGGTGTGACTGAAAACAAAGTAACCACAAAGTGGTCAGACAGCTTTTAAAGAATAAAATAAGTACCCATGTATTCATTGTTCACTCAACTCATGTTCACACAACTCACCTGAAGAGTAACATAAGAGAACTAAAGAAACTTCTGAAATTGTTGTGCCTATTAATATGGCTGTCCTCTTCCAGGCGGATATTGCCAAACACCTAAGAGCAAGAAAACAATGACCAAACTATCGGGGATATCTAGTTTTCTATGTTTAAGAAAAACTTTTCGAACTGCTAATCTTACCTGCATCCCGATGATGGCATAGATGAAGAACAACATTGCAATGAGGAGACACACATAAGGAAGTGCCTGTTAATAAAGAAGATTGTTGTCATATTAAAAAGAAATAAATTATGTCATTTAACAGAAAATATTGCTATATTGCAGTGGCACAGTAACTGAGGTTCAAAATGCTTAAAATGCAGCATGTTCACCCTTAACAACCATATTTATATTAGTTTAAGGGAACACAATAAATATTACCCATTAGGCATAAGTTAGTTAGCTTCAAAGAGGAAATCTATTCCTTAATGGCCAGCACAATGACATCTAATTTTAGCAAGAAACAATCATCAGATGTAGCTTGTGATACCTTCATCTAGAGAACTAGCCATTATGACTTCTACATGTAAGACATTTCATAGGAACGTATCGTAAAAAAAAATATCCCTTTGCCAGTCGCTTAGTCACTTGCAAGAAATTTACCATGATCAGTTGGATTTTTCTAGGAATACAGCATTCCCATGGGAGATCTTTTTACTGAATCATAGCAATTTTCCAGCATTTATATTTCTAGAAGCTTGCCTTTAAGGGATGAACTGACCCTGTGTGTATTTATGCACAATATTTATAGGTACTCATAGGTAACTTTGTTTTAAAATAAAACCTGCTTTACATTCTATTCTAGAGTCTCTCACCTTATATTGGTAGGCAAAACTACACCTTAAATCAGTTATCCCCAACCAGTAGCTCACGAGCAACATGTTGCTCTCCAACCCCTTGGATGTTGCTCCCAGTGGCCTCAAAGCAGGTGCTTATTTTTGAATTACTTGCTTAGAAGCAAGTTTTGGTTGTATAAAAACCAAGTGTACTGCCAAACATTCTCTCCTGTAGGCTGCCAGTCCATATAGGGGTTACCAAAAAGCCAATCAGAGCTCTTATTTGACATCCACATGGACTTTTTCATGCTTGTGTTGCTCTCCAACTCTTTTTTAAATTTAAATGTGGCTCACGGGCAAAAAAGGTTGGGGACCCCTGCCTTAAATTCATGGGGGACTGGTTTTGAACTATAGGTGCTAAATTGTAGCAGTGAAGTTTCAATGAACCTTCACTGGTTCAAGGGTTGGGATAAAACTAGTTTTATTTTGTCTTTCACATTTCTCATTTTCCACTCATTCTTTATAACTCCGTTCAACAACCAAGTTCTAGAATCTTGTAGGCTGGATTTATTAGTTGTGTAGCTAGTAAATCAATGCCAAGTTTTTCAGGAAGGCTGACATACGTATATGTAGTGTAATTATGAACCAAAACAAATGTTTAATATTACATATAGAAATTATTCCACCAGATGCTAAATTATTTTCATTAAATGCGATTTTCATATTTTATTATGCTTGTTTTGTTTTATCACGACATTACTTAAATATCTAGTCTTTATGCACTGATCATCCCAAATTATGCATTTAAAACTATAAGAATCGTGTAGTCTGCTTAGTGCTTATTAGAATATTACTGCAAGCTGAATGGACAGAGGCTAAGCTGTACAATTTCTTGTTTCTCTTTTGAGTGTACAGGACAATGTCTGACGCACAAAGTAGTGTAAAAAATATAGATAAGCTAAGATACTCTTCTCCACACAGATAAGATGTATTATGTGTTTTCATTACCTTAAAGGACTGAACAAAAGTCCACAACAGGATCCGGATGGTGTACCCCTGTCGGAGGAGTTTAATAAGTCGTGCAGCTCGGAACAGCTTCAGAAAGCTCATATTAAAGCTGCTGGTGTTTACCAACTACAGGGTTGGAAAGCTACAGTCAAGAGATGTTTCAAAAGTACTTAAAACACACACAAACTAACCATTAACAATGTCAGCACAGTGGAGTAAACATGGTTCAAAGATGAGACTGCATTTTGTGTTTTGCTTTGTTTTTACTTTCTATCCTGTCAACAGACAGTACACAATATGTATTGGTAGAATTACGGCATAACCAGAATTATCAGTCATACATTTTATTATTGTTGGCCTTGTTTTAAGAAAGTCTAATACACAAATTCATACTTTTTAATATGTGAGTAAATGTAGTGGAAGAAATAATATATCACATATGCAATACTATAAACATCATATAATCTCTGTAAAACTTTATTTACCAGTAGGTCTTTCCAGCTGACCCAATGTCACCAATTCTGACTAGAGGAAATTAGGTTCCACCTAAATATCCAGAAGGGTTTTTTTACAGTGAGAGCTGTGAAGATGTGGAATTCTCTTCCTGAATCAGTTGTACCGGCTGATACATTAGATAGCTTTAAGAAGGGGTTGAATGGCTTTTTGTCAAGTGAGGGAATGCAGGGTTATGGGAGATAATTCAAAGTTGATCCAGGGACTAGTCCAATTGCCATTTTGAAGTCAGGAAGGAGTTTTTCTGCCTCTGAGGCAATTCGGAGAGGCTTCAAATGGAGTATTTTTTGTCTTCCTTCAGCTAGCAGTTAGGCAGGTTAAAATAGTTGATGGACGTGTGCCTTTTTCTTACGATGTTACTATGTATACAGTACATCAGGCTAATCAGTAACACCAAGTAACTAATTCAAATATGTTGTACTGTTCCTATTTGTAGCGTTTCTGACTGTGAGGTTAAAGTTACTCAGTATAACACAGGAGAATTTCTTGCTGGGATCTGTATTTCAGTCAATCTCACACACTCCAAGATGGAGGCCTCCTACGTTTAACTTTATATGTATAAAGCATTATTCTGAATTATTCTGCTGTGGAGACACCTAGAGGGTTATTTATTAAAGTCCAAACCTTAAAAATTTGAAAAAATATGAGTTTTGTTTACTATAAATACATATTTTTTGTGTAAATTTAATGGAAATAAAAAAGCTTGAATTTATATTATACCCCCAGGATGTAAAAAGTCTGAATCCGAAAATCTGCCATCTAAGACCTGCTAAGGTTTTATATATGTCAATGGGAGAAGTCCCTATCCTATTTGGAAGTTTCTGTTGTCTGCGCTTCAAAAATCTGACTACTTTGGGATTTTCAGGCAAGAATCTGAAAAATTCGGGCTTTTTGGGAAAAAGCCCCAAAAAATAGAGAGATTCAGGATAAAATCTCAAAAAATCTTATGATTCAGGTTTTCGCTTGATTTTAGCGAGTTTTTTTTAAATCAAGCTTTTTTTAATAATAAATAAGGTCAAATAGTGGATTCTAGTTTGGTCCGAATTTTTTTATTAAATCATAAAAATTTGGAATTTGATCAATAACCCCCCTAGTGTGCACCACATTATCTTACACTATGCAATAGCAAAAGTTATGTTTGCTATAGAAAGATTACTATAGTTTATATAAATATGCTACTGTGAAGCCATATGGGCATACATTTAATCTAAAAAAGGAGAAAAGGCACAGTTTACATAGCAGATAAGCCCTGTAATAGAATACAATGGCATTCTATACAATGGATCTGTTATCTGCTATGTAACATGTGCTTTCAATGGCTGCCCCCATGACCAAATACTAGCTTGTTTTATAAACTATAGTAGTACTAAAGCAAACACATTAGGTTGCACCAGTGCAGGGAAACAGTACATTATATTTACTTTAAAATAGCAATTTGTGTGGTGTTACTCTTTCTTTAAGGGGCAGTTCACCTTTAAAATTACTTTTAGTATGATATAGACAGCCATATTCCATGACTATTTGCAATACGTCTGATATTTTTATGGTTTTTGACATATCTACATTTTTCTCTGCAACTCTCAGGCTTGGAATTTTAACTGCTATAAGGGTGCTAGAGTTTAATTGCACTCCTAATAAGGCAGCAGTTTGAAAGTCAAGAAAGTCAAGTCAAGTGAAAAGCAAGATTAGCTATTATAAAATAAGAACAACATTTGATTATTTGGATGCTGGGGTCAGTGACCCTAACAATCATACATATTTAGCTGTGTGCTGCATAGGTATATCTATGACATACTAAAAGTTAATGTAAAAGGGACAATCCACTTTCAATGCAGAAGATGCAGCTTGCCTTGTGCATTTTAGATAATTACTGGACAGAAGAAGAAAAGAATATCATGTGAGCCTGAACAGATACTAATAAAGCCAACATGATGCTACTGGCATGTAACACCCTGTAAAAAAAACCATCAGCCAGACATCTCACCTTACTGTCTGTTAAAATGATTTCCGTGATGCTACCAATTACAGTAATGAAGTCAAAAATGTTCCACGTATCCCGAAAGTAATTCTGTGAGAAACAGAGCAGAGGCTTTTAGCTCATAACAGAATGATGCCAAATTATGTTTAACTGTCCTTGAGCAGCTTCATTTATCTAACCCAAGGGCAGAGATAATACAGACTTCCCACCATCCCCCCATCACTACAAAAATATATTGTTAATTAGCATCAAATACTCACCAAAAACCCAAATGCAATAATTTTGAGGATGCACTCCAGAGAAAATAGCATTGTGAATGCGATGTTCAGATACTTTAATGCAAGCTCATATGTGTATGGAGCGGAATAATACTGAAAACAATCATAGAAAATACGTTTTCCAAATATAGAGAAGATAATGTCATTTTATTTGCTCTGACTATACAGATCAACACTTTTAACAATTTAGTACATAGTCCATGCACCACTTTTTAACTAATAAAAGATACAAAGAGATTCGCTATTCCAACATCACTTTAGATGGGTCATAGAATAAGACTGTAATGCTTGGTATCAGAACACTGTCTTACTTGTCTAAATCTGTTCATAATTCTCTTCTTTTCACAAACATAGTTGAGACAAAAGTACATTTTTTTGTGACTTTTGTTTTGTATTATTACATTTTAATGGATATTCTTTTCTTACCTTCATCATAAGTACCACTGTGTTTAGTGCAATCATAGCCATAATGGTATATTCAAATGAAGGGGAGACCACAAAGTGCCAGACCCGATACTGGAATGTGTGTCTGTTCTGTGGCATGTATCGTGTAAGCGGCTTGGCACTGATTGCAAAGTCTATGCAGGCTCTCTAGGTAAAGTAAAGTGAAGTAAATGCTATTAGACATAGGTGATATACCACATAGACATTATAATGATAACTGTGCAAACAAACAGTTTAAAACTTCTGTGTAAGAATGAGCTAATACTGTTAAACCCATATGCAGTGAGCAATAGTTCCATTTGAAAAACTTAGAAGTGTTACGTAGCAGTAAGGTATACCATTCATGTACAAGTAATTTTGATCGATGCCCATGAAAATAGAACAGATATTGGTTCCATTATCCAGAAAACTCCTAAATTATGGAAAGGCTATCTCCCATAAGACTCCATTTTATCCAAATAATCCAATTTTAAAAAAAAATAATTTTCTTGTTCTCTGTAATAATAAAACAGTACCTTGTACTTGATCCCAACCAAGATATCATTAATCCTCATTGGGAGCAAAACCAGCCTATTGGGTTTAATCCATGATGGAAAGCTTAAATAATTTGTTTTATTAAGCTTCTTGTGCAGTAAGTTCATTTATAAGTTAATTTATATTTAGTTTATATTTAGTATACAAAATACAGCATTATTCTATTTTAGACTTTAGTTGCCCTTTAACAATATGGAGCTCTGTATAATTTTTCAGCCTATTAGTTTAAAAAAAATGCTTTAAGGCTCTAGCTACATCAGTAGAGGAATTACACAACCTTGAAAGGCATAAGAGATCCTGTCACACACTACAAGTATTCACAATGCTTTGTGCATTCCACTTTCACAGCTTTACTGGCATTGTGCTTCCTAAGCTTTGTGTAAGAACTGAGTATGTGTCATTGAGTTGTTTTGTTGGAAAAGATCAGAAAGTTAAACAACAATCACCTCATTCTTCTCTAGGGAACACTCCTCCATCATCTTGTCTCCTTGCTCCTGGAATGTGATGATAATCAGAGCCACAAATATATTTACAAAGAAGAAGGGGAAGACCACAAAGTAGACAACATAGAAAATGGACATCTCCATGCGGTTGCTTCGACTGGGACCCCTATCTTCTTCTGTTATATCAACGGAGTGCTGCAGAACCCTTGATGCAGGAAAAAATATTTCAGAATTACAGTGGGATTAGCCAATGTTATTTTACCCTCAGATACTGTCAGCATACTTACTGAGGCCAGCCTTCCCCTGTTGATACAGTAAAGAGGGTAAGAAGAGCCCATATAATGTTGTCATAATGGAAATCATGTCTTTTCCATTCCCTTCGCTTCACCTCCATCTTGTTCTTTTCATGATCTATGTAGCTCCCTCTAAATAGTACAAGAAAAAAAACAGAATTTTACTGCTGGTGTCAACTCCTTTAATTCAACAAGGAAGTAGGTTTCAAAATTGGAGACAAAAATAAAGGAAATCAAAAATGAAGGATAATGCAGTATAGAGGACACAAATGAGATCAAATATTTTGGAAATATCACTGGAAGAAGGGCACGTTTTGTCCCAAAATGTTCAGTCTTAACAGTTTTCAATAAACTAGGGGAAGGCCTCACATTTTTGCACCTTTATTGACGATGGCATCTAATTTTTGGTGTATTGTACTCCCTCTGCTTTAAAAATACCATCACAAACCCACATGCACATGGTCTAATACACAAAATGATCCTGTTCACAACATAACCAAATGAATTTTGTAGTGTCCAAACTTACATGCACTCTTTCTCTGTCTCCTTTGAGCTGTCTGTACAGTAGAAGAACTTGCCCTTAAACAGCTGCACAGCAATGACAGCAAATATGAACATGAAGAGTTTGTATACGATGAGAATATTAAAGACGTTCTTTAAAGAGTTAACAACACAATCAAAGACTGCCTGGGGAGAGAAAAAGAGGTTTTATGTTCACAAGAAATATTCAATGCCATTTCTAATAGACACACTGTTGCAAATTGTGTTTCATGCACTGTTTCAATGAAAGAGGTTTTCCGGCAATTTTTGACATCCACAGGTTTACCAACTACTTGGGTGTGTATGCACTGAGAACCCTAGTGGCATATTTACTAATGATCTAAAGTTAAAAACTGGAGAATTTTTGGCAAAAATTAAAATTCAGATTTACTAAAAGGTACCACCATTTTGGCATATTAACTTTGTGAACAGTCACATAAATTAACAATAGGGAAAATTCAGGCTAGCAAACTACCACTATAAAGATAGAGTATCCACTTTTGCATTTCATTATTAGTGATGGGCTAATTCGCAGAATTTTTTTTTTTCAAAATGCATCAGTCAATAGTGCAGAATTCTGCATTGAAATCCATTTCTCAAAAGAACAAACAGATTTTTTTTTTATATTTCAAATCTGACACACAGGGCTAGACATATTGTCAATTTCCCAGCTGCCCCAAGTCATGTGACTTGTGCTCTTACTTCAGTCACTGTTTACTGCTGTACTGCAAGTTGGAGCGATATCACCCCCTCAAACACCCCACCCCCCAGCAGCCTAACAACAGAATAATGGTAAGGTAACCAGATAGCAGCTCCCTAACACAAGATAACAGCTGCCTGGTAGATCTAAGAACAGCACTCAGTAGTAAAAACCCATGGCCCACTGTGTTCCATTCAGTTACATTGAGAAGGAAAAACAACAGCCTGCCAGAAAGCAGTTCCCTCCCAATGTGCTGGCACAAGTCACATGACCAGGGCAGCTGGGAAATTGACAAAACTGTCAGATTTCAAATCTGAATATAAAAAAAGAGTTAGCTCTTTTGAGAAATGGATTTCAGTGCAGAAGTCTACTGGAGCAGCACTATTAATTGAAAAAAACAAAACATGTTTTCCCATGACAGTATACCTTTAATGGTATCTAAGCTGCATAAATCCATGTAGCTGGTGGGAAAACCCTTCTATAGATTTTCTTTTCTATGTAAAAATTAATCTTAAAACATGATGCTCCAGATTTCAGAAGGATCACTCATTTGGAAAACCTACCAAGCTTTTCATATAATAGATTCCTACCTGTAGCTATTAACTCTGTACCACCTTGCAAGTTTAAAACTAGAAAATCTAAAGTAGGTGATATCTTTTATTTGTTAATTTAGTAGATTATAAAACACAAGCTTTTGGTGGACAACATAGGCCCTTGCTTCAGGCATGGTAGATAAAAAAGCTGAAAAATCAGGACACTTACACACAGTAGCATTGAGTAAAAGAAATTGTTAGCATTCTATCATGTATGAGTAAAATCATTCCTGTACAGATATTGATCAGCCTCCCTTAGCCAGGGTCCTCTGTACAGGTTAATGTAATTAACACGTAGTTGTGAGATGACAGAAGACCCGAGTCAAGTGTAAGAAAGTCTTCTGAAGTATGTTCACTGGGTGCAGATCAGTCAAATTCATATCTGGCCAGAAAGCTTGCAAGGTTGTCTGACAGCCAGGGAAATGAAATCAGAAAGGCTGAAATGTGCCAACTTTTATTTCACGAATAGACCTATTAAATTCACAAGATGCCTAAATGTTTGAATTTTGTAATGTTACGTTAATGATTAACTTGCCCATTTTTACTACAGACCCATGGCGCTTTATACAAATATCTGCCGGCATTTTATCACATTAGTGGCTTTAGGCACATGCAAACTATTCAGTAGCCTACGGTGTCCATTTCCCTAGGGGAACCAGACTGCTTTTTAAATGTTGTATTTGTTTGATATACAAAACATATCATTTACAGAGGGTAGCATGTACCGTATTTTTTGCTCCTTAACTTTCCTGTGCCTGGTTACCACCTGAGACTGGTGACATCATTGGAGTCATGGAATTAATGCCAAGTAGAGCTGCATCTTACTTGCTCCTGACCATGTGAAAAGTACTTATCTGGAGTACCATTATTATAAGTACCACTGTCTTACCATTTATTTTACATTCTGTAATAAACACTGTAACATACATTTATCCAAACTGAAGAATAGAGTATCTCAGAAAAATTATAATTCAATAAAGTCTTGGTTAAAGAAAAAAAAAAAACGCCACTTCTGGGTTATTTATTTTACCGACACTTTTGTGAATTCCCCCCTAAGACTTAAGATCTTGAGTTTCATTTTAGCCCTCTGTCATTATAAACCTCATGTCTCTCTACAGGAGAGTGAGGAAAATATGAAATCAGATTCAGACAAAACTGGAATTGATAGTGTCTTGTGTGTCAATTTAAGCCAAACCATTTCATCCAGTATATATTGAGATGCCATTTACCTGCACGCAACTAGACCTGTGGTGATCGCAAGCGGCACAGCACTGATAAGCAATGCTGTAAATTTTTTTTTTTTATAAATGTTTCATATTACCTTCAGTTTTGGCAGGCGTTTGATGGTCTTTAGTGGACGAAGCACCCGTAACACACGTAGAGACTTAATAGTTTTGATGTCCCGGCCTTTGTTAGTCCTATGATATATACAACAAAGAGATTAGAAACTGGTAAAGAAAGAAATATTAGTTCATGGATCATATGGCTCAAACAGGATGACAGCCAGACACATCTACATTAGACACAGAGCCAAGATACAGTTTGAAACCCTGCTGTGACATGAAATGTCATAAAAAATGTACAGTTATGCTCAATGAGATGAAATAAAACAGTAGTCATAAATGCTGCTGGATTTGTTCTGCATTACCCCTGTGGCACATCTTTACACAAAGTGGACACAGGAGTATTTAGCAGAAGGATAGATGTGTTATCCTTATACACAATGTGTTATAGTAAAAAGCAAAAACTCACAATGGCTTGATTTATCTGTTGTACAGCAAGACATATTTAAGAGCATATTTACCCCAAAACATTCCTGTCCGAGATCCCATAAATGAGCATCAAATTAGCAGTTGTTTTAGGATAGAAAGTGAGAAAAGGAACATGTAAGAATAACACATGCAAATAGGAGTATTGCACGGCCAAACACTAGCTGGGTCACCCAAGAACTTGACTTACGCTAAGGCAAACGCAATTAAGGCTCCCACAACCACCACAAAATCCAAGATGTTCCAGAGGTCACGAAAGTAGGAGCCCTCGTGTAAAATCAAACCTTGGTCAATCATCTGTGGGAAAGACATGTGTCTGAGTGCCAGCTATCTATATGCAGACTGTAGATAATATTGATCACGAGGTATACTGTCCTTTGTGGTCCTGACTGTGGGTGTATTTCTTTTTCCCTATCTTATGACTTCATAATTTATTATTGGGGAAGAATACATTTAATTATTTTTTTCACTTTGGAAATACATTTGGGAAGTCTTTTCAGTCTGTTGGCAACTGCAGCACAGTGCTGGACTGTAAGCTACTTGACTGCATCAGAGCAATAAAAAATAAAAAAGTACATAAAACCCAATTTCACAAGCTCCCTTGTTTGCTAGCTTTTGATACTAGTTATATGATGATGGGCTGCTTGCGTGTTGCTATAAGTAATGAAGATTTACCAAACTCTTTGGGTGAGTAAAGCGGGGAAGTTCCACTGCAGTTTATTCAAGTCACGTGACTTGAATAAACCGCAGGGGAACTTACCCGGTAAATCTTCATTACGGATAATTAGGAGAGGTGCTGATCCCTCCAACCAACACAGGGTAATATCGTTTGCAGAGGCAGAGGGTACAGGTAACTTGTTTGCATAGTGTTGCTATAAGGGCCATTCATACCTTAATAATCATCTCAAAAGTGAAGACTCCTGTAAAAACATAGTCAAAATAGCGAAGAACCTGAAAAAGAACAGCAGACAGAGTAAAAATCAAAACATCAACTTAATTATGGCACACAAGTCGTAACAGTGACATGGAATCTGTAAGAAAAAAAAATAAGACAGCATATTTTTAACTGGGCAGTGAGGATTTTTACTCACTTTGTTGCGGTCTGAGTTGGTTAGAACAGGATCCTCCGCTGCTAAGGCAATGCTACTTGCTGCTATTACCAGCAGGATGCTCATCTCAAAGTATCGTAGATTAACAATGTAATGGCATACTTTTCTTATGCTATAAAACAAACAAAGGTCTACAAATAAGAAATGTGGCAAAACTGCAAAAGAGAGCTTAATGTTTTGTGTGCAGAACATGTCAGACAGATTCCTCCATATAGATTTTTACAGTAAAAATTGTGAATAAATATTAAAATGAAAGTGAAAACAGAATAAATACCACCATACATACACATACAATGTGCAAGGACAATACTCTTGACCACAATTCGTAGATATATGAAAGAACATTCAAAGACAAAACAACACATCAACACACCAATGACAGCAGGAATTCTATTTGTATCTATGCCTTGTAAAGCACTGTGTATATTTGTGGTAAATACACTACAATATATTTGCATTTTTATACCCACAGACACTTCCACTGCACTCCACTCATCATCTATGTGCTTGACAACCTCAGTCCCTTTCTTACTAAATCTCCTCATCTTAGGGAGCAGCACCCTATGGGGAGGACCCAGCTTATTAAGTAGCATGAGGTCCCATGATTTCCGAAGGCATCCTGCATACAACATTCTTGTATGCTCCATTACATTTTGTTCTATAGCAACCCACCTAATTGTATGCTTTTCCCTGCACATCTGCTTCCTCACTTCATCAGTACAACCCAGCCCTATATTTGCAGAGAAAAGATGATCTGCACATAATTATTGGCCCCTCCTTCACATATTCAGAGCACTCTAACTGTTAAAGCAAAGCTGCATGAGGTTTTGGACAGGCGGCAGGAGATACATACAGTACATCTGACAAACGGAACCAGCCATAAATCTCTTCCGTATATTGGCAATGAAAGCAAACTATTCAGTTGACCAGCTAGCTTGATTGTGAGACTTGGTAGCTTTGCTTTAGAGTAGCATTAATATGTGATTTTTTTGTACAAAATACTGCTGTTACAGCTTAGCAGGGCTTTTTAAGCACCACTTTATGATTTATTTACTGATAATTACTCTGCACAGGTGTTTTTAGAGATATTTAGTTATAGGTAACAAATATGCTTGGATATACTATTTAAAACTAGTGAATAGTATCTTTTGTCTCATGCTCAGATTATATAATATGCTACTTTTCCCCTTCCCCTATAAATAATGAAGGAAAATAGTACCTTGTCTGAATGGAAGGCAGAGCTAGGGATTACATATGAATTGTTGTGCAGAGTTGATTGCACTAAAGTATGCAATTACAACACAGCATATAATATACATCCTCATGTAGAATCACAGGGTGGTTCGAGAATTACATTGAACTTCCACCTGCTCTGATTTTTGTTTCACAATTTTTTTCCTTATTGGTGGTGGATGATTTAGAAGGTGCTACTAGAATAATGCAACTGTCAGCTATGACATCAAATCACCTGCCCTTCTGTGCAGGAGATATATATGATTACATGGATGTGCATGACTTTACTAGGGCACTATACGTTGCACTTGCTCTGGACCAGGCATAACATACAAGACTGTCAGGTCCCTGTAAATGTTATGGTAGCTACACACTATAATCATTAACTACATCCCAAGCTATACCTATTCAGATTCTCACAGCATTAGCCATTGCTTAGCCTTATATTGTGTTATTATCTGCAATGGTGTGTCTGAAATTGCACAGATTGCAGTTCAACTGCCAAATAAACATAGTAATTACATTTTATGAAAACAGATACATTTCACTGTCCTTTATTCTTAGGATGTAAAAAATGAATAATTGTTATATGATAAATGAATTATAGCAACATTAATTGTGTGTTCTGCCAATAGTTTGCAGAATTCTCTGACCTCTAGTATTTGCAAATTGCCTCCAAAGCATTCCATAATTGCCCTAAAACAGAATACTTTTGGATGGAAAATTTAGGTACTTTTTTTTTGGTCTATTTAGAACATTTTTATGTGCTAAATGTAAAAATAAAAAAATACATGTGTATGCATTTTGGTGGTAATGTTTGTAAATAACCCCTTAAGTCTTACAAAATTGCAGCCAACATTGTATTCCCGAACGTTCCGCTTTATGTTTAGACATTTGGCAATATATTATAGTCCTAAAATTGGTTTTACCACATCTATTTGTATTTGTCTTAGCTTTTATTTCACATTGGTGTCCCACTGTGCTGAATGTAAGTCTTGTTTGCCTTTCCAAAAAGGCAAATTGCTAAGGACTAGTGCCAAAAAAGTGCCCATGTCCTGTTCCCTTGAAACGTTTGGGTATAGTTAGGCAGTAATTATAATTTAGGGAGAACACATATCTTATATAGATACTATACAGAAAAGACAGGTAAACAGCAACTCTTACAAGATTCAGACATACAGACGTACGGATTGGTGGAGCTGAAGATGAGCATTGAACTGTACGGTACAATGGCTTTGGGGGACTCCAGCAATTTCTCTTTTCGTTTTATAGATCTTTCTTCTCCATCCTCAGTGTCCTCCTCTATTTTTTCTTGCTGTGAAGATCCAAAGTTGACTTCTCCATCCCTTCCTTCACTCACTGTAAAAAGTCATAGGTCAGAGGGTCAAAAAGTAGCAATTTTCATTGTGTGAAATTTTTACGCTAATTTGGCATGTAATGGAGAAACATTTTGGCAGAACTGTGTCCCTTTAGATATTTTAAAACTGCAATTTCATTCTTTTCCCCACTGGAACATTCTAGCAATTACAGTTAAACAAATTTTGAAGGGCAGCAGTTTTGACATCCCTTTGGGATGTTTGCTTAAATATGGGGTGAAACTCAACAGAAAACAGAGATATACAGAGAGTGAGACGAGTCCTCACTCTGTACCACGGTGCAGTCGGTGGGCACTCCAGTATCTGGTAAGGTAATGACTGTGCTTTCTGTGACTCGCTCGGTGCTGCTGGACACATCTGGCAAACTGCAGCTGGTTGGATTAGGGCTTTCCTGGCTCTGAATGCTGCCCAGCAGAGCCTGCTCACTGCAATCCAAATCAGGAGGGCTACTGTCCTTCTCCTGGCTGTTCACATCCTGCAGGGGAGTATCATTCAAGACAATACCCTCACAACCCAAAGTCTTATTTCTTCCAAGCCAAAACAATGGTAGGACATGTAAAAAAAAAAAAAGAGATTTATCGTTGAGAAATGAGTTGAAGGATATTAGCTGTTATAAAACTAGAAAGTGCTTTTAAGTTTAAAAATTATTTTAAGTTTAAAAAGATATGCAAAGTAAATCTAGGGATATATGCCAATATGGAGAGTCTGCATTGCTACAATTAGTTTCTCTATAAAGAACCACCAACACGGCTCAAGATGGACAAACAGGATGACAGATGCAAATATTGGAACCCAGTTTCTGTGGGCTAAAAGTCAAATGTTATCAAGCCACCATATGCAAAATCACATGATTTGGAAGCAAATGTACTAACATTTGAGAATTGCTTTATTTTTTCTCACTGGACATCATCTGTGAGAAATCTCAGGCGCCTTTTCTCTCTCTCTTTTTTCGCTCACATTTTTGTTTGTCAGCTCAGATTTCTAGTGAGGTTTCTGATAGGCTTCTATAGAATGGATTTAAGGTGGCCATAGACGCACAGATAATATCGTACGAAACGAATTTTCGTACGATATTCGGTGCGTGTATGGTGGGAAATGAGCCGACCGACATCGTCAGAGGATTAAGATATCGGTCGGCTGCTTGATCGGACTGGACGGAAAACTTTGATCGGATGCCTTTGAAAGCTCCCTGAATATCGGCCATTGTTAGTGCTGAATCGTCAGATACAAGTAGAATTCTATTGTTTCTACCAGTTTATCTGACGATTCAGCTCTACACGTGTGTGTTGAAACGAACGATCTTTCTTGGAAAGATCTTTTCCGAGAAAGATCGTAATTGTTACGTCTATGGCCAGCTTTAGTTACTTAAAAATGTTCTGGTATATTAGTAAATCCACTACAATAGAATGATTTGCTAAAATAAATTATGGTATTTGTCATCACTAAGCTCCTAAAACATTTAGGTAAGACACTAGAAAATTGATCAATCACCGAAACGTCTTGATATGTGGGTGAAAGAAAATATTGAGCTAAAAGAGTAGTCTAAAACTGATAAATCTGCTCCTCCTTTCGGGGATTAGTGTACCTATGCAGCTAAGTAGGCTTACATATAACAAAAAAAGCCAATTAAGTAAGTTAAACCAATAAAATAAACAAATCAAAGTATTTAAACAATAATAATGAGTATTGCCAAAGCTTTTGCCGAACTACAACCTGAACAATATGATCATGTTGGAGGTTGATATAAAATATAAAATCAGTAATGATTTAACCATGGTCATGTCACTAAAATTGCAACCCATACCAAAGTGTTTAAATTAATTCTAAATTATTGAAGGAATGCTAGAGGATATTAAACAGAAAATAAACAGAACCTTGAAATCCTTACCTGTCTGGAGGATTTCTTGAGGATATGCAAATCTTAAGAGGCTCGTCATCCACCCCTCTGACTTCTTTGGCTTCTTCATTGGTCTTCTCTTCTGGAATTGTTCTTCCATCCTCTGCGGTCACTTTGTCAAGACCCCCTTCTCTGCTTGCTGAGGTGCTGTTTGGATTGCTACACTGTTCGCGACCTTCAGTTCTAACTCTTCTATGACGGCTGCGTCTCTGACTTTGTCTACGGCGCAGTGCTTCCTCCGGCGTTGTTCCATTTGGCTCAGTGTTTTCAGTATTTTCATGCCTGGATTTCTGCCGCCAGTGTTCCCTGAGATTTCTATGAGAAGGGCTTCCTTCTCCTTCTGGTGGTCCTTCCACTGGGGTTATAACCAGTTTTACATTTTGATCCCCTTCTTCTTTTTCTGTTTTTTGTTCATCAGCTTCCTTGGACTTGCGATAGATACTGGAGTGTGGATTTAGAGCTGCCAGTTCTTCGCTCTGAATAGCTTCTTGACTAGACATCTGTATGTGCCTCCTTAGCTGACTTGTGCGTTGTTCCCATATAGACATTGTGTGCCTTTTTCTGCGATCATTCCTAGGAAAACATAGATGAAACAAATAATTGAATGTCATTGACCAACTGAAGTTTATTCAGTTCACTGGATTGCTGCATGTGCATTTTCGTATATGTCAATAAATATCACATCACCAAAGCTGCTCATATCTCATTTCCTCATTTAAGTTAACCATTAAACCCTCTCTTATACTGACGTCTCAGAGCACATTAAAAGTCCTGGGCCCAATTTCCAATCCTAATTCTTCATCAGAATAATCTGTGGATGCATAAGGGGACATATAAATTAAGTTGAATAAGATATAAAATAAATTTAAAATAGATTACAAATTTACTACTTTACAGCCTTGTGACAACAGTTAAAATGGCCAAGAAACTTTTATTCTGATCCTTAAAAGGCTTCAGTAGACTTTTGATGGATTGGACTACAGAAACACACCAGACACTATGGGGCGCATTTATTAACATTGGTGCCAAGCATCACCAGTGATATTGCATATAGCAACCAATCAGATCTTTGCTTTAATTTTCAAACTTGCAATTGCTGATTGTTTGCTAATGGCAACAACACCTATGATTTTTGTCTCCAATGTTAATAAATACACCCCTATATGTTAAGCATGGGTTAACTGAAAGATGATTTATTATTATTGATCCCACACAGTATCCAGTCATTTTGCATTCTATTTTTTGTGTTTGTACTTGTGGAAGAGTGGTATACATGATCTGTTTGTGGCTCAACTATATGGTTTATGATCACAGTAGCCAAATTACAAAGCAGACACAGACATAATTTTAGAAAATAAATACTCAGATCTAAAAACTGTATGAGTGAGCTCGCCCTCACACACAAACATGCATCAATAAATTCCAGAAAATTTCCTTGTGCATCCCACATAACACATCAGAACATGATTGTTCCATGCCTATGAATGATTCAGTGATAAGTCTGTGACAAGGAAGCTATGAATGTTGCAATGGAACAAAAACATTAAATATGTTAATAATGCTATGTGCCAACATATACCCTTAAGCACATGTCCAGAAGAACCACTTATGTAACTTCATCTGTTGGATGCTTCTCAATATCATGCAACATTTAGCAGGTAATAAAATGCACTGTAACATATGACCTTTTCACAAACTTGCAAGAGCTTCTGTTATTGTAAATGATCACACTGTAACAATGTAATTTGTATACTGTGGTACAATATATATTTCAAATGGCTTACTATGTTTCTTGTAAGTAGCGCTTCCCTAATCTTATGTTGTATATGCTACACAACAGTTAAAAAAAGCATTATAAAAATGAAGAACTGAGATTATATCCACCTATCAACTAATAAAAATGGCTACACATCAAATGTAGAATTACAGTGTGTGGAACTGTTGTATCTACTACTGGGAATTAGCATCTAGGACTTACGGAGTCAAGCATATTTTTGGATGGAGGTGAGGAATTAACCAATAAGTTGGTGTTCAGCCTGACCAATTTATACATATGCTGTTATGTGTGGTAATGATACTTCTGAGGTTAATGTTCCACAAATTTTTCCTTGATCATTATATGTCTTAGAGTTTCTTTACTTGGGAATCTACATGGGAACAGTCTTATGCAGTATATAATTGTTTTACATTTGGAAAATTTGATATGACCTCCGCTGTTCATATTTGAACAATAGTTGGCCGACTGTGTGTAGTCTTGGGCATATCTAATAGGTACCCAGGTACTTAATAGCATATACATGATGTTATAACAGATGAGCAACATGGTGACACCTGACTGATAATTGAGTCCATTATGTGTCTGGTGTGTGTGGCTTATATTAATGTGTGTGTGATTTAAAAAAAATTATATGAGGATTAAATAAAGGAATTTGCCATTACTTGTACATTGTTTGGGTGTAGATCCTTGCATATAAGGGTTTTTTATTTTTTCTCATATTTAGAAGTATTCATTGCACCTAGTAAACGTCTACCCAATTGGGTTAATTTGGGACAAGGTCTTTCAATTTACTGAGTGCATCATAAGGTTCTAGGGTGGTCTTTTTTCTTTGCTAATGTAGAACTGGTAAGGGCTAAGCAGTAACTACAGTGTGTGGAATTGTTGTATCTACTAGAAAGTTTTGGGTAGAAATAGAACTCACTCAACACATGATGCGTTAGGTGCAGACATGGGGCTGACCTCCTTGGCTTTTTGTAATGCATGCTTCTGATTGAAAGCTTCCTCTTCTTCTTGCTCATCCTAGATAGAACAATGCCAATATAAATCAAATACCCACATCACTGAATATCTTTTCATATATTTTCATTTGTTTGAATGTTTTTTCAGTTTTGGTTTCAATAAATTATCTCAATACATTTCTACCTTATCATGCAACTAAATTCCTGATATAACTGTATTTCTATTTTTAAACAAATTCATCCAAGCACATGCTCAGCATACTGTAACCGTGCTCAATATTCAAACTGTCAAACAAATCTTACCATCACTGCATAAATTCCATTTGCCCAGAGCGTAAAGTTAGTCTAAAAGACCTCATTACCCAGTAATTTATTTCTTTTCTTTAAAAACAGTCTGCCGTAGCAAACAATTGTGCTTCAAAATAGATTTAGTCAAAGGGGAGATCAGATGACAAAGAATTAGGCTGCATTGCATACCCACCTTAGTTAACTCTTGTGCATTAGCCAGGTTGTCCACAGCAATGGCAAGAAATACATTTAGCAGAGTGTCTGACAGAGTTAAGAATAAAACACATTCATAAAACAGAGACGCTGTCTAGAGAGGGAACATAGGGGTAAACTGAAAGATTTAGGAACATATTGCCACATAACTAAAATGATAAGCTTGAGTGAGTGTAATTGCTGTACTGAGGGAGGGGAACCATAAATATACTTGTAAGTAGTAAAACTTCTCATTAAAAATTGGACTGCATTAGTCTTGCTCTAAAGAGTGGTAATGGATATTTTTGTGCTGGCAGGATTACCAGCAAAAGCATGTAAAGAAAATACCAATATGGCTACACTCTTCACAATTCTTTGCATATTAGCTGTCACATGGCTATATATCTCTGATCATAATTATTTTGCATAAATAAAGTTATATTCTTTATATCCTCAACAGCGCTACGCAACAAGTTGGCGCTATAGAAATACATGTTAATAATCCTCTAACTGGATACAATTCCCAAAGAGGGTAAGGACAATAAAGTATATGGAAGACCACATTCCAGATCGAACACCACCCTGGGAGCGAATACCATTGTACATCACTTCATTCCAATCTTCTCCTGTCAAAATCTGAATGAAAATGGATACAAATCAAACTTAGATGCACAAATGTCAAGTTTGCAGTGTGAGCTGGGTTTGTGTCTGGTGACACTTCTAGAGAAAACATCAAATATCTGTGTAAACACTAGCTCAATTTTAAATGAGCTACATTTTGGGGCAAATTTACTATTATTCCTTAATTAAAAACGATAAGCATTCGACTATCAAATGCTTATTGAATAGTTTTAGGCTATTTTTACTTCGATATTTGATTTCTCGATGAAATCGTATGATCGATGAAATTTCCTCCGATCAATCGAAAAATTTGTACGAATCAAATATGAATGGTATTCGAGCAGGTGATAGAAAAAAAAGCCTATGGGGGACTTCCCATAGGCTTCTATTGCAATTCGGTAGATTCAATCTGAGGAAGAAGGCAGTCGAATAAAAATTTAAAGTTAAAGTGCTTCGATCATTGAATGGTCGCATTATCGAATATCCGATCATTTGATCTATTCAATACGCTCAAATTTTGCATATATTCGATGATCGAAGTGGCCCAATTTGCATATTCGAAAATCCGAAAAAATCGTACAATCGGAATTCGATCGAATTCAATAGAACTCCGATCTATTCACGTGAATTTTTTAAATCTGCCCCTTATAGTAATGTGAAGGCAATGCTTTCTGCAAATGCAGAATTAAAGAAGACTTAAAGAATACAGGCATGCAATATATTAGCCAGTGTGTTTAGGAGTTTTTTTTATTTGGATCACAATTTTTGCAAATCAAACAAGAATGAAGAACTTTTTGTGAAACAGTGCACCATGAGCCATTGTCAGACTTTAGATTATTTCTGGCAAACAGATCCAATATTACAAAATACAGTAAAATGGATCCAGTAAAATTCACAAAACAAATACATATTATACCTGGAATACAGTCATGATGGCTGCGGGGAACGTATCAAAGTTTGCAGATGGAGTGCCATCATTAAAATTAAATCTGTAAGTGGGAAAAAACAAGTTTTCTTGGAAGATGGAGAAAATATCTATGTTGCCAAAATCTGGAAATGCATTTTTAAAAAAGACAGGAAGCTCAAAAAAACATACATTGAACAACTACCATATACACAGTTAGGTAAATAACCGTATATTCACAATTATGTTAGGTGAACTACTGTAAGTGGAAGACTATTATTTTTTATTTTACATAAATATTAAATATATGATTGAAACTAAAAATATTTTAGTTTCCTAACTAACCTAAAAACCAGCATTATCTATTTATATATAATATATATAAATGATTTTGCACAGTGCCAGTTTAGTTTTTACTATGAATCCACTTGTAAGCAATCCAGGATCATGTAATATTCTATATATATATTAACACAGAGCAATACTAAACTTAAAGCTAAACTGATCAAAATAAACAGCACATTACATGAGTTTTATACATAAACAATGCAATATATTTAGTTTTTATATTGAGATTGATTGTCTTATATATGTAGTTGTTTTTGTGAACAAAAATATTTTCATTTAAATCAAGCTTGTCTTTTACCTGCCACCATATAACTGCATTCCTAGGAGGGCAAACACAACTATGAAGAGGAATAGAAGGAAGAGCAGGCTGATGATGGACTTCATAGAATTCATCAGGGAGACTACCAGGTTCCTTAGTGAGGCCCAGTATCTGTGAAATATATAGCATAGTGACTA
The DNA here is from genome assembly GCA_024363595.1 of Xenopus borealis. NCBI lineage: Eukaryota > Metazoa > Chordata > Amphibia > Anura > Pipidae > Xenopus > Xenopus borealis. Next base: position 93,621,069 of record CM044437.1, read on the forward strand.
GAGAAGTGAAAGGGTAAGCCACAGAAACAGTTCCTGGGCATGGTATCTGTGAACTACAGAACTATCTCTTGGAATATATTGTTGCATAATGATTATCTAAGATTCGTGGTGGAATTTCAAAATATGATTCTTACTTTGTTATTTTAAAGATTCTCAAAAGTCGGAGAGCTCTTAGAACACTGATTCCAAAGGAAGTCCCTGGTCTAAAGATGGCCCAAAGTACTTCCAATATACTACCTAATGTGACCTGTGGGAAGAAAAATAGATACCATGAACGCCTATTCCTATATAGGAAGGAAATAAAGATGAATCTCACATGTTAAAATCAAAGCACGTGAATCACGCTGAGGCTTTGTCTGTGAGGTGCAGGGAGACTTAATGCATATAAAGATATTAATACATAATATATGTATTTTATATATATAGAGCTGTGTGTATACACACACACATAGAGCATTATAGGTATTGATGAAAGCAAACATTCTCACCCCACAATCAAAGCAGTTGAAGGAGGAGTGAAAGTAAAGACGTGGGCCCATTCCATACATTTTAAAAGCCATCTCCACCAAAAATAATCCAAGAAACAGAAATTCTGCATAGTCTGTAAGAAATGTAACAAAACATTTGCTCCACTTTACATCAAAGATCTGCTCCACCACTATGAGTCATCTGCATCTCATAACAGCTAACATTTTCATCAAAGTATTTGTTGTAAACCTACAGATTGCTAGAACTATTGTTCATCTAACAGAAAAGAAAAGTTAAAACTTACAAAGGACATTAGAGAGCCATAGGGTCTGGTTGTGGTGGACAATAGCCACACAGAAAGTGTTAAGTGCTACCACTCCCAGGACCATCCAGTAGAAAACCTGGGATTTGATCATGTGACGAACAGAGACGCGCAATAGTCGTTCCTTGTGACGAAAATATGATGCCCCATCCATTTTGGCACTCTTGATGCTTGCTCTAGCAAGGGGGGTGCCTATTGAACCAATAAAGAGCAGCCAAGTTAAAACACTTATTTACATACCTGTTTTGGTTGAGATATTTTGTAGGGCACTAGCTGCTATAAACTATAACTAATGCAAAACAGGTGTATTAGGAGGATAGTATGTAATTCACTTTTTCCCATATATCACATGGTTAATTTCAGTGTTGCTCTTACCAACAGATGATATGTCAACACAGTGGTCCTCACTAGAGTCCCTGTTCATGGCTTCTGTTCTACTTCGTTTAATGGTTGCTCGCCGAAGAACTTAAATATGTAAGAAGCAATGTTAAAATCCCCACCATGCAATTCAAATTACAATTATAAACTGTAGCATGGGCATTATTGTTACCTTCTAAGGCTGAGGTCCCAGAATTTTTATTTTCTTCTGCCAACATAACTTCCTCTGGATGTAAAGAAAAACAGGAAAGTGACAAATGGAGGGTAAGATATGTACATGGTGTGTATATATATGTATATATATATATATATATATATATATATATATACACAAACAAATATATCTGTAGACTTTTTCATTATGGTTTTCTTGCACTGGAATGTTTTCTTTAAGCATGGAAATTAAGTGGAAAAGCCTATTCCCTTTGGAAATGGAAATGCATTTACAGCAAGGACACTATCAAGGACCAATGACATTATAATACTCATAGTAACTATGCTGCTAGTAACTGGTTATAGTATGATGCACAGTGGACAAGATTATTTTTTAGTGAATATGGGAATGTATATATAATATGACATATTTGACTTTAAAAACAGTTTTAGTCTATTGTTATTGTATTCAAAAATCATAGTTGGCTCGGCTAATACTTGACTAAAAATTAAAGTACAAGCTGTAAAAGCAGTGGCCACATTAGTTTTAATTAATATAAGCAAAATGGTCAGTACTGATGAAATTACAATACAACCCTTTTATGTTCTACAGGGGACTAGGAAAAATTATGTAAAATCAGGGAAAATATAAAATCAGGGAAATGTGTTAAAGTAACTTTTTTTCAAGTGCTGAAAGGATATAAGAACAGGAGTCTGTTTTATTTTGAGATACGTTTACTGTGTTAATAACGAGAGTTAAGGATTGCAGTATTAATGTTACACTATGCGGGGCATGTGCAAGGTATCTCTGTCAGTCACACACACAACCTAAAGCAAAAAGTGCTTTGGTTTTTGATTGGTGCAGAACTGTATAAGGGGCAGACTAATTGGAATTGACCATTTACAGGCAGAACCATGGCAAAAACATTTTATTAGCATTTTAAACCTATTTATTTCACAAATAATAACATTCATAGAGGGGAAAACAACTGTTTTTGGGAACATCAGGACAAAATTTTGATCCGGGAATGCATTGCTTAAAATCAGTGAAATTAAACAACTGAAATGCATTATAAATTGGTGGGACCACAAATACAAAATGTAAAATGCGTGAAAATTTAAAACCAGGGCACTTAAAATCGAGTATTTTCAAACACATTTATCTGCCGGGAATTTTATAGTTTAGTTACAAGGCATTCCCAAATGGGCCATTTTTATAGTCTAGTTACAAGACAATCTCAAATGTGCCATTGTTATCTTGATAAAGCAAATAATAAAAGTGCAGTAAGTGGTTATTCTCCTGTATGCTGACAGCAGTTATTTTGGACAATATGGCAATGGTCTCCTGTATACAAGTGTAACTTGCCTTTAAGCTGTATTTGTCTTTAAAGATGTAGTAAATGGTATTATTCTAATAGATGTTAGCTTTGAACAGTTTAATGCTGCTAGACAGATGAAAGCAAAGATGTGATTGGTCTATGTGATATTGCCATTGTTAAAATATAACACTCCAAACACCTGCATAGTAGAAGACAGATCCATGCCTGGCTTTATCACTCACCAGCTTTATCTATCCATGCTCGATACCCATTCAGCTCCCTCTCAATCTGCTGATGCCTGCGCAACTTCATGAAAGCCCGACGGTTTTCCACTCTCTCCCTCTCTTTGGCAAATTCACTGAAAGAGTAACAAAAACAGTCAAAGGAAACAATATAGGAAACTATACTTAGATTTGAATAAGAGACTGATGAATAGGAGAGGGCCTGAACAAAATAATTTGTAGCGCTACAGAGGATTTGTTTTTGAATGGGGTAAATGACCCCCATTTGAAAGCTGGAAGGAGTCAGAAGAAGGCAAATAATTTAAAAACTATAAAAAATAAAGGCCAATGAAAAGTTGCTTAAAATTCGCCATGCTATAACATACTAAAAGCTAACTTAAAGGTGAGCCAACCTTTTAAACCCAATTAACACATACTGTACATCTGTTCTAACAAAGCATAATATACATTTCAAATATGTTTGAAATCGTGATCTACGTGATCTAAAACATTTTTTTATATTGAAGATCTATTACCCTTTTAGTGACTTCAGTAAAGTTGGATATATATGACTTCAAAAAGGTTTGCCCTCTTTGCTGGCAAAATGTATTTCTTGATAAGAATGTGACCTACCGTACCTGCCAAACACTATGGTTTAGTCAAATTATCTTGGCTGCGCTTACACTCAGACTTTGTCTAGAACAACCAATCAGTCTATTGTTTTCAGTTCTGTAGCAAAGTGAGGCTTTAACAGAAGCAATCAGGGCCGTTAGAAGTGTGTGATAAAGAAACTATATAATTTTAATCATGAGGTATGAATAAGACAAGCACACCACCCTATTTAAGTCTTTGCTGAAATCAAAGGGGAGAGAACAAAAGACATGTGCCATGTAGCACAAAAACTCACAAGCCTATATACACTGGAAATAAGAGGTACCCTGTTCTGTCATTTATACACATTGTAGTTTTTTAATTTGCCACTCATTACTAATGACACACCTGATTATCTTTCTTTAAATTCTACTGTTTCAAGTATGTTTTACATAGTGATGTCTTAACCATAAAAGCTTGAAACGTTGTTTTTTAGAATTTTTTTGGTTTAAGCAACCCTTGCCTTGGAGGTTTAGCTTTTGTTTACCTCCCCCATAACTTATAAATAGGTTAAAGAAAATATTTGGAGTATCTGCCATTCACCCCAAATACCAAACAAATAAACATTCTCCCTGAATCTCACCCTAAGTGGCCTTTGTGCTGGGCCAGACCCACAGTTTGGGAACCATCGACTTTGAATGGGAACTGGTCTTTACATGGCTCAGCTGTTCCTCTAAGAACTACTGTTCAAAACTGGTTGGTAAGGGATAGAAATCTGAGAAAGTACACATTTCCAGACATCAAATGCAGCTGTGTATAGGAGAATGGGATGATTACACTAGCATATTCATAATAAACTGATAATTTATTAAAACTAATTATCTAAGGCTAAGGGCATAGACAGCAGATGTCTTATTATCTGAACAGCTTATGCTCTGTCCAATAGAAATTGAGCCAACTGAGCACAAACTGCAGAGACAAGAAGTAATAAACTGCATACAGACTAATGGGAAAACATACTCAGTCATCATTATTAACATGCACAATTTATTTCTCGCTCTGAATACTGAATGACATTGTGAACCCACACTCCTTACTTCACACACTGGATACATAGCCCAGCTCTACACTCCATCTTCTCTCATCCCTCTATTTTATCCTTCAGTATTTAGATCTGTGGTACCCCATTTCCTATATTTGTATTCTGTACAGTTCAGTATGGAATCTACTACATCCTGCTATCCATAGTCTATGGTAACAAGAGCAGGAATTTTTCTGGCCTACATAATGGAGGGTCGATAATGGAAGCCAGTTTTTAAACCATGCCTGCTAAAGGGCTGTGGTTGCCTTGGGCTAATATAGAAGCTCAAAACATTATGTACATCCCTAAGGAGCACTGGGGACTCAAAGCTTCCCAGTGCTCCGGTGCTTGAAAGTGTGCTCATTCGTGCACACGGGGCATGCGATAGGAATAATCGGTGGGGGGCGGCACGCAAAAAGAAGCTGGCACCTGGACCATGTGGCATTGGGGTGCCGCTTCTCAAAATCCGGCCCTGAATGAACAACATTTCTAGCCTACTTCTATATTTAAGATGTACTTCTCCTTTAAAGTGAACGGTTACATTTTAGATAATAAATTTCTTTATTCTCTATGGGGATGTTCACGCTAACCTTAGCAGCAAAGGGTTAGTTTCCTCAGAAAAATGTAACTTCTTTTCTAGTACAGGTATAGGATCTGTTATACCGAAACCCGTTTTCCAGAAAGCTTCAAATGAAAAAAAAAGCCATCTCCCATAGACTCCAGTTTAATGAAATACTTCAGATTTTTAAAAATGATTCCTGTTTTCTCTGTACTAATAAAACAGTACCTTGTACATGATCATGACTAAGATATAATTAATCGCTGTTGGCGGCAAAACAATCCTATTGGGTTTAATTAATGCTTAAATTATTTTAGCAGGCCTAAGCTATGAATATCCAAATTACAGATTCCATTATGCATAAAATTCTTGGTCCCAAGCATTTTGTATAATAGATACGATACTTGAACTAAAATTATTGCATTTAATTGCAACTATTTTATTTGCAAGTAAAAATCAACTTTGAACTATGACTAACCACAGCACTAACTTGCATCCTGTCACTTCCTTCCAAAGATTAACGAGTCATTATGGAATTTTATTCCAGAACAAATCAGATAAAAGGACCAGGCACATATTCTGCCCCAAATGCCAACCCAGATTTAAGTCTTGCTTCACTGTGTATGCATTTAAAAACAAAAAGTAGTGGCATAATATGGTTTAAATGGGAAAATAAGCAGAGTCAAGTACTGCAACACAATGTGCTCCTGAATGGTAAAAAAAAAAATCTGGATATTTACAGTGCATTATAAAAAAAATCCCTATGCTTCCAGCAACTGCAGCCTGACATCTTTTCATGCTGCTATGCCACATTCTGAGCAAATGACTATAAGGGCTTAAGTATTTTACTTCCCCTCATTACATTGCAGATATTCAGGGGGTGAGATGATGTCGGTTGCAACCTGGATGTCACGTTAACAAGCACAATCTCTGCCCGTGCATAAGTACCATCTCCCCCCCCCGACCCAAAAACTCACAGTGCAGCACAAACACCAAGCTGTTTACACATTCTGGAGGTTTTGTTGTTGCCATGGAAACACAGTCCAATGTGTCCTACTGGGATGAGCAACTTTGAGATGCTAGTGTTAATGTAACTGCAACTAAAAAGGCACAATTAACCAGCCAAAGAATAAATGGACATTAGGTGTTCTAAACATGAACTGTTACATGATATATACTATTGCTTGTAATATGTACAGGGACTCCTATGATTCAGGCTTGAAATACACAAAAAAGATGCAGATTTGAGAATACATTAGCATACCAATACAGTATAAGAAATGCATAATTGATACATGATGTACACTGATGCAGCTTATGCTACCAGTATCATTTACAGGATATATCCCAGTGGGTATTTATTTGCAGGGCAATACATCCTGGCTGCTGTATCATATATCAAGAACTATGCTCAAACACCCACTGCCTGCATTATATAAACTCAGTCCTGTTTAAGCTGACGGATGCCATATCATCACACACAGCATGTTATGGCACTTGTAGATTTTAATTCAAGTTAACTAGTGTGAAACTACGTCAACCCAGAGAGGGCAGAATTCTCATTGTGGAAACTGTAAGGGTTGGGGCAAATGGGCAGATTCAAGGAGATTTAGTCGCCTAACGAATAATCACCTCTTCTGCGGGGCGACAATCTCCCCGAACTGCCTTCTTCCTGCTTGAATGAAGAATTGCCTGCGCTAATGCACTTGCGGTGCTTCGATTTCCGAAGTCACCCGAAGTTTACTCATGAGGCAACTTTGTGCGACTTTGGAAATCAAAGCGCCGCAAGTGCATTAGTGCAGGCTATTCTTCATTCAAGCAGATGGAAGGCAGTTCGGGGAGATTGTTGCCAGGCGACTGAATCTCCCTGAATCTGCCCGTATGCCCCAACCCTTAAGGTGAAGACAAACAGAGTTTCTAGTAACAACTACTTGTCATGGCTGCAAAATGTCAGAAAATACCCTGCTGAGAATTGCCTCTAATAAAATACACATGTAGGGGCAGATTTACTAAATTCGTATGAAGGATTTGAAATTCGATCAAATTCGATTGAATTACGATCGTACGATTTTATCGTATTTTGGCCACTTCGATCATCGAATATGCAAAATCTGATCGTATTGAATAGATTGAATGATCCAATATTCGATCAGTCGATGATCAAAGCACTTCCCCTTTAAGATTTTTTCGAACAATTGAACTTTTTTCAACGATTTTTTTGTAAAATCATTCGATCGTCCAATTTTAGCGAATTATCGAATAGTGGCCAAAAAACGTCGAATTTTTCTACAATTTTATCGAATTTACAACCGAAAATCGTAGACGGGTCGAATTCGAGGGCAAATAGCCCTCGAAAATTCGGTCCTTAGTAAATCTGCCCCGTAGTATCTAAGGGTAGTGACACACGGGCAGATTCGGGGAGATCTCCCCGAACTGCCTTTGTGTGTCTTCCCTTCCTCTATAATGAAAAGTCGCCTCTGCTAAGGACACACTGAGCTGTGTTTTCCGAAGTTGCCTGAAGTTTCCTCACAGAGAGATTGTTGCCTAGAAGAACAGGCGATTAGTCACCAGGTGACTAAATCTCCTCAAACCTGCCTGTGTTTCACTACCCTAAGGCAGCAAAGCCAATTAACGCTATTGTCTATTTTGTAGCTGTAACAAGTAGCTGCTGCTAGTAGCTCTGTGTGTCTTCACCCTTACTGGTTTCCAATGCAATGTGTAAGTAACCAATATTATTAATGCAGCAAATCACTCATAGGTATTGAATAAGAATCTGGAGCAAATTCCTGTCACAGCTCTACAGGGGATAATGCCCAAATTTAGGAATTTTGGACCGTGGCAGCTAATGGTTCTGTGCTCTGCTCTGTATTATTTATTCCCATGCCATGTATGACTGCTAAGGGGCAACAAAACTGACAAAAACTTGTGTCAAATCATAAAAAGAGAAACTCTCAGCTTGCCTCTTTATCATCTAGCAGTTATGCATCATATAGTATGCCTTTGTAGCGATGAGCACATTTTTTTGCCAGGCATGTATTAGTGGTGAAATTTCTATTTTGCCACCTGCAAATTTTTGTCAAAACTGCAGTGAAAATTTGTCATGAAAGAATTCACTCAGACAAAAAAGTCGACGGAAGAAAAAAAATGAAAAGGGATAGAATGCCCCTGTTAGAAATACAAAATCTCAGTTACCTCCTACTGGCTATTACTGGGATCTGACACCAAGTCAGAATTAAATTGCTACAAATGAGTAAAAAAAGAAAAGAAAAAGATACCCTGTTTCTACCCAATCATATAAACTGTACACACGGTTATTAAGATCCCTATTGATTAGTTAAAGACATTTTTTTTACCAGTGAATAAATAAATAAAGTGCAGTGCCACAGTTATATATTTATTAAAATAAGGACTACTATTTTAAAAAAGGCTATTGCCGTGAATTAATTTAAAAGAATCGCAGTTTATAGGAACAGTTAATTCTAAATTCAGTAAGATAATTTACCACAGGTAATCAAGTGCTAGAAAGTGCTTAAAGTGCTAGTGCTATGAATTAATGGCGAGAAAATAAATTCCAACATAAATTATCAATTAAGAAAATACTAAGTAAAGTGCAGTGCCAAAATTAGGACGATGAATTCATTAAATTGGTAATGTTGGTGCAATTAATCGGGGTTTAAAACAGTAAATCAAAGGAGATAATAGATCATAGTTACTAATTAATTAAAAGGCCCATCTGTTCCAGTTCATAGTATAAGTAACAGAAAATTAGAAAAAAGAGATGGTGGAGCCATCCCAAAGCTAACTGCCTGATAATTATTCTAATGCTGGGACACCACAAAGCTGGGCTAGGCAGGGATCCTGGGACTGTGGTCTCGTTATTTAGCTTGCCCTACCATCTGAGAATCCTAAAATCCTACCATCCTAAAAAACCACTAATTGCCAGGTCCTGTGTAAAAGAAATGAGAATAAGAGGAAAGATTTTGTGGACAGACAGAATGGGTCACTCCACCCCCACCCGTAATTCAATCTGATCCAAGGAAAATGAGAAGTAAATAATTAAATAAAGGTTAAAACCATTAAACCCCAATTAATTGCACCAACATTACTAATTTAATGAATTCATTGTCCTAATTTTGGCACGGCACTTTATTTAGTATTTTCTCAATTGATAATTTATGTTGGAATTTATTTTCTCGCCATTAATTCATAGCGCTAGCACTTTAATTGATTACTTGTGGTACATTATGTTACTGAATTTAGAATGAACTGTTCCTATGAACTGCGATTCTTTTAAATGAATTCACTTTTTTAAATTAGTAGTCTTTATTTTAATGAATTTATAACTGTGGCACTGCGCTTTATTTATTCATTCACTAGTAAAAAAAATGTTTCCTTAACTAATTAATTGGGATCTTAATAACCATGTGTATATATGATTGGCTAGAAACAGGGTATCTTTTTCTTTTCTTTTTTTACTCATTGGAAGAAAAAAATGGCCATTAACTTTAATGCCTTTTGAGCGAGAAATAACTTGAGAATAAACACCCATTGGCTTTAATGCATTAGGACAAAAGGTCACCACAAGAAAAAGCATCAATTGACTTTAATGCTTTTGGGGTGAGGAAAGAAAAAAGTTGCGTAAAAACCGTTGTACGTAAAAAATTTGTTGCCTATTGACTTCAATGCTTAACACCTATTTTTATAACTATAGGGCAATATGAAGGGTGCAGTAGTATTTCTGCCTGTGCTAATCATTTGCGTTCTTGTGAGCGGATGTTAATAGGCTTACATTTGTGCTCTGTGTCCAGACAATGTTTTTTTTTTGTAGTGACTGCCGTAGAAACACCTAAATGATGCCCATATTTATAATTAGGTGAGGCCCAGCATATCTCAACTAAAAAACTGTTTTATTCACAAAATAACATGTTGGCAAATGAGAAATGATTAGTTTTTCCAGTGACACCTTTTGGTTATTCACTCACCCCTGTGCCTGAAACAACTAAAATCTTTCTATGGATACTCACTTCTTTCTTTATATTTGTTTTAAACATTTCTCTTGGCTGCCAAATGTTTCCTCCGAGCACTAACAGTGCTGCAAATTCTCCTACACAAATGCACTTGTGGGACCAACTCAGAGATCAGACAGATTGCAGAGAGGCTAACTGAGGAGGCAGGTGTGTTAACCTAGACCCAAAGGAATGTAAACGCATAGGGAATTTCATCTGAATATAATGTAAAGTATTGGGGCTATACACCTTACAGATATACAGGAGAGCTTGCATTCTTGCCCTCAAACACTCCCATGTTATCAAACAATGCCTGTTAAATACAACAGAGATTTACTTCCAGTATTACTGGGTGCTATATTACAGAGTTTGGAGAGCGTGTTCCTAATGAGATTTTTTTATTGGCTCCTAAATCTAGGTCAAACATATCTCTGGCATAATGCAATCCCCCCATGATACACGTGAGGAGGAAAAAAGCAGAATACAACACTGAAGAGTTATTAAATGCATCAGGTTTGCTATTTTTAATAAGATTTCTCTTTGGATGATAAATCTGGAGCTTGAGTGTAGTGTCCCTGATACACACTAGAAAAATCTTACAGTCGTACAAATGTTCAGCTTGTATTAAGCTGCAGGTTGGCTATCTATGACAACATGGATTTGAATGATCTGCAATTTACTTGGACCGACCTCTCCTGACAACAGGTCAATAATTTAAAGACTTGGGTATTTTTCTTATGTTTTTTGGTCTGTAACAGCTATTTAGAGATGTAGAGAAAGAACTATGCTCACTGGAATCTCATAGTAACCAAATCTGCTCCCCAGGGACTGTTTTATTAACCCATTTTAATACAGTGGTGTCATTAATTACATTTACTGCTTCCATTTATTTTTCTTATGAACCCAACTTTGTTGTTAAATTTTCTTTCTTGAGTTTTGGGAACTTAGGAGCTGTTTTTAAGATACCTTATGACTCTGCCATAAGACACTTACAACTGGCAGTGAGAGATGTGGTGGTTCAAAATAGCAATAACAGTTGCATGATTATGCCCACTTGGTCTAATGTAACTTTATTTCACTTACAAAGAAAGGGTATGTATATGTGCATAGAAGATGCACTTGCCTTCTATTTTCAAGTCTAGAACTATACAGCAGTAAGTGGGCCACCATGTGATGCACAATACTAGATCACAAACAGCTTAATGGGCCCATGTGTTTTTTACTGAATGTGAATTCCAGGTTTCCTGTCACAATGTCACCCATGTCCATTTGAGAACTTTGGTGCAATTAGTAATTCCATATTCAATATATTTGCACGAATGGAATAAACAAACAACAGAATTCAGTTCTTGTTAACCTTTTCCCTCAGCCAGGCAGTTAGGAAGACAAGTCTGTCAAACAAAAACTTTGCTCTTCATGGCAAAGACAGCTCTTTGAACACTGACAGAAGATCTTTGGTTTTTTTTTTATAAACACAATAAAGTTAAAGCAGAGCAATCAATAGTATATGTAACCCAGATCAATCATTTATACAGTATATTCAGTATATTTTCCTTCTTGTCTACAATAGACTGGTAAAAGCTAATTCCTATACTAAACAGGGCCAACAAACCTTGCCAATGACTATGTATGTAGCAGCAGCTATAGATATACACTGTACCACAAACTGTCATTGAACTGCATATGAACCTTGCCCTTTTTTGGTGCTGCTAGTATGAGGGATTTATAAAAGAAATGTGTTGAAAGTGTGTGGAGTTTTTGCTCCCCAGTAGCAGATGTAAGCTCCAAGAAAGGTGTTACTAAACCGGGAAGGTTTCCTTCTGTTTAAAGGATTTTGCTGTCTGGCTCTGGAAGCTTTAGTGTTCTGGAAGGAACATGCAAGTCAGACAATCCATTCCAGTGGTCCAGCTCACTTACTGCAGGAAGGCTGTCCTGTGGAAAGGTATTTCATTGTAGCTGGAAAGCTTAGTCTCTCTGAGCAGGCCATAGGAAGGGCAACAGGAAGGTTGCCTATCTATACTAACAACAGTTATTAACATGAACAAGCTCAAGAAAAAGTTGTCTCAGAAGATTAACAGATTGATTAGAGAAAAGTCATAACAATTAAAAAAGCTTTAATTGTACAGTATTTTAGTAGATGCAAGGATATGCCATGTGAATCAATAGTCAAGAGAAAGTGTAGGTCAGTCCACTGGCACAGAGGAAAACAAACAGTAGAGAACAGTGAATTTGCCTTACCCGGACAGCACTCCAAGGACAAGATTAAGGACAAAGAAGGATCCGATGATAATGAGGGGAATGAAGTACAGCCAGTTCCATGTGGCTCCTAAGGCATCATTGGTCTAAAAAAAAAGTCAGATAATCAGTAAATAATATATAGAAATTCAAATGTTAGACTGGTACAGCACTGCAACATTTACCAACTGTTTTTAGTTGGTCAAGCCCAAGTCATAGCTATCCTTGATAACTGGCCATTGGGCCCCAATACAGTAGATTATCCACCAGCAGTAAAATAAGATAGGGGACAAACAGCCATAATACTAAAACGACGTTCTTAGAAAATGAAAGCAAGAAGAAAAAAGTATTTATTAACCTCTTTATAATACCATTCCAATCCATTTAAAAGCAAGTTTTAGTGGATCTTTAATAGTGATGTCACTAAAGATTTTTGCATCCTCCTAAACCTAGAAGAGGCTACCTATTTTGCAATCATATGCAAACAACAGCTCAATGTCTCAGATGAGCTTACCCCTATGGGCCCCTCAGCAGCCAATGATTCTGCTATCCCTATTGTCAAACTCCTTGCACTTTAGGATCTCCAAACAATCCCCTGCATTGCATTATCACTGGATATATAAGAGCTGATGGGTCCATCTTTTCAAGTATATTCTATGCTGTATTCTTTTTGTTTGCGAATTCCTCAAATAATGTAGAATGGATGTATTGTAAATAATGTTTACAACTTCAGCAACACAAAATGGAAAAGTTTGTAAGCATCACTTACCCTGTCTATAAATGATATTATTTGAGGAAGAAGCAGTTGGAGCTTGAGCAGTGTCAGTACAGCGAGTGGGGACACAGACCATGGCAATAGAATGTGAACATGAAAATAAGATTTGTGTCTGGGCATGGAGCCCTTGCGGGGCTGACACAGAGCATGGAGGCTTCTGATGACAAGCAGCATGGGAGCACAGCTGCTTACAGCATAGCTGACACACAGGAGCCTCTGCCAAACAAACATTCACTAGCCAATTACATTAATTAGCTAGGAAATAAAAAGGAATCAAAGGAGATTTTCAGGGGGATTATGAGAAAATGTGTGACAGTAAGAGAAACCAAAGGAAACATGGCTAAAAAGAGAGGTTCTTGTTGAGAAATATGGCAAAAGTGCAAGAAGCACATATACAACAAGCAGAGGTCAGACAAGTACCATATATGAGCTGAAATTAATGGAAGAAAAAAATCTCATTCAATACTCACATTCAATACTCATTCTTCTGTGAGAAGTGATAAGCAAAAATCCCCCCTTTTGCTTTGCTATGGTGAGTATTAATCTCACATTTGAAATAATAAATCTGCCCCTTTCTATTCATTCCTATGGGATTTTTAGAAGTGTCTTTATTTGTAGGTGAAAGTTAGAGTTTAGCATTTGATAAACACACTTATAAAAATCCCACAGGAATGAATACAAATAGGGCTAAGTTTTTCTAATTTCACATTTTGATAAGTCATGTGACATTAAAGCACCGGATAACTAAAGGTGGGAAATGCATTTATTATGCAATTATGGTTCAGAATGCATATCATATAAGGTGTAACAGGCACAAATATTCCTATATAAATTCTGTGTGTCATGAGTGATGACTGATAGCTTTGAATAAAACCCCTAGGCGATTGTCTCAGCCAAGATATGTCTTTCTCACAGTGGGCTGCTGTGTGAGAAGAATGTGAAAAAGGCAGAGAGCAGCCTACAGTATGTGTGGAAATAGAGTGACACACTACTGTATATCTTAATCAGGGAAAAATTAAACAAATCAGAGCATGGACAGTAAATGGCGTTATTTGCACAAAATAAACCCTCCTTGTATGCATTAAAAGAATTGTTCCCTTAGCCAAGCACACTCACAGAGACCTGCAGGCCTATCACTACTGTATGTATAGGTGCGACTAGAATACAAACGATAACAATCAATGTTTAGGTTCAGTGGGGCTCATTTATAAACTTTGCACAGCACAGATTCACAAATGCTGAACATAATTGCCCTGTGCATGTTTTTATTTACAAAGTTTTAATGTGCACAATTTTTATTCACACTGCGAATGCCCTTAAGATATTTTTTAAAATGGCTTGAAAATTTCAAATATTTAAGAGCATACTCTGTGTTTGAGTTATACCATGCTATCTTCAGGAAGCACAGCATCGTACAGTGACTGCTCACACACAAACACCCATCTCATTTGCCATTTGCGAATTTTTGAGCGCAATGCAACATTTAAGTGTTTTGGAAAAAACGTTTGTGAATAAATACAGTGCTACACAAACTTTATTAATCATCCCCAGTCTTTCCTGAAAGTGATTGGATTATTTGCATGTCAAGTAGTTAGTATACTAGTACAGAAGGAGAATCACAGAGCGTGGGGAATAAAAGGTATCCCTAAGTGAAATGTTATATTCGAATATTTTAATTTGCAAAACAGAAAGCAAAGGCTTTGGTCTGGTCACTATTTATATGACCTCTACTTACTATCTCATTAAGGACCAGAGAAAATTGGGTGCCTCCACCTAAAAGTGCCAGTCTGCATTGACATTGTGTTATTTAACCTTTAGCTTCCTCTAGTATACTTCATGATGTGTTATTTATACAGCATTGCACTTGTCATTAGGATATATATAAACACCACCACGATGACAAGTGCGGCACTGCATAAATAATCTTATTCCCCTTCACATTGATGAACACACACATATAATTACCTCAGGCAAGTGCAGCCATAATGATGTATACACCTGTTTAGGGAAAACACAGCTGGGAAAAAGCAGCCATGGTGTGTGCTGACAGGCAGAAGCAGCTTCAGTTTCTCTATCCAACTTCCAACGGTAATAATGTACTTTTGGTAATGTTTACTTGGTTAGTTATAATGCTTATTACTACTTTTTTCATACACTAAATCACATGCATTATTAAGTATACTATGCCCATGAGCCCCACTGCAGAGTGAACAAATTAAGTAGTAAAGCTGCGATTCCTGCTAATTAAGTGAGTTTTCAGTGGGTTCAGTTAATTATAGTAGATAATATTTAAAGAAAGGGTAAGGGTTTGAAATAAGGGTGGCCTTATGGTAGATTATGATCTAGCAGAAGATCCTGATTGGTAGCCAGTAGATCACCACAGCCCAATATTGATGTAAAAACTTCTGGGTACCATCCCATATTTAGATTTTTTGGGGAAAATGTCTTTGGGCTACTTTTGATAATATGTACGCACTGTTTTGTTTCTCTGTCTTAAATAATGTAAAGTCCATTGCATAGTTTTGCTGGCCTGTCTCTGGTATTTTGTACCATGCAAATTACAATTGTTAATGTAAAGCTCTAAGCCCATTAATAAAACCTCAATTTTGCAAGGCGCACATTTGTGAATTTTAGGCAAACGTGACTTAATATGACGGACACCATAAAATATTATTTTCAAAGTCCGAGAGACTGGAAACAGAGGAACAATTTAGACTTAGGACTCCTAAGTCTAAATTGTTCCTCTGTTTCCAGTCTCTCTCCTAACTGTGTTGGATGTCATACTCTTTAGAGGATCAGGGTTCTGGGTTTGAAGGAACAAAAAAACGGGTAATTATGAATATTAAAGTTGAAAATGCCATCTGTTTTTGGTATAGAAACATTTAAGTATTTATAATTGTATGTTCTCTAAACCATGCTCTTACACACAAGACCAGAACCAGTTTTGTGTCTGTACGTCAGTCTGTTCCAATTTACTTTCTCCCTTATTGTGAAGCTATGCAGCAACAACTCAAACACCAGTTGTATGTTATGTTGTGATTAAGAAACAAATACACTAAGGAATTTGAATCACTTGTAATAGCAGACTCCTCAAATAAGAATGTCTCTTACAGTGTACAGCACTGTGGTCCAGCCCTCCATAGTTATACACTGGAAGACTGTCAGCAACGCAAATAGGATGTTGTCAAATTGTGTTATTCCGTCATTGGGTCCGATCCATTCCCTGCACTGATACCCAGTTGGGCAACGGGGCACTCCACAAGGATGAGGTGGGTCCATGGGCTCCAGCTCCATTCCTTATGTATTAAAAAATAAAAATAGATTTAAATCAAGGGGTGGAAGCCATAAAATACCAACAAAAAGATGTTTCATTCATGTTTATCTTGCCTTGAAATAGACCACTGGAGTTATACCACTTTGGTAGTGGTCGCAGCAATAATAACAATATAGCACTTTTTACACTAGGAGACAAAGAACTGTACATTTTAGGGGAACTGTTTAACAGACACTCATTTTGCTAAAATTGTTACAGAGGGAAAGTGTCCTAAGAACTGTTTAACAGACACTAATTTTGAAAAAATTGTTACAGAGGAAAAGTGTCCTCACTTATCACCCCACATCTTCCCAGTTCGCCTTTTTGGTGCCACCACACTGTCACTGTCTCTCCCCAAACAAAGTACCTGCTTTACAAGACAAGCAATATAGCAACAAAGTTTGCAATGAATGCTGCACAATTAGTGTGCAAAAGTGTGGGGTAGGCATGTGTCATCTGAAAGCATTTTCACTCTTTCGAGGGATCTTGTTATTATTTTTGCTTTAACTAAAAATCACATATTTTAATGTATTGTTGATAAAAAATATTCAGTTGTCAGCATACCAGAGTTGTTCCTGTAACAGGCCTTGTGCAGCTTTCCACTATAAAACTCAAGGCCGATGATAGCAAACATAAGGATGGCAAAGAAAAGCAACAATCCAATCTGTAGCAGAGGGACCATCGCCTTCATGATTGACTTCAACACAATCTGTAAACCTTAGGAGATAGAAAACAAGACACCATGAGAGAAGAAAGTGAATTGCCACAGGGACTTGGATTAACTAAGGCTTTATGTCGTTAATGAAAATATCCCTGCCAAAAGGAAAGGATCACCTTAAGGTTTTGCTAACTGTGAGGGGCAAATTTACTATTTTTCACCTAAAATCCCTCGAATACCCTCAAAATTCGAATTCTTATCGAATAGATTTAGGCTTTAATTTCCTTGAACTTTTCGTACTTATTCCTTCGAGCCTCCGAAAAATTTGTACGATTAGAATGATCGAGGCGTTCGATCGTACGAATGGTATTTGAGCAAGTCTTTGCAAAAGAAGCCTATGGGGGCTTCCCATAGGCTTCTATTGGTATTGTCAGGGCCCGAAGGCTCCAGAGAGGTGAAGAGGACCAAGGAAGAAGCAATGTTCCGTGTAACAAGGTATCCGAAGGGTTCAGGCAAAGGAGTAGTCAAAGGTCCAGGCAAAAAGGTCAATCCAGGCAGAAGAGGTTCACAATCGGTTAAACAGGCAAAAGTCAATAAGGAAATCCAGACAGAAGAATCGCACCCAGGAACTTACAAAGAAGACCTATACTTGGGCAAAGTCTATTCTTTACTGGCAGCTTTTAAAGGCAGAAGTTGGCGCCAAAATAGGCGCAGTGATGTCACCTCGTCGACGCGCTGACGTTTCGTCGCCGGCGACCAATCCGACGCCGGCGTTGAGTCGCCGGCGTCAGAGTTGACGCGCGCGACGCGTTCCGTCGCGGGAGTAGAGGTTGTGACGTCGCGCTGGAGGCACGCGGAGACCGTCCATCTTTGGCCGCCAGGTAAGGGGACCTTACAGGTATTCGGTAGGTTCAATCTGGCGAAGTAGGCATTCAAAGATTTAAAAATTTGAAATCCTTCGATCATCGAATGATCAAATATTCGATCATTCGATGATCGAAGGATTTCAAATTTAAAAATTTCGATACTTCGGTATTCGATGATGCCAAATTTGCATATTCGATCCTCCGAAAAAATTGTACGTTCGGTATTTGATCAAATTCGATCAAACTTTGATCTCTTCACACGAATTTTGGAAATGTGCCCCTAAGTGTCCATGGAGTAAAAATGTAGGTAAAATGAGTGCACATATTACATTGTACCCAGTGTCGGACTGGGACATCAGGGGCCCACCCAAAAACCTTACACTAGGGGCCCAACAAAAATTTTAGACCAGGGGCCCACTCTCAGTACTATTATTCTTCCACTACTCATTCAACTTCTAGTCTCCTAGTGTATTTTCTTTACATACTATAATCTGTTATTACATCTATGTAGCCTCTAGAAATAGGGAATGGCCATGAACTTGGCCAAATTAGCAGCATGAGGGCCCCCTGACACCTGGGCCCACCGGGACTTTTCCTGGTATCCTGGTGGGCCAGTCCAACACTGATTGTACCACAGAGTCGGACTGGGATGCCAGTGGCCTACTAGAAAACCTTAGACTGTGGGCCCACTTTCCAAAATATTATTCTTCCTCTACATACTTAACCTCTTTATTTTCCTACTTTTTTATTTCTACATGCTATTCTCTATTCCATTATTAAGCCTCCTTTCCCCATAATGAAGTAGGGAATGACTGTGAAATAGACCAAATGATGAGAAGCAATAGGGCCCACTAGGAGTTTTCCTGGTATCCCAATGGGCCAGTCCAGGACTGGACTGGAAGGAAAAAGCAGCAAAAGTATCAAAGCAGCCCATGTATACCCACACATGCAAAGCATGATTTATATTTCCAACCACAAGGTTAAATAGAACCTCCAGTTGCCAACATACTCAAATACAGGCATTGACTTAGCTCTGGCTAGCTGTTATGGACAACTAATTTACATTTCTTAAGTGAGTGGCTCATTTACATATAAAGACAAACCTAATTTGCCCGAACCCACAGATTGCCAGTCTGGGCCTGGCCAAATCCAACACTGTTGAACCAATATGAAAGCCCTATTAACAGGCAGTGACCGTTGCACTTGCATATGTAAATGACACTTACGTTTGTATGAATTTGTTAATTAAACAAGCAAAATACATTTCTGGGTTGTTCTACATAGGAACTTTGTTCTGTCTAGATAGAAAATGTATAACAAATTATTAATTTGTTGCTATGAGAAACGTCAATGGATCAATTTTCAACCTATCTGCATTTTTATACAACACGTTTCATTAAATCTGTATGGCAGCTCCCAGTCATATGCATTAATACAGCAGAAGGAAAGTTTCTTCAGTCTTTGGAATGAACTATTCCCTGAAATGTAATTATACGTTTTATCATATCATTATCTTTTTTTTACAATTTTTGCATAAAACTTTCTCACGCTTATATGTATGTGAACAAGGATGCAACTCTGTAGAGCTGATGCCTTCTTTATCTACAGTACATATTTCTGCTGATATAGGAAAATATAATATAAAGTGGTATAGATCACAAGCGTGAGACTTTTGTTAAGCGGATCTTGTCATCCTTTATGCAGGCACAAAGTAATACAATAAGAAATATGCTAATTTATGCAGTTTAAATAATTGTGTTTCCCTGGTATTAAAATGGCCAGAACAAAGTCAATGTCTGTTTCTGTCTGAGGTATAGCTATTCTCTTTAGATATATATAGTTCCTAAATGTCCTAACAGTTTAGTTGGTGTATGAGGTGCTGATACTGCTGTCTTATACAGTGCACAGAACAGAAATCCATTAGCACACTAACATTTTGGAGAAATACCAGTAAATGTGATTTATATGGCTCAAAAGGCATAAAGGTATGGGACTTGCTATCTAGAGGGCATGGGACTTGGGTTTTCCAGATAATGAATCTTTTCATAATCTGGCTCCCCACACCGTAAGCATAGGCGGAGGGTGAGTTTTTGGTTTGGGGAGGTTAATGCTAATGTCACATGAACAGTTTCTTTTCCAGCAATTTTCAACACTCAAAGAAACAGGGGATTCATACAGTGCTGTCCCATACAGTGCTGTCCAACCTCTGTGGTACAGAGGGCTGGAATTTTCCTGGCCTACATAGTGGAGGGCAAATAATGGAAGCCAGTGTTGACCACTCCCTCTTTTTAAACCACACCCACTTTAAACCACACCAAATTTAACACAAGACAAGACCATGTCCTCATTAATGGTCTTTTCAAACCAAAAAAACCTAATGGTTGTTGTTTACTGCAGGGATATCACTTGTATGTGAAAAACGTTGTTATATTAAATCCATATGCCTCGTCCTCCCCTACAGATAACACAGCACATTATTAAACACCTTAGGGGCCCTAATAATAATGTTCGAATGCTGACAACCACCCGGAACAAATACCAGGATTATGTTCCACAGGCAGAGCAGGACAGGCAAGTATGGCACACACAGGAAGCATAGGGCAGACAGAGTAGGGAACACACAGGAAGCATAGGGCAGACAGAGTATGGCGTACACAGGTAGCATAGGGCAGACAGAGTATGGAACACACAAGGAGCATAGGACAGGCAAAGTATGGCACACACAGGGATCATAGGGCAGTCAGAGTATGGTACTCACAAGAAGCATAGGGCTGGCAGAGTAGGGCACACACAGGGAGCAGAGTATGGCAAACATGGAGCATAGGCCAGGCAGAGTATGGAACACACAGGGAGAATAGGGAAGACAAAGTATGGCATTCACATGAACCATAGGGCAGGCAGAGTATGGCATGCACAGGGAGCATAGGGTAAACAGAGTATGGCACACACAGGGAGCATAGGGTAGGCAGTGTATGGCATGCACAAGGAGCATAGGGCAGACAGAGTATGGCACACACAGGTAGCATAAGGCAGACAGAGTATGGCAACTACAATGGTCATAGGACAGGCAAAGTATGGAGCATAGGGAGGCAGAACAGAATAGACAAGGAAACATATCAGGACTACCACATACAGTGACACAGTGTTGGTGCCCCTTTAGCAGTTTGTATGAGGTGAACAATGTGGACAGTGTGAACAATAGAGGTGTTACTGGTGTGAACAATGCAAGGGGTTACATGTGTGAACAATACAAGGGATTATTCTGAATTTGAGGTTTAAGAAATGCAGTTAATCTCTGTAGTGATACCTTTTAAAGTTTACACATGGTAAGCAGACACAGCAGGCAGACTTTTCTGTGGGGGGGTTCACCAGTTGGACAACCCTGCCATATTATGAAGCATTGTAATTTATCACTGAGCACATAAAGTGGATTTATGTCTAATGATGCACTCCAGTATGATCAGGCTTAAATATGTCCTATTCATGAGCTGACTAAAGAGCTACCCACTGATGGGCCCACAGGCCAAATGGTTAAGTACTAATTAACTAACTGAGACTCATTTTGCACGCCATGTGGATGGAGTCCAGCCTATTTTGAAAACAACACGCATAGCACTCTTATTATTAAAATTATAGATAAAGTTCTGTTCATCCACATTACTATAAGTCAGGATAAAATGCAATGAATGTGCAGAATATTTTATTTATAGATCTTACACACTGAACCTGAAAGTCTGATGATAAAACAAAACTGTCCAGTTCAAAATTTGGTGGCACCCAAACTGCTTGCCAAGCAGGACTAATCCATAATATAATCTCTTTAGGCAAGTTTTACAGAATCCCCGTACACAATCGGACCTAGTTGCTCAATAGAAAGGACTGGACTCCTGTCACCTGGGCACTACAGTACCTCAGAGTAGACAGTAAGGTTAGAGAATATTGTTCCTCTTATAACTTGTAATAATGAATTCACTCTAATGTACAGGGAACTCTGAATTTCCATACATTTTCACTGACTGGGCTGCAATGCCTTTCACCCTGGACTAGGGTTGCCACCTGTCCGGTATTTTACAGGCCTGGCTGGTAATAGCGAAAAATTAAATGTTACTAATAGGGAAAAAAGATAAATATAAATATATAAATATATATATACATTTAACAAGAGAAATATGTTGTGTGAATTAATACAGCATTTGCAGCAAAATTCCTATCCCTTCAGTCCTTTATTCTATAAAATGGTATTCTATTAATGGAGCAACTGGACATGGCTCTCCCGGAAATAGTGGATTTACCTGGGATTACTACCAGTGGCTCAGCCACTTCTCTTTAGCTGTGAGCCCACTACATGAAGTTCAGAACATCTATGGAGTTTCCTGTCTGAGGTCTCGCGAGATTTCTAGGAAATCTCATGGTGATATCATCAAACCTTGGCTTGTGACCTGACGTAGTAAAATGTAACTAATCATCAGCCTTCCCCTGAACAAGCATAAGCAGGCATACTTGTCAGGAAGGTTGGCACCTTTTAGCCAGTGGAGACCAACCGGACAGACAGCGGGGCCCTGATACAAAATGGGCGGTCCCGTGATTCAATAGGGGTGGAGCTATGACACAAAAGGGGCGTGGCTATGGTGTGTGATGCCACGTTAATTAGATTTTATTTGGAGGGCTTTTAACATTTTTTTTAGACAAACAGGTTTGGGGAGGCTTAGGCTCCCCAAGCCTTAATGAAAATCCGCCCCTGACCATAAGTCTACTAAAAAATAATGTAAACATTAGTTAAACCCAATATGATTATTTTGCCTCAAATAAGGATTAATTATACTTGGTTTGGGATCAAGTACAATGCACTGAGAAAAAGAAAACATTTTTTACAAATTGTTTTAAATTATTTGATTATAGTGGAGCCTATGGGAGCCCATAATCTGCAGCTTTTTGGATAAGGGGTTTCCAGATAATGGAGCCATACCTATCCATAGGATGAAGGCAAAGTTATGTGCTTAGCTATATAAATCACATTTGCCAATTTTTCACCAAAATGTGCTACTGGATTTTTGCTGGAAGTTTAGTTACTGTATATGTTATAACAGAGTTTGTCCACATACTACATAATCAGAGTACAAATTATAACAGTGCTACAATGTCATATATATATATATATATATATATATATATATATATATATATATATGGAGTCCTTGGACAACTAGCAGCTACAAGTATTCCTTGGAAGCATGGCCTCCAGTTGGATAGTCCTGTGTTAGACAGTCATGGAACACTGAATTGAGCAGCAAATTACAGTCAGGGAATCAGAAATCCATTACTGTAACCAGCAACCTATAACATCTGCAGGTTTTATCATTGGCATTTTGGGTCACTAAACAGTTTACAGGTTTACATTGAAAGATTGTTTGCATTACCAATTGTTTTCCAGATTCTGAACCAAAAAAAAGCTGTCAAGTTCCAATATTCTACTAATAATATTGTTAGTTTTCCATTAATGTAAAACAACATAGGATTATAAGCTTAAAAAACAATGCTGAAGTGAAATTTGACAGTAAAAATAAATAATCTTACTAGGAATCCCCGAGACCAGTTTCAGTGGCCTGAGAACACGCACTGCACGCAAAGTACGCAGGTCCACATGAGTGTTGAAGTGAGTTCCAGCTGTGGCCAGGATGCTGCAATGATATCAAAAGCACAAGTGTAAAGTAGATTGCTAAATAGAAATATTACATTGATGACAGATAGATGCTGTAGATTTGTATATAGGTAGAAAAACTACATGTAGTCACCAACAACCGCTCATACTTAGTAAAAGTGCATAAATATACTGATGCATAGGGAGATTTCAATCTATGATGTGGCTGTCTCATCAATAGTTGTATTACAGTACCTTACTGCAGTGTGGGTCATCTCTTGGCTTGCAATTATTTGCCATTTACTGCTCTCCAATCTGTTTTACGAATGAAACCAAATGATTCATTCTGTGAGTCCCTGGTAAGTTGCATGAGTCATTTGGATGCAGCAGGGAAACAAATATGTGTACAAAACATGAAATATCCCCAAATACTAGTGACTCTTGGTGAAATAGATTTTTTTTCTAAGAATTATTAAATAAACTGATTCCTCATTATTCAACCCTTTTTGTGTAAACTTCTTTTTTGCATTACAGTATTCGTGGAAATAAAAAATCTCCAGTAGTCCATAGTATCATTGATTTTACAGCCTATAGCATTTTAACACAAAGTAGTTCTTTCATGAAAGTGTCACCAAAATCTTGTTGTGGGGTGATAAACTAATATAGAATATAAAGAAATTGAATGGTACTCCAAACCAGAAAAATAAGTGAAGTGGTACTACCAAAAATAATATAAACAATAAAGAAAAACAAAAAAGTGAATAATCACTGGAGGCTATACTTACAGTTAGGGTTGCCACCTGGCCGGTATTTTACTGGCCTGGCTGGTATTTTTGATGGTTGATCCCAATGTTATTAATAAGGGAAAAAGATAAATATATAGGAAGGCTGGTATTTTTCTCAAGAAAAGGTGGCAACCCTACTCACAGTTCATCCCATTCCCAGGGTGCAGATTCACAGCAATATTCCAAAAAATACGTGAGTCCCTCCAAAAGTAATAATAAACCAATAATTTATTAGGACATATCAGACCAAGACATAACACGTTTCGTGCTTGTTGGGGCACTTATTCTTTGGCTTATGAGAGCCTATGATAATATTTTTTGGAATATTGCTGTGATAAACCAACATACCATTTTTCATGGGCCAGATAATATAAATATGATACATATACATTTATGTCGCCTTTGAGTGGGAAGAGAGTCAAACATCACATATAGGGAAAGATGTAGCCTCATGTAACCCAGCCCTATTCGTTTGGAATTTGTGCTACAACCTCTCTCCATTTTTCTTTGTGACAAATCTATTCCGTGGTCTGCAAGAGAACAGCACCAATGGCTATTACTGTGTTGCTATGTGCTGTAGAAAAAATACAGTTTTTGATAAAATATATATACTTCTCCATGTTTCGAATGCTGATGTCAACACAAGAGGTTATAATTATTCACAGAAAAGCATAGAAAAACAAGGATATTTACATACACAAACAGTAAACTTTTGAAAATATTTTGGAAAGAAATGGGGATATCATGTAACACACAAGGGTTGGGGAAAAAGGAAAATGTTGGAATGAGCCCAAGAACTGGAAAGTCCCAGAATTGGGCCTTTGAAACCTAATTTCCTTAATTAAAGGTCAGGCTTACTTCCCCTGCTGTTATTCTAGCTAAGTCTACAATTAGCAAATGTAAAATCACCCCCTCCAGCTCAACCTGTGTGGCAACAGCCATTAGTAAGCCTGACATGTAACTACAACTATGCCAGTGATAATCTACATGTGAATTATTTTATGCTGCAGTGCAGACAGGATGGTGGATTGGTTTTATCGAAAATCTGGAGTATTTTATTTAAATGAGCGTAATCAGTATACATCTCTGTTTATATTAACATAAAACCAATAAATAAGTATGCTGCGTAAAATGAGCATAATTTAGTGATTTAAAGGGGTTGTTCCACTTAAGTTAACTTCTAGTTTGAAATAGTGAGTGCTAGTCTGCAATTTGCCATTGGTTTAATTATTTATGTTTTTTTTTGAGTTATTGAGCTTTTAATTCAGCTTTCCAGTTTGCAATTTTAGCAATCTGGTTTCTAGGTTCCAGATTACATTGATACATTGATTGCATAAGAGACTGGAATCTGAATAAGAGTGGACCCGAATACAAAGATGAAAACAAAGTAGCAATAAAGATATATATCAGTAGCCTTACCCCAGTGGGGTCAGTGGCTCCATCTAAAAGTTGGAAAGACTGAGAAGAAAAACATGAATAACTATGGAAAACAACAAAGATTAAATCATGAAAACTAGTTGAAACATTGCTTAGAATTGGGCACCCTATAACATATAAGGCAAAGGTATGAAGTTAAATGTAATGGCACACAGGTATGTGTTGGTAACTTTAATTGCCACATTTTTAAGTATCCTAAAAAAACCCACAGCGTTGAAGTGTCAAATTGACAAACTGTGTTCAATGTTTCGACTGACACAATTTAGTATGAGCCTTTATAAAATTAATAGTATCCCATTACCATTTGTAACATGACAGGACAGTTCCCGCTGCACTCAAGATCATAGTCCAGTAAAAGGAAAGTTACCATACTTACACAAGCAAAATTAAGCATAGGCACTTTATACACTCTCACACAAATATGTACATAAAAAAAAGTTACATTTTCAGAGGCATTAATTATGTAAAATTTGTGTGCAGTAAGAAATGATTTAATTTGAGTAGCTATCTGAAAATGTTTTCACCTTAATTGTATCAGATTAATGATTGTATTAATTGTATGAATGCAATCATATCCCTAATAAAGCTGAAGGAGAAATTACATTTTATATGAAAGGTTTTTCTGCTGTGGGAAAAAGCTTATGTATTGGTAGTCTCAGTGAAGGGGTGGATATATTGCATGTGCAACTAATGCAGAAGGAGCCTGTTAGGTCACAGAGAACCTCATTTACCCCATTTTTTTATTTATATAAGAAGGCAGTGATTTTAATGTTTCAGACACCAGCATAAGGCTGTGATTGCATTAACGCATAATGAAAACTGCACTGCTTGCCTTTGGACAGTTTTTACACAGTCTGGACAAAGAGGTATTGTGGGGCAGATTTATTCATTGGCCCAAATGGTTTTAGTAGGTTAAGACCCAAATATGACATCATATTCCGCTCTAGGGTACAGTATTTGGAAAAACAGATTTGTCCTAGATAGTTTCCTCTATGGAAAACTACTTGTATTCAAAACCTCTGTATCAATCAGATAGGAAATTGTAAAAAAAACCCAAGCAAATTATCCTATCCTGTGAGTTAAGGACTGAACATTAAAAATGGCCACACACAAGGCAATTTTTTTTTTCCAACCTAACTGGCCAACAGTTGTAGAGTGTAGGCCAAAACAGATGGACTGAAATGTTCACAATTTCCTAATGATCTCGTTAGTCGTGTTTGAAATTGATGATTCTAATGTGACAGTGTAGGTGCTCCTGTAAACTCATCTGAATCGTCATTAGAAAGAGAAGCTTTTTTTGGATTTTACTTTTATAGGATGGAAAAGGTATTAGCAGTATTAATAGTGCTAAAGAAACATAAATAAAAAGGAAGAAATATGGTCCTCTACAACAGTATTGCAGTGAATGGAGCCTTTGCAGATATGTTATGGGGGTATGCACCATTCCCCTATGCACCATTATAGGATGGAAAAGGTATTAGCAGTATTAATAGTGTTAAAGAAACATAA
This sequence comes from Xenopus borealis, assembly GCA_024363595.1. Taxonomy (NCBI): domain Eukaryota; kingdom Metazoa; phylum Chordata; class Amphibia; order Anura; family Pipidae; genus Xenopus; species Xenopus borealis. The sequence goes on from CM044437.1 coordinate 93,648,383, forward strand.
ATAAAAAGGAAGAAATATGGTCCTCTACAACAGTATTGCAGTGAATGGAGCCTTTGCAGATATGTTATGGGGGTATGCACCATTCCCCTATCTGTAATCTGTATAGAATGGCAGCAAAGGTGCCTGGGCAACCCCTCTGCTTATTGCTGGCACCCAGCAATAAGCAGAGATAAGCAGAGGGGTTGCCCAGGCACCTTTGCTGCCATTCTATACAGATGTAAAGCTTGGAACATGCCAGTGCGTTGTGAACATACAGTTGCAAAGTGAAAGTGTATTGTGTTATTTCAATTTAACAGCCTGTGAATGTGCTAATTATTTTCTTGACTTCATCTCAGAGCTCTCAGTTCACGCCTCTCCGTGTAACATATATACACCCTTTAAAATCTTGCTAGCTAAAATGAATAAAATTAAAAAAGTGATTTTTGGGGTAGCATTAAAACCCACAGATGAAATACCAGTTCCAATTTTCACTTTTATCTAGCTGTTGCCCAATTAAGGCTGCAAGCATTGGATAAAATTTATGGAACTATTGGGTTACAGAGGTTTATGTTATAAAACAGCAGCTTGAAAGCAAATGAAGGTATAGCAGGCTGGTGCATCCAGTTATATGCATGGCATGCTTTTCATTGCTGTCAGAAAATGGGTGTGGTTGTGCGTTCAGATTTCATACATTTATTTAGCATCATATGTATATTCTCCAAACAATACAATGGCATAGCCATTATAGTATGATGGAGTTAGATACTGCAGCCATGAGTTTGTTTCCTTAAAGTTTAAACTACTACCTAGTAAATGGATTGTTAGGAAAATCCTATTAAACATGCATGGGATAAACCTTGGGAGAAGGTAGGACTGAGACGTGGGATAGAAGGATAGATGATGTATTATTAGTGTTATCTGTCCAGTAATTTTATTTTTGCTTGGTTTATCTCCTGACATCAGCGAATGTGGTAATGTTAAGCTCCAACCAGGGAGAGGTACCTTTGCTAACCTTTGGATTTGAATATGGATTAACCCCACAATTCGCTTCAAATGTCAACAATTTGTGTGCACACATTTTAGATTGTAGAAGAATTAATGGCTATAGACCTTTGTGCTGTAGTGGTTAGATGAGTAAATCAAGGAAGGTGTAAAAAGCCCAATCATTGCTTAAGCAAGCAATTAGGTAGCAATTAGGTAGAAGAAAAATATATCTGGAAAAGGACTTGATACGGAATGTGTCCTGGGGGTGGTATTTTTATTGATTTCATTAAACTTTAAGCACCCATGCAACTTTGTACTTTTGTGCCATGGCTTGTTTACAATGAAACTCACAGACTTTAGAGATAATTACTGCATATTTTATGTAACTACTGTATTGCTACTTTGCACCAAATACAGATAACAACCCAGATTTAAGGAAAATGAAAACCCCACGTAATATTTTTATGACAATCATTTTCTTGTCATTAACTGCCAATGTCTGAACATCTCTCCGAGCTGAATGGGTATTGCTTCAGACCTTGCCAGGCTTTACAAACTGTATATTTTAATATATTATTTTTATTTATTTTTTAAAAAAATATGGGGCAGTGGAAATAGTACCAAGTTTTACAACTTCTAGCGTATAAAATCTGATGGTGCAATTTATTCATTCTGATTGGCTGCATATTGGTGGCATTGTGCTCTAACATAAGGCACTGCAAGTGGAGGGTGAAACTGGCAAACCTACTCTCAAATTAGCCTTTTCACCCCATGGGAATAGCAAAATATCTCCAGCTAAATTCATATTTAACAAGTGACAATATCTGCAGATTCAGCAACATACAAGAGGAGACAAAAATTATGAGCACAGTCACAAACCTCTCATACTTTATGTATAGGAATCAAGGCTTATATTCAGTTTTTACAGTGTTATAATCAGTGTTATAAGTTCTTCTGAGCAGATGACCTTTATTTCCTTGTATGTGACATCTGCATGTTGCAACCCTATCTCATGTTCATTATCACCTTTTAATAGGGTAATGAAATAAAAGGCACAAAATATGCCCAGTTCTAGAAAACTCAAACCTTCTTTTAAAAAATAAGGTGACCATTAAATACTACTGGCTGATTGGTTACTCACCAGTAACAAACTAAGCTCCTTTTATTATATTACACCCGGTGCAAGTTTGATCCAGGCCAAATAACACATTGACCAAATGGGTAAATCTGGAGTTTAGCCTCAGCCAGATCAGTTACACTTTTTTTTTACTTCTTTGGAAACTGAATTATATTAAAATAAATTAAAATAGTTTTTCGCTCTTACAGTTCCCAGAAACTACTTTTTGGCCACCACCTGGTTACCAGTATGTTGCTACTGCCGGAGGCAAGCTTCTCAACGTATATTCTATCCCATCTTCTATCTATCTTGTACAGTATCTTAACAGATGAAAGTAAGCATAGGGCTGGCTAGACATGGGATGACAAACATAGTTAGGCAGCCTGAAAATATTTCAATATTTAGACAATCCTAGTGTTGAAAAGATCACTGTGAGGCAGCAGCTTGTTAGATACCCCCTGAGTAATTACACTTACCTTGGAATTTACCCTGGGCCAGTGTCTAGTTCAACAAAGAGAAGCACTGGCACACCATTTTATTTTAATTCCCAGTGAGCCTGTGTGGCTGCTGGGATTTTAATATAATGTACATGCCTACCGTTCTGAACCACCGCAAAAGGACATGAGAGTTGACAGAACACCAAGGAAATGACATCTCTATCTACTATGCAGGTACAGTTTTCAGTGAAGAAGTACACTGACCTGGGTTCCGATTGTAATCACTGGTGGGTGCTAAACAAACTGACATTTTTAGTAGCTTTTCTACAAAATGTCTTAATATTTTCAATAGATTGATATGGATGAGTGCAGAGGAACTCTTGTTTGTGCCTGTATAAGTAAATAACATTACTGAGTGATGTCCTACTTTTCCACATAGCAGGCTAATTATCCGATACACCACATTTTCATGGGCTGGATTAGAGCGAAATGATGATATTGTACAAAGAAGCCTAGGGAGCTCTTGGGAAGGCTGGGGGCCATAGTAATTCCCTTGAGGATCACTTCTGCTCCCTGGATATGCCTGGATATTCCTGTACTATCAATATCAAAAGTTAGAAACATGCAGGACTATGACTCTCATTCAAACCCTGAATGCTCCTTCTCTTGTGCAGAATATACTAGCAGCCTCCTGGGTCTGTTGAATAAATTATATTTCTCACCCTCCTCTATTCAAAGCAGAAAACCCTTTTGAACCAGGGAAATTAAATCAATATTTATGGTTTAAAATCTCATTTAGCACTAAAGTAATAAAAAGGAGGACTTACACTAAAAAGTCACCTGTGGCTTTTTGGCCTAAAAGCAGCTTCAGCCACAGTCAAATCTTGTCTCCAAGCCAGAGAGGAAATTGAAATGACACCCCTATAGGTTAACCCAGTGTAATCAGAATTTTATATAAACCGTTATTCAGTTTAACCAATACTGTGTGTGTTATTACTGTATTCCTAGTGGGGCCACCCATAGGTGCATTCCCAGATCCTACTAGGGGGAGGCACTGTGCTAGTAAGTACCAGGTACCCAGTCTCTCCCAATACCACTGTGGTTCAGGTTTGTCCTATGCCATTAGGTAAGCACCACACATGGAGAGTAACACCGACAAAGGGGTTTTCGAAAGGGTTACATAGGCATTTTCTCTCTATTAATAATCAAGGATATTTGGATATCAGTTTCTGTAATGTAGGGACTATTATACAGAGATACAAGCCGGGTCCACTCATAAAGGGTGATGCATATAAATGGCTTCAAAGTGTCTGCGACCAAATAATTATTCATATTGCAGATAGAATTGTCACTGTATCAGTGTGGAAGGGTTGAATGTGCTGGCCAGGACCTAGGCTATACATACATAATTACCCTGGGATTTCTAGATGTGCGTTTTTCACATTTGCATAATAATGGATACAGGTCATTAGCTTTGATCTTTAGAGGATATGATTTCTCTATGAAATTCATCACGTCAAATCCCCGTAATAGAATTAGTAAATACACCTGGGAGGTTACAATCTGGTTAAGTCAGTTGTATGAACTTCACGCTAATATTAACGCTTGTATTGATTAGGTGTTACAAAGCTTGTCAGTCTTTTAAAGAAGCTTTGATAACATTAACCCTCTCTGTCCAGAACAGATATTATTTTATTATCTTCTGAAACAATCTTCCAGTACCTTAAATAGACATTATACGAGAGAGGCTACCCGACTGGCAGCTGATAAAGTTGCTTATTTTATCTGAAGTGTAAATTTATCCATTGATATTTTTAAAGCTTAAAGTTGCCATTTTCTTGTCTACCTAAATTGTTTTGCAGGATAAGTAATAAGGTCTAATGGATGATCATTGCAGATATTTTCTGCTTGCAATCATCCCACATCTTTCAAGTCCATTATCTATCTGTTCGTGAACAAACATTTACCCTTTGCCTACCAGCTATACATGTAGCATACTAAGAGTTAACAAGCAACAAGGTAATTGTAGAATGTGACCTCTGGTGGTAGCATATATATATATAAGTGAAATAAAATTTCTGCCAGCTCTGTGGTGGAGGAATAGTTAATTACTCTCTCACCTAAGCAAGGTGTCCTATTATTTGCTTGCACTTATTCTATGAATAAGGTGACTGGATATTACATATGCATCTTGTTCTAGTGGCATATGGCACAGAAATCATTAACAAAGAATATTAATGAATTATTCATTTAAAACCAAAGACCAAACCATTTGCTAATTGTCCTGGAAAGCAAGAGAGGGGGTGGATTTAAATTCAGACAGTGAAAGAGATGAAAACCCCACTGAATTTAATTACAGTCTTTTCATGATGTTCCGCAGGTAGTACTACACTGAACACAGCACAACACAGTAGTCTTAACTGCATAAGACTCATTCATTAAATCAGTCGCAATGATCTGCAAAGTCTGACTCCAGTGTAGACTCCTATTATACTAGTCAGTATTAGCATTCATTGGTAAATTAGCAATACAATATAACTCACAACTTTTTTTTAAATAAAAATATTTTTTTGACCATGATCATTTTTGTGGCCATACCCTGATTATCATGTACATTTTACAAAATTTGGTGGTTTTTATGTGTTATAACAGTTTTGGCAATGAAGGTGGGTTTCCCTTTAAGCTGCAAGTCACTTTCCCCAAGAGACCTGTTTATCTTAAATTGTTACAATTACTTATTTGCTTATCTTAAATTGTTACAAAAGTATGTAAGTGCACCTGGTGGCTGTTCTTGGCTCTTTGTCAAAACCAATTAAAGGACCAGTGACATCAAAAAATGAAATTGTTTTAAAGTAATAAAAATATAATGCAGTGTTGCCCTGCACTGGTAAAACTGCAGTGTATGATTCAGAAACACTACTATTGTTTATATAAATAAGCTGTTGTGTAGCCATGGGAGCAGCCATTCAAAGGAGAAACGGCTCAAGTTACACAGCAGATAACAGAAAAGCTCTGTAGAACATAACGTTATCTGTAATCCATTACTTATCCTGTGCCATGTAGCCATTTTTCAATTTCCACCATTGCTACTTAGCAGCTTGTTTGCATAAACTATAATAGTCTTTCTGAAGCAAACAGCTCAGTTTTAACAGTGCACGACAACACTACATGATATTTTCTTTACTTAAAAACACTTAAATTTTTTGGTGTTACTGTTCCTTTAAGTTAGAAAAATGTTATCTTTTTCTGGCTGTTCAGTGTAGGGATCAAAGAGAAAGTCGGGACATTTCAGGAACATTCTGTGACTGCGGGTTGAGCTGTCAAAATCGGGACTGTCCCGCTCAAAACAGGACAGTTGGGAGGTATGATACAACCAATGCTTGGTCTTATAGGCTGCAGTACTGACCGTCTACAGGCTTCTGGTGATGCCATTTGGGGTTAGCATGATCAGCACTGCCTAGACCCTAGGTACCTCACTATAATGGAGTGCTCACCTCCCGGATAAACACTTTTGTAGTGTCAGGTGCTGTACTGGAAGACCCACTCCTGTCACTGGGTCATATCAATATGCAAACAAATGCCAGCAGCACACTGAATTGATTGCAGGAGTGCACAAAAAGAAATTTATTAAGCCCACATCATACATAAAGGGAACGTTTCGGGCCTACCCTTGATAAAGGGCTGATAAAGGGCCGGGTAGGCCCGAAACGTTGCCTTTTTGTATGATGTGGGCTTAATAAAATTCTTTTTGTGCACTCAATTCAGCCTGCTGCTGGAATTTTTTTGCATTTATTTGCGTATAGACCCTAGGCACCTGACCTAAGTCCAAGTCTGCAGAAGTGACCAGTTATGTGTATTGTCACTTCCTGTTATGTGTGACGTTGCTTCTGCCTGTGTTGCCCTGCAATGAGCCTCACCGACTAGCTCTGCCACCGGATTTACACATCAAGTCTCCGGCAGCTGTTTGGGGGGGGGTTACATTTTTTTGCAAAGAAATAAAATCTATTATATTGACACCTAAGGGCAGACCATAAAGCTGCTGCCCTAGGCATGGGCCCAGGAACAAGTAACTGTAAGTGGGAGATGATGTAGAAATATAGAAATTAAAGGGGTGGTTCACCTTTAAGTTAACTGTTAGTAGAATGGCTAATTCTAAGCAACTTTTCATTTGGTCTTCATTTTGTCTTTTTTTATAGTTTCTGAATTATTTGCCGTCTTCTTGTTACTCTTTCCAGCTTTCAAATGGGGGTCACTGACCCCATTTAAAAAGCAAATTCTCTGTAAGGCTACAAATGTATTGTTATTGCTACTTTGTATAACTCATATTTCTGTTCAATCCCTCTCCTTTTCATATTCCAGTCTCTTACTTAAATCAGTGCACTGTGGCTAGGGTAATTTGGACCATGGCAACCAAATTGCTGAAAATGTAGAAACCTGATAGCTGCTGAAAGTTAACGAAAAAGTCAACTAACTCAAAAACCACAAATAATGAAAAATGAAAACCATTTGCAAATTGAATACCACTCTCTACATCATACTAAAAGTTAACTCAAAGGTGAACTACCCTTTAAAAGAAAGCTTCTATACTGCCCCATAAATTCCAATTTGGAATACTGACATACATTACATTGTTCTTTGACAGATATAAATTACACTTGTTGTGCTCTTTGGCAAATATAAGCTGATGTTTTAATGATTGCACACAATGGCCAGTGCCAAGTGTTATTGTCAAGCATGATAAACTGAAGGACAGAACAGGTGTAAGCTTAGAGTAGGATTGGTAGTAGTGCTAAGCAGATGTTCATTTGGATGAAAGTCTAATGCAAAGCTCCAGACTAGCAGCTAGTATTAAAGTCAAAGTTAGGCACAGTCAAAGGCAGGCAGTATAGGTTCACAATCCAGAAGTAATGACAAAGAACAAACCAGGAGGTAGAATAAAACTCAGACAGAGGTGATGCCAATCATTTTGCAATGACAGTGTAGAAGTTCCACAAGCCAGCAATTGCATTAAATGAAGGAAAGTGAATGAAGGAAGGGCTTTGCAAAGATTAGAATTACTGTAGGTCATGAATGTATCTGCTTTTCTAAAGATCAGATTTAATAGATCATTTTTATAGCCATTTAGAAATAATGTTCCCAGAAGTAAAGCATCATATTGCAGCATTACTTCATTAATCAGTCTGCAAAAGGAAATTAGAGCTTACCAGTAGATCTCTAAATATACAATATCATTTTCTGATTGGTAAAATTGCCTCATGTATTTTGACCTAAGAACAACATCTATCCTCTCTGTAGATACCATGGGGCTGAATTATCCTGCAGTATGTCATGATATACTGTATAATGTTATAAAGAGTTTTGATTGGCACATGGTTTACAGATGTATGTATTCCAATGCATTTCGACACACCCTGAACTTTTTTTTTTTAAAGGGATCCTGTCATGGGAAATTTTTTTTTTCAAAATTCACCAGTTAATAGTGCTGTTCCAGAAGAATTCTGCACTGAAATCCATTTCTCAAAAGAGAAACCTGACATGGGGCTAGACATTTTGTCAATTTCCCAGCTGCCCCAAGTCATGTGACTTGTACTCTGAGAAAACTTCAATCACTCTTTACTGCTGTACTGCAAGTTGGAGTGATATCACACCATTCCTTTCCCCCACCCAGTGGCCTAACAAAAGAACAATGAGAAGGTAACCAGATAACAGCTCCCTAACGCAAGATAACAGCTGTCTGATAGATATAAGAACAGCACTCAATAGTAAAAGCCATGTCCCTCCAGTTCCCTCCTAAAGTGCTGGCACAAGTCACATGACCATGGGCAGCTGGGAAATTGACAAAATGGCTAGCCCCATGTCAGATTTCAAAACTGAATATAAAAAAATCTGTTTGCTCTTTTGAGAAATGGATTTCAATGCAGAAGTCTGCTGAAGCAGCACTATTAACTAATGCGTTTTAAAAAAAACATGTTTTCCCATGACAGTTTCCCTTTAAGTTGGAATCTCTAATGTGTTCAGATGCGTTAACACCAATGGGAATATGAGCATGTTTACTGTAAATCTTTCTAGAGCTCCACTAACTTGACAATTCTAGATAGTTCTCAAGATTTTTTGAGTTGCTTTAACATCAAAGCCATGGGAAATTTCAAACTAGCAGTTATATACTGTATACATCCAACACACCACCAGTTTTTCATGTGCTAAAAGAACAGAAACATATTGTAAAGGGCTTCTAAAGTTTGGTAAATCTCCCCAACCCTGAAGTAGGGATGGCGTGAACTGTTCGCCGGCGAACTTGTTCGTGCGAACATCAGCTGTTCGCGCTCGCCGGAAGTT
>CM044437.1:93669241-93710750 GCA_024363595.1 Xenopus borealis
TAAAATGGCAATTTTCTATTTATGATTACCCAATGGCACATGCTACAAAAAAAGTATATTCTTATTAAAATTGTTTATTTACATGAAGTAGGGTTTTAGATATAAGTTGTTTTATGCAATATCTTTTTATAGAGACCTACATTGTCCAGGGGGTATAGTTTTCCTTTAAGAAGCTGTAAAACTAGCAAATGACTGCTGCAATATGCAAGTGTGTCTGACTGGCTTTGCTTGAAATTAAAAGACAATTTGAGGGTCATTTAGAAACATTGAGCAAAATTGGGCCTGGGCAGTAACCAATCAGATGAGTTTTGACTGTTAAACCTGCAGATAGCTGAAATAAATTAATCACATATTGGCTGCTATGAGTTACTTCCCAGAGGTAAATTATGCCCAGTGTTTATAAATGGTTCCCAAAGGTTGCTAGAAAACAAATCACAATGCAAATTATATTTTGGGTCTATAAGCTCCAGCCTTCTTCAGACTTTGCCTTACTTGGGTCTAAATAAAAAAGATATTTCTCTCCGTCCCCCTGAATGGCCACCTGCCTTTCCCTCCTTATGATAGTCCTTTACCCAAGGCTCTTCAGATGTTGCAGAACTGCCAATTGTAATTTTAAGCTGATGCAAGGTTCAACACAGGACTGGACTGAGAATCAAAATAGGCCCTGGCATTTCAGGTACACAGAGGCCCAATCAGCCCATAAAGAGGCCCAAACAGTCCCCACCAGCCCACTAAATACTGACTTTCTATGGCACCATATAGCAGCCCCTCTGGCATTTGCCCTAACCTACAGATTGCCAGTCCGGGCCTGGTTCAACATTCAGGGTTATGTTTCAAGCACTGCTCATTTTTAGCATTAAATAAAATGGGCTCCAATATCTTGATTACATAGCTTTCCCGTTTTTACTTTCATCCATTTAAAAATGGATCATTTTAGCAGAGATCCTCTGAGTTAGAGCAATCATTCTGAAGCACTTTACTGCAGTCTGCTTGATAATTATCCCCATATGAGTCAAGAGCTATCCTTATGTATTGCAGCACTGTGTTCTTCTATTTTGTTAATCTGAGACATGCTGTTCTCTTCTGGAATACAGTCAGATTCCATGAATACAATTTATTTACATGTTTTTTTTTTAGTTTCTTTAAATTATATTTTTAACTAAATTAATTCTGCTGTATTTTGGGACTCATTATTTATAGAGGAAGCCCATTTCCAAAACAACTATATTTTAGCATTGCTTGAGATGTTATCTATAAATGCATGCCAAACAGATAAACACTGACCTCCCATCAGCTCCTACACCCCTTATACAGAAATAACAACTAATTTAGGTGTTGCTAAGGCTCCTAAAAACCTTGAGCACAGTCATTTCTGAAGCTTGTGGCAGAAATGGTTTTGGTTTTTTATGACACAGATGGACCCACATGAAGACTTGTAGTGCTCTATGGGGGATCAGTTTCAATTCACTTGCAGGCTGGCACAGTAAAGTGGACTTCACTCCAAAGTTGATGCAAATAAAAATTGTTTTATTACGCAAAAAGGAACATCTCAGATGGTGGCCTTACACGTTTCGTGCCTTTTCACTTAATCATAGGCCCAGAAGGCACAAGGATACTGTCATGGGAAAACATGTTTTTTTTTCAAAACACATCAGTTAATAGTGCTGCTCCAGTAGACTTCTGCACTGAAATCCATTTCTCAAAAGAGCAAATCTGACATGGGGCTAGACATTTTGTCAATTTTCCTGCTGCCCTGGTCATGTGACTTGTGCCAGCACTTTAGGAGGGAACTGCTTTCTGGCAGGCTGTTGTTTTTTCTTCTCAATGTAACTGAATAGTATACAGTGGGACATGGGTTTTTACTACCAGTCAGCTATTATCTTGTGTTAGGGAGCTGTTATCTGGTTACCATTCTGTTGTTAGGCTGCTGGGTGGGGGAAAGGGAGGGGGTGATATCACTCCAACTTGCAATACAGCAGTAAAGAGTGATTTAAGTTTATCGGAGCACAAGTCACATGACTTGGGGCAGCTGGGAAATTTACAATATGTCGAGCCGCATGTCAGATTACAAAATGAAATATAAAAAAAATCTGTTTGCTCTTTTGAGAAATGGATTTCAATGCAGAATTCTTCTGGAACAGCACTATTAACTGATGCATTTTGGGAAAAAATTTTTTCCATGTTTTGCCTCTGTAAGGATTAATTTTATATTAGTTAGGATCATGTACATGGTTCTGTTTTAATATTACAGAGAAAAAGTAAATTCTGTTTACAATTTTAATTATTTTGATTTAATTATTTAATTAATTCAGGAATTATGGATAATGGATAAAAACTTATAGGTTTTATCTTGTTCATAGATCTATGATTAGATGATATAGACATGTTTTTATTCATGTCACAGTTCACAATTCGCATGTGCCCCAAACACTAATGTGTAACTCAAAAGCTTCAAGGAGAAGTCTACCCTCTACCCTACCCCTACCCTATCCCCTTGCTCTAAACTCCTCCCCCCGTAGGCTGCCCTCCCCACAAAGGCCAATGGATCCATGAAGAAGACTGCACGAGTGAAGATGGCACCTGCAAACTCAATAGACAGGACCTGCTCTGAGGGGGTAAGTAGCAACTTAGGGGCATTTGCCTGGAGGGGGTAGGCCGCGGGGGACGGGGCCTACAGGGGGGAGGGGAGGGCAGGAGTTTAGAGCAAGGAGGGTAGACTTCTTTAAATATGTGATACATCACTACTGATGACATCACTGTTAGCCTTTTGTAAGGATATAATGTACATGATATTCATGGCTTTTGTGCAATATATATATATATATATATATATATATACATATATATATATATATATTTTTATATATATTTTTTTAAAAGACATTGAGACATTTTGTGCATACAGCTACTAAAAAATGCCTTACCCTTTAAACAACAGGGATTGTTTGTCCATATATTGCAATATATTTAAGCTGGCCAACTACGTCAAAGTCATCCCATATCTGGCCAGTCCTACTCTCAAAATTCTGATTCACCAAGAATTCCACTGCTTCATTATACATTTTACAAAGGGACTAAGTTTTGTCATTGCACCCCCCGCTTAATGGTTTTTAAAAAATTAGTAGTGAGCACAACTTTCCCTTGTTTGTTATAGTTCATATAGGAGCAGTGACCAGCTCCTTGTTGTAGCTCCTACCCCTCCCAACTATAGTCAGGTGATCCCACTGGTGTCTAATAAAAGGGCAACCAAGTGTGGGGGTTTTACTTTTGTAGGGATGTGAAAATTAGACACCCTCACATATTTCTGACAGGCACATCCCTAGTATTATGGACGCCTAATGGGTCCTAATGGGGACCTTTTGATGCTTATGCAACCCCTGCAGTTCTCACAGTGTACACAAGGTGGCACTGTGTAAAGTATAAAGGTCATGGGAACCATGCGGTCAGTGTTCATTGCTTTAGCCCAACCTTGCAGGCTGGAAGGGAATGGGCATGATCCCTAGGCGCAGAGGCCCTAGTAAAGAATAGCATACTCTGTCATAGATCACTCTAGGAGTGATAGCTAGGTAGATAGTTGAGCAGCTCACGCTCCGACAGGAGACTTAGAGGGATTAAGATCCTCGGGTACTCATAACCCAGAAATAGGGACTAAGTGTACAGACCTCAGGGATAGGGTTTCCCCTCTGGTTCCACTTGTTACCGCTGCTGAATTCTGGTGTATATCTATTCATATTCAACGCTCAACTACTGCTGACATGACCCCTTGCCTGAAGGGATCCAGCCCATGTATGGTGCTGTGAGTATTTGCTCCTTTATGCTGTGTATGTATCTCTACTCTTGCTGCGTATATTACATCCATGCTGTGTAACTGTTCTATATCCCAATGTGGGAATTGTCTCTATTGCTCTGCTGTTGAATAAATGCTGTTTTGGTTCATCATAAAGAATTACTGGCGCCCAACTTTATTGTGCTTATCGCACATGGTTACAGTTCAACTACATCCTTCCTCCACCTCGCTGCGAGGGCTCACCCCTGAGAGAAATAGTTTCATTTGTGGTTTTAATACCATTTGGTAGCTAAAACTGATTATAGTCACACCAGTTTACTATAGCGCTACACTTTGAAAGCAGCTAGTGAGTTGCAGGTAAAACTTAGTCCCTTTGTAAAATGTATAATGAAGCAATAGAATTCTTAATGAATCAGATGCAATTTTGAGAGTAGGACTGGCCAGATATGGGATGACTTTGACGTAGTTGGCCAGCTTAAATATATTGCAATATATGGACAAACAATCCCTGTTGTTTAAAGGGTAAGGTATTTTTTAGTAGCTGTATGCACAAAATGTCTCAATGTCTTAAATATATTGATAATGGGTTGAGTGCAGAGGACCTTTTGTATTTGTCTATATATATATATATATATATACTGTATATATATACTGTATACAAAAAATGTCTGCACTCTCAGGTCTTAAATAAAAATGTTTTATTAGCTTTTTTGTGGCTAGATATTCTAAAATTTTGGACACTGCACCCAGTCATTTTTTGAACCTTGTGACGAGAGTGCCGACTCCTCCGTAGTCTACTATATATATATATACACTTACAGGTTGCACACCAATAAGAGTGATATAGCCTGGGTGCCAGTCTGAAGAGAGATAGACAATAGGGACAATAGATGGCAGACCAAGGACGCTGAGTCATTGTAGTCAACTTAAACAAAAGTGAAGGTTTATTAGACCAACGTTTTAGTTCCTCACAGTTACGTCTCCCTGACATTTCTTGGCAGGATTTGTGGAATATTAGCGACTATTGTGTCAGTTATAACAGCTGCATTTAATGAAACTCAGGCATTTTACTCTGCAGGGCCAAGAAATGTATCCAATAATGTATGAATTTAGAACAGTTTAGAGGAGTCAGTAATCCCCTTTCCAGAGCTGCTCTATGCATACATGAAAAGGGGGGAAAAACAAGCTTACACTTCAAAAAAATTGTAAAAAAAATAGATAGCAACTGATTCTAGTATACTATGTAAAACCAACTGGTCGGAAAAAAGTGTTTGGAAGGTCAACAACCCCTTTAACAAAACAATCATAACAAATGGGGAAAGCAATATTATGGGAGGCATCGCTATTCTTCCTCTGCCCACCAGATACATTTACATTGCAGCCATTTAAGTGAAACAGGAGACAGTACAATAGCTTTTAGAGCATTATAACTAAATCATTGTAGAAGGTAAAAGCTGTGGGAAGAAAGTGCACACAGTATGCTTTAATGTACAGACTAGTAGTGCTACAATAAACTAACCATTTGAATACTCTTGTTTTTTTGTTTCTGTGTTTAATAATGGTATTTACACCTTGTGCTGTGACATTTCAGCACATTTGAGAGGTGAAATAATCTTTCAAAGAGAAATATGAAATGTTAAAGATGAAGAAAGAGAGGTAACATGGACATTATTACAGTTAAGTTATGAACTAGTCCACACTTGAGGATTTTTTTAAACTCTTTATACTGTAGTCTTAACCACAGTCAACAGACAGAGAACAAGAAAGTATGGATGCACCGAATCCAGGATTCAGTTCAAGATCTGGCCAGGATTCAGCCTTTTTCAGCAGGATTCTGATTCGGACGAATACTTGTGCATGGGCAAACTGAATCTGAATCCTAATTTGTAAATTAGGTGTGGGAAGGGAAATGGCTTTCTGTCACAACACCTTTTCCTTTTCCGTCTCTAATTTACATATGCAAATTAGGATTCGGGTTTCAGCCAAATCTTTCACGAAGAATTCTGCTGAATCCCAAAAAGTGGATTTATTGCATCCCTACAAGAACGTTTTGTTATGTTTAGGGGTATACTTTGCCTTTAAGTAAAGTGTTTTACATGAAGTAATCCCCTTTCTTCAGTTTTATAAGCTATGATCAGACTATGGGGTAAATTTATCAAAGAGTGAACTTCCGCCACTAGAGGGAAATTCTCTCAATTCATTTCTATGGGATTTTGAAAGGCATATTTATCAATGGGTGAAAGTGAAAATTCACCCTTTGATAAATACGGCTTTAAAAATTAATGGAGAAATTAATGGAGAGCTGCGGAATTTACCTCTAGTGGTGGAACTTCACTCTTTACTTCACTCGTTGATAGATATACCCCATTGTGTCTATGGGAAACATACAGTGATATCTGTCATTGCCTTAAATGTTTTGCTTATGTGGTATATTTGATAAACTGCAAGAGTACTTTTCAGATATCCCACTACAGTCCGTAGCAAAGCAAACACACAGTTTACTTATCTTTTTTTAATTTGGAAAACAAGTATTTCCTACTTTGATTTCCAAAGGTACCCCTATTTTTATAATAGAGAAATATAACGTTACACACGCACAGTAGATCTTGTTTCTATCCAGTATTAGGCCATGTGTATATATTGGCAATAAAAAGGACACAACAATTAATGAATCATGTACTGTTCAGTAGTACAGGAGGACCCCAACACAAATATTACATAAAGAGATCAGCCAAAACAACTAATGGCCTGGTCTTTCTTGCAAGAGCTTGCAACTCAGATTTATTGATAAAAGGGAGCCAGTTGGGGTAAACATTATTTACATATTGTAATTACATGTTGTAATTTAGGGAACTGCCCTTGTTTTCCTGCTGCTGCTCTGAGTAAACTCCATTTTAATGAAGTGCAAATTGTGGCGACTGACAGTTCCTGGGATTGTGATAAAACAAACACATCAGGAGATGTTTCTCCTTGTGCTTGTCAGACGGCTCGATTTTATCCAGCTAACAGCTTTCATGGACAATTGAATTCTTGGCGTCTGGCCTACAAATTAGGACAGTACAGAAAGAAAAGGAGCACAGTTGTATTAGAGCAATAACTTAGTGCAGTGCCAAGAATGACAGAAGATTTCCTGCTGTGCGCTGGCATTCAAATAGGTTAAGGCAGAGAGACATGATTCAACAAAATGTAATATGTTTAAACTGAAATGCAGCATACACTAAAGGCCTCCTGTACACAGATCATGGAGGTCAGTACAGAAAATGTGATACCCGTGTCCAACAAAATTTGCATGCCATTTGCATGGCACCTCCCAATCCCATCCCAACACTCAGGGGCAAATTTACTATTATTCCCCAAAAATAATTAGTTTCTATTCGATATTCGATTAGCATTCGATTTTCGAATGTTAATCGAATAGATCTAGGCTACCTTTTATTCGATATTCCATCATTCGAAGATCGAATACAAATCTATTCGATCAGTTGAATAAATAATTCGACTGAACGAATAAATCATTTGAATGATTCGAATCGATCATTTGATTCTTACAATTCGAACGATCGAAGACTTTGATCGTAGGAATCCTATTCGATCAGGACTTAGCCTCAGAAGCCTATGGGAGTGCTCCCATAGGCTTCTATTGCAATTCAGTAGGTCCAATCTGCCGAAGTAGGCAATTGAATAAACTTAAAAATTAAAATCCTTCGCTGGTCGAATTATCAAATATTCGTCCATTTGACTCTATTCGAATGTATTCGATCGTTCGACCATTTCCTATTTGATGATCGAATATGCCAAAATTCATATATTCGACCAAACGAATAAATCCTAATTCGATCGAATTCACGTGAATATAGTAAATCAGCCCCTCACTGTTCTAATTCCCTACTCATCCAGCCATGTATTATCTAAGGACTCTGACCCCTTTTCCTCCCACTAGTTTGAAAAAAGTTTGTGGGGAGTGGACAAGTTCTATGATATTAATTGTATATTTATTACATTTTCTAAATGTAGCCAACTGGAAGAGGAGCAAATGGAGGACAAAGGGACAGGAGTATAATATTTAGAAGCTGAACTGCTAAGCAGAGAGAAGGAAGTGACAAAAGTCAGATACCAGAGGACTGGATTTGTGGGAGGCCACAAAAGCCCAGGCCTTGGGTTGTACAATTGTCGGTGCTCCATACCACCTTTACCCACCCATTAGTACCAATAATCACTATTGGGGACTGATCATGCATTTGTCACATTTGTTTGAATGTCCTGTGCCTAGTCCCCAGTGATGTTTTTGTTGGTAGGAAAGAGTTTAGGAAGCCAGCCTAAGGGCATCCACATTATAAATTTAGCCATGAATACTACAGGGGCAGCTATGAGTGATTTGTCTACCTGTGCTTTCACCACATCTCACCCTTTTGCAAACCCCTTGTATTTATAAAATACTGCTTATACATTAAACAGCCCATAGAGTGAAGATCTTAAAAACTGTAGGTACTTTGGAAAAAAGTACATTTAACCTTAGATAATGATTTCCCATTAGACCTGTGCTTAGAAAGACACTCTGTTAGAGAAGTTGCAACACCTGTTCAGATATTAGCAACAGAGATATCAGCTGTGAGAGAGTTGAGCTGCTAAATGGTGTGAAACATGGTTAAAAGCTTTGATGAAACCTCTGGCTCTTCCATGGAAAACTGCAGCATTGCTGCAATATATAAGGGAAATAACCAAACTGCTCATATTTATCTTGAAGGGATTAGTCTAACAGCTCCATTTTTTATTCATATTTTACTGTAGTTTGATCGGTGCAACTGGGACACAAACATGCTGCATGTAGTTATATCAAATTGAACAGTTAAATATGAGCTTTTTTTCTTTAATACAGGCACACTATAGGAAACTCAGTAAAGGATGTCTTTGATAGATTTCTGGACAAAACTAGGTCATATGTAATACAGTACATAAGGTTACCAATATGTTTTAGAAAATTCTCATGTCTTTTTAGGAAATTTCTTCCATAAACATTGGAATAACAAATGAGTTCTATGCTGGATTCCATGCTGGTTAGAGACCTGGCAACCCTAATTGTATATACGAGATGAACAGCTTTTTCTTGGTAGGTTTCCTCAAAAGAAATATTTGCTTCAATTTATATACCTCTGTATAGAAAGTTTAAATAAACCTTTTGTGATCACAAGAGCAATATTGAAAGTTCCAGTAACACCAATAAAGCATTTCATATGAATTTAAAATACATTTTTGTGCATGCAATGATAAAGCTGTGTTTTCTATTAACAAAACTATATGTGATATACATAATCAGTATGTAGGCACTGGGGCAACCATTCAAACAGAATAGGGAAATAAATTGCAGATACACTGTGTAGAATGCTTAGGTTTAGTGCCCTTACCATGCTATTTGGAACTCTTGAAATAGTGATTTATTTTCCTGCTGCCCCTCACAACTGCCTTTTGAGTAGCAAGTGGCAAGCAATGGTCTACTGTATATGGTATACAGTATATCATGCACAATAACATTTGTTGCATTCCATTTTTAGAGAAGGGAAATGATTGTTCTTACATTTTTGTTCTTAAACGAATAAACGGACAGTGCTTAAGGCTTTAGGAAGTCCATTGGTACTAGAACACAACCAAATAAGTCAATACTCGTCTTCAGCCTCATTTGGGAAAATGGATGGGTTGTTACATTCACAAGTCAATATCCCCTCGTTAAAGGGTTTATTTTGCCAAAAATTGAACTAATTAGATTCTTCACTAATTAAATCCCATGGGAAAGCCAAAGGGCTATAAAATGGTCCCAAACTTTGATCCTAACTGTGTAGATAAAGAATATTGTGTCAACAGAACAGAGAGAATCCACAAGTCACAGTTAAATATACATTTGGGTTGCCCACTGAGTTCAATCCTTCCAAATGCACATATACTGTAGATACACATACATATACCTGTACTGACCTATCAATTCACTCACATATATAAAAATATATACACATACATATATATGGACATACTAACTGAAGATTCCAAAAGTCTTAGATATTAATAAGTCAACAAGCCACTCATTAACGGAATCTTCCATCACAACATCCACATGCAGGATACTCCACAATCTCACTGCCCTCACCATGAATAGTTCAACTTTCAATGTAATTTTTTTGGATAATTCAACCATCGAATAGGCTACAGTACTTCGACCATTTGATTTGAATGATTGAAAAGTAGAATCCTTTAGTACTGTCTCTTTATGGAAGTAAAATTGTTCGATCATATGCAAAAAACGCTCGAAACTAACTATTTTAGCGTACGATCGAACGGTTTTATTTTAATCGCAGGATAGCCAAATTTGTTGAACAAACTTTGACTTCGATATTTGAAGTCGAAGTATATGGTCGAATTTCGAACTATTTTTTACTTCGAAATTCGAGGCTTATAAAATCAGCCCCTTAAACGCCCTTTATTCTAAAGGGGGGTAGACTATTTTTTTGTTCTTTTCTATAGGAAAAGACCCCCCACACTAGGGGACACATTTACTAAAGAATTTTGCCATAACTTTGGCAAATTTTCGAAGTACTGGCCCTTTAAAATCCTTCGACTTCGTCACCTTAAAGCTGCCGAATTGCCATTTTAGCCTATGGGGGACCTCCTAAGTCCTAGGAATTCGAAGGATTTTGCACAAAATCCTTTGATTCGATTTATTTTTTCACTTCGAAATTCGGCCATTAGTAAATTTGCCCCTATATGTCTATGATATTCTCTAATGTACTTATAAAGAGTAATCTTTTTTTTGCCAAAATCAACAAACCTAACCTTTCCACCATGGTTTTTAAAATTGTAGCGTCTATAATAGTTTTTTGCTGCTGGGGTCAGTGACTTTTGGAATGCTGGAAAGAGTCAGAAGGCAAATAATAAAAAAAACTATTAAAAAATATATAATAAAGACCAATGAAACTGTTGCTTAGAACTTGCCCTTACATAATTTATAGATTATAGATTTAACACCCCTTTTAATATTGGGATCCAAAACTACAATGTATACTCAAAGTGAGGCCTTAACAGCAATTACCACCAAATGTATGCTTTTATACCTCAAGTTCCTGCACATTTATATGCAAGACAGCACTCTTTTCTTTAGTAGCTACTGACCAATACTGCCTAGAGTTAAATGTTTATCCAAAAAAAACAAAAAAAACTAATTCTTTTCAGTAAAGGAGGCCCCAGCACATCACCATTTAGTATTGTACAAAGTGTACATTTATTTTAAGCAAATTAGCAGCTCAAAATCTTTGCATAATAAACCAAATTGTCTTCATCTGATACGAAGGGCCCAACCCCTTCATGGTTTTACTATTTACATATTTTAAAAAATACTTTTGTATTTAGTTTAGCAATGTCTTTTTTCATTCTATATTTTAGCTTGTCTGCTTTTTTTCGCTGTATTTGACTCTTTGTACCCAATAAAAAGCTCAGCTGTCACAGATATCTTGAATACCTTCAGTGTACTTACTTTTCTTACAAAGCTCAGTGCTAACCTTTCTATCAAACCACAACGATTTTGCTTTGCTATGACTTTCCTTGTTTACAACGAGAATATACTGACAGGTACATTTGTTAAGAAGCATTTTAAAACAAACCATGTTCCTTTTGTATTTATATTAAGAGGTATTTCTTAGTTAATATATCCCAAATATGCCTTTATGCTCAAAGTCTGCAAATCTTAAATTTTGCGTTAATTATTCCCTTATACAGTTGTCTCTGCAAAATAATTTCAAAATAGACTATTTTCTGATCACTGTTGCCTAAATGCTCACCCACGCAAATGCTACAGATGAATGTAGTATTATTAGTTATTTTCAGATCCAAAAGAGCATTATTCCTTCTAGGTTCCTGAACTACTGTATCTGAAATAAAAAGTTTTGCAGACTTTTGCAGACAAAAGTAAGCAATGTGCACTGCTGATGTACAATAGCTAGAGATGAGCAATGCTTGATTCTAAAGGGGATTCGGGTCAAACAATTACATCAATAAGAATCATGTCAAACCCTCCACGGGATTCCCACATTGCACCACTAGTTTTCCAAAGTAGTTGGGACAAAATCTGACTACAGATGCTCCAAGGAGAATCTGCCCTGCTAGTGTTTTCAACATTTATTTTTTTGTTATCTAAAACTGAGTAATTATTTTACAGATTGGTCTCACTGAAATTACACTTCAATCATCTGGAGCATATATGAACCTGGGTATGCACTAACCATCAAACAAACTCAGTATACCCTCTCCAATGGCATACAGTATATTTACACATACCCCCACAGCTCTTGATAGTTGCCTATTGCCTAACGTCTATTGAAATTCAGTATTAGCCCTTAGTTTCCTTCTTTATGTCTAAGGGTGACCTTCCCCAGTGGGAAGTGGGTAAGTCAGAATGGCAATGATCCTGGCTGTAATGCGGAACCTCACCAAGGTTATTCTCTAAGGTTTAATGCTAAATAATGTCAGATGCAGTCAAATGAATCAGTAAGAAACATCAGTAAGAAACAAGAGCATTTCAGAAGAGTAGATCTTATAACTGGCTGTAAATCAATGCAATTGATTCATGAAAATAGGACAGAAGCACAGTTGATTCAGGCAGCTCAGGTTAATAGTTAAACATGAATCTATTTCTTATTTTATTAAAAGTGCATAAATTCACTACACATTTGTATATAGGTTATTGCAGAAGTTATGCACTTGCTCCATAAATGCAAACAACCTATAACTACAAAGAGGTACAAATTTAGAGAGGAGGCTAAAGATGGGATATACCGATTAGTTATACCTAGGAACAGTGAGACAAGACTACAGGATTCAACTGGTGCCATCCTTAAAGTGTAAAATCAAGTGACACATTCTTGTACTGCATGGGACTAGAGGCTAGCGAAATGTGTTTATAGTGCAGAAAACATCACCAGGCAGTTGCTGATATCTTATAACACTGAAAACAATTAACTGTTTTTTTATATGTACAATGATGATTAAAACCAGAAAAACCAAGACACTTAATCAGAAAGCCTTTTCTTCCCAGTGGTTTTACCTCTTGTGGTATGTACTTCTGGTAAGAATTGATTACCAATATAAATATTAATTTTGACATTTTCCCTTCTTCCAGCACTGACTGCCTTCTCACTGTTATTAAAAGTGAACAGTTACATTTGGTATTTTATGCAATAGCTGAAAATAACACACATTGTATGATATTTAAAAATGTACTCACCAGATAGATAGTTATTATTGGAAAACCAATAATATGTAATATTTAAATCCTAGGAGTACAGTCCAGTATATACAGTATATATATATATATATATATATATATATATATATATATATATATATATATACATATACATATACAACCCAACAACGACCCACAACCTTATAAAAGAGTAGCTGTAGGAGACACTCACCCACTGAGCACTACTATAAAGTCCATAATATTCCAGCCATTCCGGAGATAAGAACCTTTGTGAAAAACCAGTCCCAGAGCGACAACTTTAATCCCAGCTTCAAAGCAAAATATTCCAATGAAGTAGGGTTCAGTCTTTTCCTACAAACAAAAGAAGACAACATGAAAAATATGCTGACAAATACTGTAATAGTAAAAGAGCAGACAGTATTTCCATTAGACTGTGGAATATGAAGATTTCTCACTTAGACTGACCTTTATTATTATTATTATTATTATTATTATTAATAACAACATGTATTTCTATAGCTTTCATTAAGTTATCAGTGAATAAATATCATAAAGATAAAATAAGTTATTTTCCACTCTTTTTTCCTTTAGGTATAGACTGAATATTGTAAACTTTTTCTGAAAATCACTATGCATAGGACAAGAGCAGGTTGCTCATTAAGGCTATCATTCCCACGTAGTCATTTGCCCAGTACACAAGATCCCTTTTTCTATTTTTAAACTAACAGTGCTCACCGGGCATTTACTGCAATGTAGCCCAGTCCTACTTCCTGAAATGCACAGCCCCCTTATAAATACATTATATATTAATTATAAAAATTAATTGTGAATACAGTGCAAAATGTGCAAACACTTTAAACAAATCATAAAGATATGACAAGTATTACCTGTTGTCAGACTAAGACCAAGGACTAATGATTTGTGCTTTCATTAACATGTATGCATCTTAGCCTAAAACCCTTTGATTGAAGACAAACTATTCTTCAGTGAATAGTTTGTCTTCAATCAAAGGGTTTTCTTCACATTGATTTTGAATTCAATGGTGCCCTTTTGAAATGCTGTCGATTTTCTACTATTGCTTAGGACACATTTTTTTAAATGTGTCAGATTGTTCTTATTGGATTCATTTTACTGAGAGAGTAGCAATCACACAGTTGTGTGCAAATGCTAAAAGCAAGGCATAGAGAAGATAAAAAAGGGATAAGAGGGTGAGGGGAAAGAGAGGTGAGACATTGTACCTTCTGCTATGTGTCATATCCAGGGTGATTGTCATAGGTTTTGTTAGAGAGCCGAGACAATCACATGCAGATATAAGACCTGTGTTATCTAGAATGCTAGGGACCTAGGGTTTTGTGGATAATTTTCCGTATCTTTCCATAGTTTGGATCTTCTAGAAAATCATGTAAAACATTAAATAAACTCAATAGGCTGGTTTTGCTTCCAATAAGAATTAAAGAGCAAGAAAAGTGTAAAATAGAATAAGGCTAGAAATGCTGTATTTTGTATACTAAACATAAACATGAACTTACTGCACCACAAGCCTAATCAAACAAATGATTTATGCTTTCAAAGTTGGCTGCAGGGGGCTGTCATCTTGTAACTTGGTATACATCTTTGCAAGACTGCTCAGTGTGGTCTGGGCTTCTTAGGGGTCGTCATAAATGATCAAAAAACAAAGCTGCTTGAGTTCTGCATGGCTGGTAAGTAAGGCAGGGGCTCCCCCTGCTGTCCATAAGTATGATTATTTCTCTGCCAGAAAGTTAGGGACCGTCTGACAATTCCTATCCACAGCACTAAACGAAGGGAGAATTTCACTGCATACAGTCAGGTTTCTTATAAAAACGGTACACATTTTGTAATTAAAGAATATTGGAGATATATTTCTTTTTCATTAAAGAAAGTAAAAATGGGATTTTATTTCTTTGCCTTTCCTTGCCCTTTAATATCTTAGTTTAGATCAATTACAAAGTACTGTTTTATTATTACAGAGAAAAAGGAAATAACTTAAAAAAATGGATAAAATGGAGTCTATGGGAGATGGCCTTTCCATATTTTTGAGCTTCCTGGATAACAGGTTTCAGGATCCCATACCCGTACAAGTTTTATTCTTCTTACTTAATGACACAATAGAAAAAAAGTGTGGTAGAAATAATAACTTACCAATCTGCGAGACATTGGAGTCTTGTCATCCCCTGGAAGATGCTGCTCCAAAGCCAGGACAACACAGTTTGCAATAATTGTGGCAAGGATCATGTACTCAAAAGGAGTGAGACAATAATTAAGGAAAAGAGACTCAAATTGATATAACAAAAACATGACTAGTTCACATTGAAGTATACATGACTAGTTACCACTGTGTGATTATGTATTGCCTATGTTATTAGGATTAATATTTGACAACAGTTATAGAAATCTTCCTGGTTGGATGGGCAACTTTTGCTACCGGCTGGTGGGAAGACACTGAGAATAGTAACTACATAAATATTCATACAAATGCTGTTTAATGTCATATAAAGTGTCAGCATAAAACAATCAATGCCCTGGCTAATAAAAAATAAAAGATCACACAACGCCTCAATTGTCAACCAGTGAGATACATTTTGCATCTCTTAAAAGTGTATCTCTAAATGAAATTTGATTCAAAGAAATATAAAACTGGTCATAAATGGAAGTGCTCAGCATCAACAAGGAGTGCAAGAAAAGGGTAATTGAGAAGGCACTCATGTTAACCCATGTAGACAGGTGTAGTAAAATTGATTTAATTCCCACATTAATGAAGTACCTACAGCCTTAGGCCTGTCATGCTTTTTGCACTTAATCATACAGTATAAACTACTGATTTGAACACATAATTTGCTTTTACTATGATTATTTACATGGAATTACATGAATGCCAACTCTACTACCCTTGCCTTTAACCATCACAAACAAATAAGGCTGTGGTCAATAAATGTACACAAATACTCTTTACTTTATACAAAAATCAATATATTTAAAACATTTACACATGCCAAACTGGCTAAGTAACTGAGCATAGAGCGTTGGGTGGGAACTCTGGATTACACAAGTATCCAGATTCCATAGAGTTTACTACACTTGTCAAACTTTGTTCCCTTAGGAAGCTTCCTCCCTATTACAGGTTGATAATGACCTAAGCCTAGTTAATAATATTTTGATGTGCACCTTGAGGGGGGGTCATGTGATTTTTTTTTTTAATCTCTTAGTTATCACCCCTTGCTGATGGTCTGGAGCATGTGAACCTGGCCGCTACATTATATTTGATGAGATGACTGGCATTAATTCTCCTTGTATTCACTTTTTATTCCAATGGCTGTACAAACAAATTATACAATTGTTACACTTAACATAACTAACACTACTACATATTCTTTATAATGCCTCTTAGATGTTGACCAGAGAGCAGTCTTGAAAACAATTATACAGGTATGGGACCTATTATCCAGAATGCTCAGGACCTGGGGTTTGCTGGATAACAGATCTTTCCGTAATTTGGATCTTCATACCTTAAGTCTACTATCATGTAATGTATCATGTAAACATTAAATAAACCCAGTAGGGTGGTTTTGCTTCCAATAAGGATTAATTATATCTGAGTACAAGCTACAGTTGTATTGTTACAGAGAAAAAGGAAATCATTTATAAAAATTAGGATTATTTCATTATAATGCAGTCTATGGGAGACGGCCATTCCATAATTCGGAGTTTTCTGGATAATGGGTTTCCGGATAAGGGATCCAATACCTGTAATAGAATATGAGACTGATTTGGTATACAATAAGATTCTTGTAAATTGGCCCCACTGCTCTACAGTAGAAAAACCATATTATATTTATTTTGTCAAAAGTTTTTTTATTCTAAAGCTCTGAGAAAAAGGTTGGTGCTTTAAAATACAAACAAATATGTAATTACTAAGCCTTACCAATACCTTCCATTGATCTATGTTTAGAACCGTGTTAGCTTTAGCTGAATAGACCCAAATGACTGGAATGAACAAAACATTGCATAATAGATTTCCACTTCTTTGCATTTCTAAACCTGAAACTTTAACAGATTTTGTGTTTCCAATGAATGTACCTTTGTCTTACGTGATTCATTTTACCACCCGTTTCCCTAACCAATCGTTTGTTGTTCTAAGGATGTTTAGTAAATTATAGGTTACAAAAATACTCCTATGGTTTTATTTTAGCTAAACAGTACTAAATACTACAGTGGGATGAAGAGAATCCATGATGTGTCCCGGCAGGCAGCTTTCTTCTACCGTGATTGAAACTGACAAATTGTCACTATCAGCTAAACACAAAGTTAACATAAGTCAGGCAGTTGTATGTCAATAAAGGAAAACACCATTTAGTGATGGGGCAGAAGAGGAACAGCCTTCTGCATACATTTCTAATGCCAGGGAAAAGAAAAGGCACCAGATTTGTTTTTGACTTCAGGCCAGATAACGCTGAAATTATAAGAATAACATATTAAAGTATCAAGTTGTGGAAAGCAGATCTCCACTCCAGCATTTTCAACACTGTCCAGATGGTGATCAATGATGAATGTTAGACGTAGAATACAATACAATACAGGTATGGGATCTGTTATCAAGAATACCCGGGACCAGGGATTTTCAGTATAATGAATCTTTCCATAATTTGGATCTCCATACCTCAAGTCTACTATAAAACAATTTAAACATAAAATAAACCTAAGAGGCCGGTTTCGTTTCCAATAAGGATTCGTTGTATCTTAGTTTGGATCAAGTATAAGCTACTGTTTTAATATTAGAGTAAAGGTAAATTATGTTTAAAAATGTAAATAATTTGGTTAAACTAGAGTCTATGAGAGACAGCTTGTACGTAATCTGGGGCTTTCTGGATAACGGGCTTCAGGATAGCAGATCCAAAATCTGAATTTTGTTAAGAGCCACTATTCCTGGGTCATCCTTTTAGAAACCAGATTTTTTATTATTATTATTATTATTATCAAAAAATATATATCTGTTGGAATAAATAGGGCTATTGGTGCCCAAGAGTCTGCCTATAATGTTTTATTTTATTATCTGCTATTTATATAACGCTGGCATATGTATACAGTGTTAACAGACATGGTTCTTCTTTCACAACAGTCCCTGCGGCATTGCAGCCCTTTGTATTACGTTTTACACTGCATGGAGCATTGTAAATAACCCCAGACTTAATCTGTAAAATATGTAGCTTAGTCACAAAAAAAAACTGAGAATTGCATCAAATACAAAAATTCTTGAAACAAATTGAAATCATTGTGACTTTTTCACATAAAAATTCATTAGTACAGAATACAGACCTATGGCAGAAGCTTCATTTGAAAACAGATGATTTTAATAATGAAAGTGATGCTTTGTCTGTTGCCTATGCTTACTATGAAAAGCTCAAGTAATTATTTTGTTTTCTATGTATGTTTTTTCAAACATATTATTTTGTTACAGATGGGAACGCTACCAGTACACTCTCCTCTGCATTTGGGAAAGCTGCATGTTTGTGTATGGTATATTTCTATTTCTGGGTACAATAAACTCCCACTTTACCCCTGCATTTGTCTCTTCTACTTAGAGGAATGCCCACATCTGCCAACAGTTCTAGATCTTGCCATAGTTTTCCTGTTCTTGCAAGCCAACACATTTCCTAGAGTCGAACTGAAACTTCAAATTTTTTATACAATAAAATGCTCTCAGCTTTATTCACAAAATAAACTGTGCACCACCAGAAATATGGATCAGTGATACATAAATGCCCACCCCACAGACTGCACCAACATAATCCACCACAGTGTCCTCTAAGCATCAGATAGAGTTTGCCAAAGGACTGGCTTATGACTTTGTACATGTAATCACCCCTGATCACCCCAAGGTCATACAATACACAGAGTTGTTTCCAATGGGTTGCACTTAATTAAAGTATGGAAGGAACACTATCAGACACACACCGCCACGCCCTGGGGAGTGTCTCTTAAAATGGCAGTTCATTTATTGGTTAGGACTTGTCCTCACACATGGATTAAATTTATCAAAGAGTGAAGTTCCTCCACTAGAGTGAAATTCCACCACTCTCCATTCATTTCTAAGGGATTTTTAAAGGCGTATTCATCAAAGGGTGAACTTTCACTTCACCCATTAATAAATACGCCTTGCAAAATCCAATAGAAATGTATGGAGAGCGGCGGAATTTCACTCTAGTGGCGGAACTTCACTCTTTGATAAATTTACCCCATGGTGCACATTTATTTTCTTCATTATGACAAATGCCATACAGGGTGTTAATGACAGTTTACTTACTCTGGAACCCTGGGTACAATATACAGTACATCCATGTGTCGTTGCAATGATTCTTCTCTACCTTAGACTTACCACTTGACACAACACTCGTTGAGCAATCCTGAGATACAAATCATTTTGCTCGCCTCAGTATAGTATCTGACTGCTCTACAAGATACTGTAGGCCAAGTCATTTACCTGGCCTAAGGTGAGCTAAACATAAGATATAATAAATATGCATGCACTCCCTGGCTTTAACTGAGGCATTTCTCTTTCTCTGGGAACCTGTTTTCATTGATACCATCCTTGTTTACTACTATGGGCACCATCCACCATTTGCTATGAGCAGAGGGAGGGCAAGAGGCTTAAAATGGCACCACTTCCTTTTATACTGCTTTGACCAATAATGATTCCAAAATCCTCACATGGGGCATGCTAACACCTGGATTGGGTACTCCTCCTCCAACTCCTTCATATTATTCTTCTGCCAAGTAGTTTCCTTTGTATAATGTGCTCATGTTCACCCTCTTTTAACTACTGTTAATACATTACAGTCAACACCTACATATGTCTCAATATATAACTGCTGCAAACATTTTGTAAAAGGGAACTGAAGTCTAAAATAAAATAATGCTAGGAATACTAACCTTAAACATGAACTTAAACAAGAACTTACTGCACCAGAAGCCTAATTAAACCAATGATTTACGATTTCGAAGTTGGCCGCAGGGGGGTTGTCATCTTCTAATTTTGTTCTACATCATTACAAGACCAGGACTATGCACATGCTTCATGTGGTCTGGGCATAATTTTGGAGGTTAAGCTGAGGGATCATCATAAATTATGAAAACAGCACAAGTCAGCAAGACTGATTAATAAACAGAATATACAGACTGCACTGGGTCTGCGGATACAAATCTCTACACAGTCACCAGCTGCTTTACAGGGAAACAAACAAAGCTGCTGCACTTCTGGAAAAGTACAGTATGGATGCCGGCACAGCCTGTCTATTTATCCAGTTTTTATTATTACACTGAACTGTTCCTTTAAATTACATCTAGCATTAGAATACCCTATATAGAACGTTCTTAACAACTTTTCAATTGGTCATCATTTTTTGTAGTATTCTATTTATCTTTCAATCTCTCTTTCAAATGACAGCATGGTTAATACAGTAAATAAGACCAAACTAGGGGTGGTTTAAAGTCAAATGTTTGTATGATAGACACATTTTTTGTTGTTTATAAATGATTTAGGCTTTTGTTTAGTAGCTTTTACTATAATAATAAAAAGCTGCTAAGAATGTGACTGTTAAAATGGAACTTTCTAAATGATGCCTTTCTTTAACTCTGCAGCTCCTATGTGAACACTTCGAGAGAAACAAGTCCCTGAATGTGGTAAGTGATATATATAAATATCATGTACTGTGTCAATAGATGATCGTACATGGGTATGTATGTCTGGGTAAGTCTATATGTCTTAATCTTTTATTCCTGGCTTCATTGCCTATTAAGGATATTTTATTTTATTTACCTGGCAGATTGTGGAGAGTATGTGGCCTTATGTTTCCACAGTTTTGGAAAATGTTCTTAGACAGAAGATTCAGCCTAAAATCGGCTCCGTCAGCAAATATCTCCCCTCTTTCTGCTGCATAAATGTTTATTTTGGAAAGAAGGTAATGATCCCTTTCTAGATTAAGATTAGATTAACCAACACATTATAACATCCCAATGTTTTTACTCTGGCCCCACAGGTCACTGCTTTGAGAGCCCATGCAGACCCAAAGATCATGTTGGATCTGGAAATTAGGTACATTTTAAATCCTTTTTTTATTTTCCATTGCACACTGTGAAATATTGCTTTCTCACACAATTGTCTTTTGCTACTTTTTCAGTTATAATACAGAAGTGAAGGTGGATTTTGGATTTACTGAAGGACCCACCATAGCTGGAGTGAAATCTGTGAAGGTAGGTGAGCCAAACAATCTTAAATCCTTGCATGAGTTGCCCATTCCCCTTCCATATATGATAAATAAATAAACATCACTTTTTCTTTTGCAGCTGGAGGGAACCTTAAGAATTATTCTTGCACTATTAATGGAAAACGTGCCCTTAGTTGGATCCCTTCCCTTCTATTTCCCCTCATAGTCATTAAATAATGGAGCTGTTTAGTGTGGATAAAGGGAAATGTAATATAATACTAATATAATTAGGAGAGAGTTGATATTTTGTGATCATCTCTTTGTTGTTTGTTCTAATTCCACAATGTGACTATATTTTTATGGCAGGTATTGGAACTACATTAGACAGGACTCTCCCACCTGCTTAACATTCCTGGATTTCAGTATGTTGCACCCCCTTGACTTATTTTATAGCTACTGACCATCTGCCTTTCCCTTTCCAGCTACTGCTCTTACCCCATGCATTTCTAAATGTCTTAAAGTTAGTACCTTTTATCCCTCTCTTACCTCTCTACCTGTTCTATCTCACTTTTTTTAACAGTGGCATAACATTCATATTTTTTCCTACTCTCCTTAAGTACAATGTCCGACAAAAAGATTGTTGATAAAATTGCACATTTCTTGGTTTCACCAAATCACTTGTCCCAGCCAATAACATCCAAATTTGATGTGAATGATCTGCACTTCATAGAGCCCAAGGTAAGTCCTAGCTTTTCTTGTACAGACTGTATCCCCTTCTGCTTCCATGTAGAGCAGGGGTCCACAAACTTTTTTACCCATTAGCCACATTTGGTAACCCCTTCATGGACTGGCAGCCCACATATGGGCCTGTGTTCCAGTTTATGCCACTAAAACTTATCCAAAAGCCATATGACTATGAAGCTTTTCATTCAAGCCAATGGATGGGGATCACTGCTGTAGAGATTCAAAGAGTGAAAGTTGCATTTAGAGAGCTGGGATAGAAAGCCCAAGGTGGGGGGGGGGGGCACCTTTAGCTCTATGTGTTTTTAAATATTGATATTCTTGTTATTTTAGAATGTACTTCATATCCATGTGATAGAAGACAAAAACCTGATCACCAAAGACATTTTGCTAAAGTCATCGGACCCATATGTTGTCATTCACAGAGGAAAAACTATAGAAAAAACAAGGGTTATACATAAGAACTTGAACCCACGGTGGAATGAGCCATTTGAGGTATTGCACACCCAGACATTTATCTGTAGAGTACATAGAGATATCTCTTTAGGAATTGTAACCTTATTTCTCGTTTTATCCCTAGATATTATATTTTGACCTTCCAGGGCAAGAGATAGAATTTCATCTCTTTCACAAAAATAGGGCGATACATCATAGGGAGATAGATCAGTCTTTGGGCAAGTGAGTATGTTTTAAACTAGGGCCCTTTTTCCATATGTGGCTCTATAAGTAGAGTAATCAGTTGACAATCTGTAGTTACCAGTGCTGCTTTTCCTAATGTTTGTTATCATCCACATTGTAGCTGTATAATGACTTCTACAGAAACACATTTTAATATAGCATAAGTAATATCATGTAAATATAGAGAAGTGACAGTGTTCAGAACATCAATGGCCTGTTCTTGTGTTTTTAAGATAAAGCCCCATAATACAACTAAAAGTTTAATACTAAAAGCTAATTTAAATCTGAACAGCACCTTTAAATAACACTTTTGTACAATCAGTACTGACGAAGTCCCAGAGACAAAATGCCTAGACAAGGTAAGTAAAGCCAGTAATGGCGATATATAATAATAATAGTACAAGACTTTCTGAGATATATAAGACAATATATTTTCTTTAGTGATGGGCGAATTTATTCGCCAGGGGCGAATTCGCGGCGAATTCCCGCGATTCGCCGCTGGCGAATAAATTCGCGAAACGAGCAGAAAAATTCGCCGCTAAAATTTCGCCGCGCAAAAACGAGTCGCGCGTCGTAAACGACGCGACGCGTCGAAATTGACGCGACGCGTCGAAATCGACGCGACGCGCGTCAAAAACGACGTGACGCGCGTCAAAAACGACGCGACGCGCGTCAAAAACGAGGCGCGACTCGTTTCGCCAAATGGCGAAAAATCCGCGAATTTCTCTGGAAATTCGCGAATTTTTCGGCGAAGCGAAACGCGCTCGTTTCGCCCATCACTAATTTTCTTCTTTCATTCCTTCAGTGGATATAATTGGAGAAAGCAAAGTCTGGACAGCTGCATGTTGAGATGGAACAACATTGACTCGCGAGGCAATTTGGAGCGATTTCAAAAATCGCGCCGCTGCGTGTGAATAGGCGCCGGCGTTTTCAAGTAACGCCGGTGCGCCTCAGGACCTGGCTATTCGGGGAGGTTCGGGGGCTACAAGTCGCGGCTACAAGTCGCCAGGCGACAAAATGCCCCCGAATCTCCCCGTCTGGCCTTAGCCTAAAGCTTCTTTCAGACCCAACAAAGCTGGAAGAGGTAAAGTTTGTTTCTTTTCCCCGGCTGATTTGATCTTTGCTGTTGGATAGATCTAAGATGTTTGGTTTTTGCAGGTGTTGAAAAAACATATGCAAACCCAGTTGGAATGGAATAAGGAAATTTCTTCAGCTGATCTATATGCTGTTATTGAAAAATGTCTTGATGCTTCTTATCAATTATCAATTTGTTATCAATTTTGGTTGAGGCCATTTTAATCGTAATTATTTAGAACATAAAAATAACATCTTAATCTCTCTTTTGCTATAATACATAGTTTTTCACAGAGATCTGTTTTTGTCTAATAGGTTAGGAAAGATAAACTGAAACCATCAGCCGTGGTGCTTGCTTCTGTTGGAGATTCTGTAAAGCAAACTAGAGTAAGTATGAAAATAACTGTTTCAATTTAAAATGTGCTCGTTCTATTTCCTGTTATTTATGTTATTGGGGCGTCTGGGGGGAATTAATAGTAGATAAGGATTTCTGTAACCTGTAAAAAAAGATCTGTTAACCTAAGTGACGATGCCAGTCTTTATTCTGAATCTATGGATTTTTCTATTTCCAGAGCAAAGTGAATAATGGAGAAGCAGAGTGGAAGAAAAGGTTCCAATTCTTAATAAGGAACCCACTTAGTGAGGAGTATAAATGTGTGTGAGTATATAAAGGCTGCCTTTGTGCCTTATGTACTGGTGCTATGTTTTTCTGCCTTCTTGCACTTATCACCACTGTTTTTATAGGTACAAAATGAGAGCGGTAAGCCCCTTGGCTGTGTTACGGTACCCTTAGCTCATCTAGTGGCAGCTGTCGATATGACCATGGACGACTGGCTGCCCCTGGAATTAAGAGAATTGCGACATCCGTGTAAAACTACAACTAAGGGTAAGTGACAGACTCTTAATTGTGTTGGTATTACTTATGGTAGAATATTTCCAATAAGCCTACAGCTTTAAAATACACCATCATAACAGGAATCGGCCAATATTTTCTACCTTGGATCTGTGGTATTGTAGAGAAAAGCTACCAAATACTAATTGGGACTGTGTTAATTGAAACTGCACCAAAGAAGGCATTATAAGGTGTTTTCAGAAGGTTGCATTATAGTATATGAATCAATAGGCAAGATATTTACTAACACTAATATATGGCTGTTTGTTTTTTTTACCTCAGATTTTGACCCCTTACTCCAGAGCAGTGATCCCCAACCAGTAGCTCATGAGCAACATGTTGCTCTCCAACCCCTTGGATGTTGCTCCCAGTGTCCTCCAAGCAGGTGATTATTTTTGAATTCCAGGCTTGGAAGAAAGTTTTGATTGCATAAAAACTAAGTATAGTGCCAAGTAGAGCCTCCTGTATGCTGCCAGTCCACATAGGGGCTACCAAATATTTAATCAAAGACCTTTTTTGCTCCTCAAGGGACTTTTTTATGCTTGTGTTGCTCCCCAATTCTTTTTACATTTGAATGTGGCTCACGGGTAAAAAAAAGGTTGGGGACCTCTGCTCCAGAGCAACAAGAAAGCACCCCTATCACCAAGAAAAAAATGAAGGCTTCATTGTCCTGAAAGTGCAAATGCTGGACCAAAGTCACCAAGTAGTGAATATTCTCAACCACAACAACTTGATGAATCTCTTTCTGACTAAATAAATTAATAAACAATTCAGCTCTTGTCATTACAACTATGGTAGTTGATTTAGATTTTTTCATGATAAAGTGTCACCTGAGGAAAGATTCGCCTCTTGGTGAAAATGGCACAAAGGTGCTAAAAAAAGCACAAAAGGGGAGGAATCAGTAACAAAACTAAACCTTGGTATATAAAGAACAATGTGACCTAAATCTAAAATGTTTATATAAATAGTGTTTTACCTTGGCACCTAATAATATGTAGGAGATAAGATCAGGGTCGGACTGGGTGAGCACTGGAAAAAAAACCTGGTGGGTCCCATTCTCATGGGCTCCGCCAGCCCAGACTTGATCCCTGTCACTGCTGCCATGAGCCTAGAAAAAGAAATTGAAAGGTGCAAGGGAGGGCATGGGGGGTGGGGGGCATGCATGCAAATGAGTGAGCAGGCGGAGATGTGGGGAGTGTGCAGGGCCCCCAGGGTGGGCTTTGTGGCATGGGCGGGGGTCAGAGGGGGAAACTGCCATTTGAAAGTATGATTATTTCACTGCAGAGCAGTTAGAGGCAGTCTGTTTCCTATCTGCAGCTGTCAGAGCAAGTAAAACGAAGGGGGACTTTCGCTGCATGTAGTCAGGTTTATTATAATTTTTTAATTAAAGTATATTGGAGATAGATTTCTTGTTCATTAAAGAAAGTAAAAATTGGATTTTATTTTCTTGCCCCACCAGCCGAGATCTGCTTCTTAATACCCCTTTGTTGGAGGTTGCAGCAAAAAAATTTGTTCATACTTGCTGCTATGTGCATAAAAGCTGCACCATGCACAACATGCTGTGTCCCAACCTGCTTTTGGCGCTTACAAGTGTCTGGTGGGTACAACCTCATTCAAAAGAATTGCGTGTCTAGTCTTGTGCTCCCCTGCTGCTGAACGCAGAGAAACGGAACCCAGGGGAACACAGGTACGAACACCATATGATAATACAAGTTTGATCTGTGTGACCCCCTATCTCAGTCCAAATATTCGTATTTGTTAAGTGGGAAATTTTGCACTTTTATAAATAGGAGAATGGGAGGTTTTAAATAAGTGCAAAGGAAGCTCTGCATTATTTTGCACTTGAGAAATGACTTTTCTGGCACCTTTTTAGGTGCTAACTCAGCATCACATGCTTATAAATAGGCCCCATAATGTACATTTAGTAAACGCTTTAAAACCTGGCACAATGTCTAGAAATTGTAGATGATATTGGAATGATAAAATAACCTGTCATCTTTCTATTTCAGTTTTGATGTTATTTTTCCTTTAATTGAAGTATTCAAACCAGAGGAGAAAAATAACATATTATAGATTCAGACCCCTTCCAGACTCTGTGGTGAGCATGGGATATTTACCCTGGAACCTCACAAAGACCACAATTATTTGATCATGAATACTGTAGGTACTGAATAGGGTAAGGTACTTATAAAGCTAACAATGCACTGTTTGAAGTAAACATTGGATGGTGAAACATAATTGATAAATTGAATAGATATAATATTGAAAGACCTCAGCATCCATATGCTAATCTAGGCTTCTCCTGGTAGAGCAAGTAGAAAAGCATTTTGTCTTTGCTGGAAATACTGACTCACCAGGTGGTGTCAGGCTCTGACATTTCCCACTCTAATTAGTATCTGCGCAGATGCACTTTATAATTAAGTAGCAAGATGTGATATACTGTAGCAATAAAATATATACCACATAGAGAAACATGAGGTTATGACCTGTTTCCAGGGCCGGCCGTACCAAGTGTGGGGCCCAATTGGAACCATTTTGGTGGGGCCCCCTAGAAGGAACTTTGCTGTATGTTGCAGGGTCACAGAGCTGGATGGGCAAATAGTGCCTGCTTTCCCCTCTGTCCAAGTGATGGCTGCCAGTTGGGGATGGGGGTAGGCTGGGCAACTGGGGAATTAAGGGAATAGGAATCAGAGCTCGCACTGGAGCGGGCCCCCATAAGTGCGGGGCCCAATTGGGCCAAATTGGTCCAATGTGCTTATAACCGGCCCTGCCTGTTTCTGAGGGGAACACTTGCAGTAGTTCAGCACCATGATTCTGTATTACTGGTTAGAAGTAGATTAGTGGATACAAATGCAGTTGGAATGGTATAACATTTCAAGCATTGGAGTCAAGTGCATCAAACTGGGTATGCAATGGTGTTTAAGCTGAAGATGTATATTATATTTTGCCCATAGGTTTATGCGTCTTTCCTTTGCAACACACACTAACTCCATTTCCAGGCACAGATTTGTGGAAAGGCCACCTAGGCCCGGACCTAAGGCGGCAGAATTTTAGCGGGTGGCATGCTGCGCAGCCACACCTACATTGGTTCAGAAACACTGGGGATACGCAGGAGATATGCATATTTTTTAAATTTCCCATGTGCCAATCCCCATTGCTTAGGTCCTGATGAAAATGTCATACCTCCCAACATTTTAAAT
Organism: Xenopus borealis; assembly: GCA_024363595.1. NCBI lineage: Eukaryota > Metazoa > Chordata > Amphibia > Anura > Pipidae > Xenopus > Xenopus borealis. Next base: position 93,697,077 of record CM044437.1, read on the forward strand.
GTAAGAAGAGGGACAAAAAAATTTGAATCCCGTAGTACGGCTACATTTTTTGGACCATGCCCATTTTGTGGCCACACCCCCTAATTACCATGTTGATTTTACAAAATTTGGCAGGTTATTAAAGTTTGAAAATATTCCTGCTTATCTAAACTGTTACAATTACTTATCTTCTTATCTCAAGATTGTTACAAAGTATCTTATTTGCACCTGGGCTCTCTGCCAAAAGCCAATTAAGTTATATCTTTTTATGGCTGTTCAGTGCAGAGACAAGAGGGACTTTCCAGTGCAAATGAGGGACTGCAGGTTGAGCTGTCAAAAGAGGGACTGTCCCTCTGAAATAGGGACAGTTGGAAAGTATGAAATTTGCGAATAAAGTGCAGAGTATGGGGGCAACGAACGGCAGTGGGCCTATGGGTGCCCGCTATGCAAATCCAGCCCTGTCAATTTCTAGTGCTGTGAGTTCTGCCACTCTGGAATTGATGCAACCTATTAAGTTCTGCAAAACTTGCATGCCAATGTGTATGTTAATTGAAAAGTAAAGATGCATTGTGGGTAAGAATTGTTGCAATTTGCATCTATTTTTGCACTTGCCCTTGTGAGTGAATGTTCACTTCACTGTAGCTTCAGCTGTACAGTTACTAGCAACAACATCTCCAATCAGAAACTGTGCATAGGTAATGTGTGTTATGCACCAATGCAAAATACAAATTTGGATGCAATCACCATGGTTTTTTTACACACAGTGCAGCGTGTTCCCCTGATTTCCAGCATTATTGCAGTCACCAGGTGGAGTTGTGTCTGACATAGCTGCAGTTAAAGCATTAAAGGGATACTCTCATGGGAAAACTTTTTTTTTTTCAAAACACATCAGTTTATGGTGCTGTTCCAGTAGATGTCTGCACTGAAATCCATTTCTCAAAAGAGCAAACAGATTTTTTTTTTATTCAGTTTTGAAATCTGACATGGGGCTAGCCATTTTGTCAATTTCACAGCTGCCCCAGTCATGTGTGTCAGCACTTTAGGAGGGAACTGCTTTCTGGCAGGCTGTTGTTTTTCCTTCTCAATGTAACTGAATAGTACACAGTGGGACATGGGTTTTTACTATTGAGTGCTGTTCTTAGATGTACCAGGCAGCTGTTATCTTGTGTTAGGGAGCTGTTATCTGGTAACCTTCCCATTGTTCTTTTGTTAGGCTGCTGGGTGGGGGAAAGGGAGGGGGTGATATCACTCCAACTTGCATTACAGCAGTAAAGAGTGATTGAAGTTTATCAGAGCACAAGTCACATGACTTGGGGCAGCTGGGAAATTGACAATATGTCTAACCCCATGTGAGTTTTCAAAATGAAATATAAAAATTCTGTTCACTCTTTTGAGAAATGGATTTCAATGCAGAATTCTTCTGGAACAGCACTATTAACTGATGCATTTTGAAAAAAACATGTTTTCCCGTGACATTATCCCTTTAAAGGAAAAGGAAAGGCAAAGAAATAAAATCACATTTTTACTTTCTTTAATGAAAAATAAATCTATCTCCAATATACTTTAATTAAAAAATGTGTAATGTTTTTATAAGAAACCTGACTGTATGCAGTGAAATTCTCCCTTCATTTACTGCTGTGAATAGGAATTGTCAGACGGTCCCTAACTTCTGGCAGGGAAACAATCATATTTATGAACAGCAGGGGGAGCCCCTGCCTTACTTGCCAGCCATGCAGAACTCCAGCAGCTTTGTTTTTTGATCATTTATGACAATCTCTAAGAAGCCCAGACCACACTGAGCATGTGTATGTAGTCTAGTCTTGCAAAGATGTATAACTAAGTTACAAGATGACAGCCCCCTGTGGCCAACTTTGAAAACATAAATCATTTGTTTGATTAGGCTTGTGGTGCAGTAGGTTCATGTTTATGTTTATTATACAAAATACAGCATTTCTAGCCTTATTCTATTTTAGACTTTCCTTGTGCTTTAAGCATAAAGGGTAGAACTCCACAGTGCAGCTCGAGCCGACACATCACCACAAGATGAAACAAATGCGATGTGTTGGATGTCCTGAAGATACAGGAAGTGAAGGAGAAATCGCAGGAAAGAACTAGATTTATCTGACTGTCGGATGAAGACGCAGTTTGCAGCACTCCACGGTGTGGCTTGTTCTGATCTGATGTGCTAAGAGGAAGCACATGTTAAGAGATGTATGCACTGAATAAAATGTAAGTAATAGAAATGTTGGATCTTGTAGCTGCATGCATCCGGCACAACGTGACTGTCGGATGAGAACGGTGCTCATTGCATCTTCATCTGACAGTCATGTCGTGTTGGATGCATGCAGCTACAATGTACAACATTTCTTACATTATATTTGGAGCATCTATCTTGTTGCATGAGCTTCCTCTCAGCTTGTTGAATCAGAACAAATAGCACCGTGGAGTTCAGCCCTAAAACTTATTAGGTACTATGGCTGAATGGCTTGAATGGTTTCTTTGTTTGTAATCTTGTTATGCATTACAGGAACAGTTCGGTGTAAAAATAAAAACTGGTTAAATAGATAGTATGTGCAAAATAAAAATGGTTTCTAATATAGTTAGTTAGCCAAAATGGTGTAAAGGCTAGAGAGACTGAATATCTAACATAATATAAGAGAACATGACTTTCCTGCTTTTCAGCTTTCTAACTCGAAGTTAAGTCAGCGACTTGAAGGGGGACTACATGGGACTGTTTAATGCGTTTGCAATTGATCCTCAGCTGCAGCTCAGATTCAAAAACAAACCATTATGACCCATGTCCCTCTCCTTAAATCACTGATTGGTTGCTGCCTGGTAGCCAGTCAGTGGAAACCAAGAAAGCTAAAAAGCAGAAAGTAGTGCTCTAGCTATTATGTTAGACATCCAGTCACTCCAGCCTTTATACATTACATTTTTGCCTAACTAACTATATTAGAAACATTTTTTATTTTGCACTGCCTGTCTATTTACCCAGTTTTTTCTTTTACGCTGAACAATTCCTTTAAGGCGTGCCCTAAGCAAAGGTTAAACCTGCAAGTTTGCCAACCACTTCTCCAAGGCATAAATATGCAATAAAATCAACTCAACAACACAGCGATTTCAAGTGTAATCAGACTAAGAGCCCAACATAGCAACACAGGAATTCTACCTACTTTACCACCAAACCAAACTGAATCTGAAGCCCAGCCATGCTGAACAATCAGAATGTTTGTCATCCAATGTGTGAGCAAAACACATACTATGGATGCATTTGTAAAACATTAAACATTGCTAAGCATAGTTTCTAGCACTATTACTCTTCTTCCAGCATAAAACCGGACTATGGCAACTGTAGCAAAGTGACTTGCCTAAGGTTCCAAGGCTGTAGGAGTTAAACCAGAGATATCATTCAGGCCGCCCAATGTTCATTGACTCAATCCTTCTCCCACACTTTCTGATAACAGAGCTCCAGAGCTGTGGTAGCCAGTGAGAACTCTCTGGTTGCTAAGATATACTCAAGGAGGCAGAGGGGTGAAGGAAGGAAGTAGACAGAATTCTGTAACAAGGTGGGATTGAAGAACTACACAGTTTTGCCAAAATGACCAAAGCGCCCCCTCTTCCTCCCTCTTAAATGGACTTCATGTTCACAGTTCACCTAATTACAAGTATATACCTAAGATAGAAAGCAGCCAAGTTAATCAGCAGGTCCCAGCAATCAGAATGCACTTAAAGGTGGTTATTGGGCTTCATCTGAAATGTTTGCTTATAGAGCTGGATGAATTTTTTCCCCTCACAGAAATCTGTGAAAGAATATTCCCTTGGGGAAGAAAGATGTTTCTACCCATATAAATTGATTCTCTACATTCAGCTAGTGTGACATGGCTAGAAGCTGTGAAGCAATTTATATGGCCAGAGCAAAAAGGAATAAATAACAGGGGAATATCATGAAAAAAGGGCAATGAAAATATAAAGTATGGCAGCCAGTAGGGGCTCTAAAGAAAGATATATGTTTGCGGTTTTAAAAACTCCAGGAACATTAGCTTTTTTGCATGGCAGTTAGGTTCCAAGCTACTGCTGGGTCTGTGCAGCTCATTTATAAACACTGGGTAAATGTGCCCATGTTCAGTCACCCATAACAACCATTTTTTTCAACCAGTTGCTGGTTAAATAATAAATGCAATAATTTGATTGGTTGCCACAGGTTAATGACCGGGGCAAATTTGCCATGTGTTTATAAGTGAGGCCCTGTGTCTTTGTTACCCCAACACCCTCACTAGGTGACACACCGTTTCTTTGAGGCTTCTTTACTGTATATTTAGCCATAAAAGTCATGTTGACTATTCAAGGGGTGTTTAATATAGCAGATCTAGGTTATAAATATATCTATATATTTATATATGACCTGCAATGTAACTATTGCCTAAAATGGAATTTATTTAAGTGGTTGTTAACCTTACAAACACCTATTTCAGTTCATTTGGTTTCAGAAATAGTGTTTTTTTATTGGTTTACAATTTTTATTTGAATGTTTATTTTAGTTTAATGTTCCTGTCTCTGGTGTTTCAGTCTGGCAGCTGTGAGCCACGTGCAGATTCTAAACAATTTGCTACATTAGTTGATACATTTCTCAGCAGCATCTGTGGAATATTAGCAACTATTGTATCAATTCTAAGAGCTGCCTGTAATGAAACTCAAGGAATCTGCTCAGCAGGGACAAAGATAAGGAAAGTATCAAGTAATGTTTCCAGTTAGACCAGTTTGCTGAGTCAATGACCCTCCCCCTCAAGAAGGTAAAAATGAATATTTAAATGTCAATATTAGTAAAATGGGTACAGATAGAAAATAGAATGTAACTGAAAAAAAAGTCTTTGTGTCTGGTGAACAGTTGTGAAAACAACTGAACTGAAAAAAAGTGTTGGAAGGCAAACAACCACTTTAAGATTGTCAAGAATGTTACTGCGCCGTGTAGCATTTTTTCTTTCACTGGAATCAGGGGTAGGGTTGCCACCCAGCTGGTATTTTACCAGCCTAGCTGGTAAAACACCTGCCAAGGTCGGCAATGTAGCTGCGGGTAAATTTGTAATACTCCTAAAAAAGGCCCTTGGCCCGCCCCAATCCAATGAAAACGTACCTTTTTCGCTGCCTTCTGCCCAGCGGAAGCGTTGGCTTTGACATCACAGCCCCCCATTTCATTCCTGCCCCACCACTGGCCGGTGAAAATTTAGCAAAAAGGTGGCAACCCTAACCAGGGGCCAAAGCACAAACCGTGGAAAAGAAAACACTCCAGGACCCTCTTTTATTCTTATATTATAGTCAGCATTACACAATTAGAAAGGTACATTTCATAGCACACTAAATGCCATTTACTAACAATCTCCCAACAACCTGACACTTTTAACAATACATAATGTAAAATGCATTATGTTGCCCACCTGGGAGCCTTCATTATTCTGCTAAACAGCAGGTACATGTAAGAGAGAAGCTAAACGGCCCTTAGGGCCTTCTGAGGAACAGTCTGTCAATGTTGGTCACATGGTTTAATGAACAGCAAGAAGTGAAAATGGAGTAATTCATTAACCCATCATGTAGGTATGGGGACATCATACACCCTCAGTGTAGGGAATCATAGCTGTAAAGAGTTCAAGCCCATGGTTTTGGAGTATAGAAACACAATGGGAGGGTGTGGTGAATTCAGGGCAATTACATATTAGACGATTAGTAGTGGCCAAGTATGTTCTCACCAATCTAAATAGATTAGGGGGGATATCATTATTTATGCAAAAGATATAGTGAAAGAACCCCCCCCCCTTTAAACTATGTATACTTAACTATAAGCTTGTAACAATATTGAAATTATTTGTAAAATCTCACAATTCCTGTACAGATTATTCCTCTTAACCCTTGTGGTTTTAAAAGTGACTAGTGCCAACTATCTATGAATATCCACCTTTTCTATCATTAATTTCGATTAAAATGTAAGCCAAGTGAAAGGTGACTTTCCAAATAATGATTCTCACAAAAGATTATTATTATTACAATGTGAGTAACATAAACCTCCACGAAAGTGCAAAAAATGTAAGTTTAAAACAACCAAACATTACAGCTTACCAATTTTTCCTCAATAATTTTAAATACTTCAATTACAATTTATTCAAATGACATTGCTTGTTTAACAGTGATTCCCACAAAAGGGCATTCACATAATGGGCCAGATTCAGTTCAGCGAGAAAATGTTTCCTTATGGTTTACCACGTGAAAAGTCATGGACAAGATTTAATTAGAGGAGAAAAACTTTTTTACCTAATTCAGTTCCAGTGGTTTTTTTCCCCATCCCCCATAGATTTCAGTAGTTTCACATGAGAAACCTCAGGATGATTTTTTCTGAATTGAATTGCATCTCAAATTGAATCTTGTCCACGATGTTTGACGTGATAAACAATTTTCTCACTGAATTGAATCTGGCCCAATATATGCAACTTAATTGAAATGAATTGTGCAATAACTTAAAGTTGAAAATATTACCACACTAATGTCTTGTGAGATTTTTGGTATATTTCAGTATTTAAATTAAACAGTACCTAGCCAGGCTAGGGTTGACACCTTTTCTTAAAAAAAATAACGGCCTTTCTATATATTTAGCTTTTTTTTTTATAATTAATAATATTTGGATCAACCTTCAAAAATACCGGTCAGGCTGGTAAAAAAAACGGCCAGGTGGCAGCCCTAACTTTGACTCTCAGTCCAGGCCTGCTTAAAGTTAAAGTTGGAAAATGAAAATACAGCAGGTGAAGCTGACTCCTGAGTACTAAGCAAGGTAACTAATGAGACCACAGCCCTTAGTGTCCTGTCTTCTTGCACTTGTTGGTAGATCAGTTGTTCTCAACCTTCCTAATGCTGCAACCCTTTAATACAGCTCCTCATGTTGTGGTGACCCCCAACCATAAAATATTAAAATATTTTCATTGCAAGCCCAGAGCGGATTGTTAGGAAAGTACAGGAGACAGTGTGGCTACATATAGGTTTGTTTTCCGTGCGTAGTGCAGCAAAAACTTTTTGCCACACCCCAATTACCATGTTAATTTTACAAATTTTAAATGGGCAGGGAGAGCTGTATGGCAGTCCCTACTAAGGGGATATAGAAAGTTGTAGTGCAACTGGCTTCCCTACACAGGTTATTGAACTACAACTCCCAGCACCAACACCCGGATAGCTACAACCTTGCCCCAGGGCTTTTGGGGAGAGAGATGAACCTGCTCCTGGAACCCCTTAAGGGACCCCTGTGAAAGGGTCATTCAACCCCCTAGGGGTCCGACCCCCAGGTTGAGAACCACTGCCCTAGATAGTTAAAACAAAAGCTAGAAACCCCCTGTGGTCAGTTTCCTGTATTCAAGCACAGTGCAGAATGAAATGCAGCCTGTATTTCCCTGTAGTCCTGTACTCACATGCAGATGGAATACAGCATAATGCAGTTGAATGTACGAAAGCTGACCACAGGATAAAAATGCCCCTAAGTATGAGCCCTTACATACCCTACGAGCAATCCAAACTGGACCTTTTCTCATCATTGCTTTACAAAGCCATCATAAGAGTTGTAACAGGACTGGTTCAGTATCAAGGAGTATAATAAAAGGCAGGATACAGAGCAAAGGTTGCTTCCGAAATGTTCTAAGGCTTAACTTCATTACTTCAAGGACAAGGACAATATTCCTTGACAGATGCAAAAATGGAGGCCGACACACACATGTACTGTGGTAACAAATGAAAGGGCTTGATAAACATAAAACAGAAGCAAGCAGCACAGGCACAGTGAAAAGCAGCAAGATGACATTTGCCAGATACTTAACATGCATCCTTAATTCCAAGCTCTTTATAAACACAATGTAGTCCTTTTATGGGCATGCTCAGTTTATATAATCTAAACTAAAATCTAATGGCAACCTCATGGCCCTAGTTTTTGTTGTCATACTTCAATTCCCAGCCAAAGGCTTGTGTTTTGTGCTGTGAACCCACTGCATTTCTGCCCACAGGCATAACCATAGCTACAGTGGAATCGTTGCGAAATCAGTGAATGGCTATTTTTGCTCTTAAATACTCTGGAGCTTATTAACCTGGGCAACTTTGCCCAAGTGCAGTAGCCCTTAACAACCAAGCATTTAGTATGATCATTTAACACTAACACTGAACAGTCTACTGTAGGAAGAATAAAGAAAGCCGATCTGGTGGGTTGCTATGGGTTACTGATCTGGGGCAAATCCTACTAAGCTAAGTAAGCTCACTATTGTATTGTAGCAATATTCATAAACACAAACATTGTATTGTATATCTATGCACACACATTACACAGCTATATACACAATTGTTTTATGCACTCATCATTGTAATGCTGATCTGTTTCCTTGCATTTGTTCTTATACTACTAATGAGTTAATAGCAGAATATAATGAGAATTTTGCAGTTCCAAGCCCTTCTATTGGCAAGAGAATAGATTTCTAGGAAATTCCCAATAGATAAGCAAAGTGCTAATTAATTAACCTGACTATTATTAGTAGCCTTTATATAAAGAGGCCACATATTTGACAGCAGTTTATAGAGATCATATATTCCTCCTTGCCCCCATATATTTCTCCATAAATGATTAGCTGTTGTGGATTCTGTAAAATTGTATACATTTTTTTAGGTCTTTTTTTGACAATTGCATTACTATCAAATCCATCATAGTCATGAAGTAATTTTTATCATGTTTGTATGAGGATGCGTATGTCTGATTTCAGCTCTTCCCAACAGATTCTGCTGTATTCACAGGCTTTATTGCACATATCTTGCTAACAGACATATGGCATGCCATCAAAGCCTACTATCCCACAACTGTGCTTTAATTATATTTTTCAATTATTAAAGAATAAACATCTCTAAAACGCTGACCACAAGAGGAGTTTTGCAAACACAGACACTGCCCTTTTTTGGCACTGGGGGACAAGCAAAGCCACAGCTTTATAGAATAGCAACAAGCCTTCAGTATAATCTAATAAGGAGCACAGGCTCCAAAAGAGTGATATGCATGTAAAATGGAACATATGAAAACATCCATCATGTACAGGATAGCCCTGATAAGCCTTATACCTGCCAAAGGTTTTCCACCAATAGCATATAAACATTTAAAGCAATAGAAATGTATTGGTGCCTCTGCTGGTGGCAAGTAATGTAGCACAAATAAAGCATGGATGTACTGCTGATAGTGATAGCTGAAGACAAGATATTAATAGCTGAAGAGTGCGGGCACTGTGGGACCACACAGGGACCTTTTGGAATATATATATATATATATATATATAGCAAAAGAAGAGGGTCCGCACGCTCAGGACTTAAGTAAGTTCAAAAGGTGTTTTATTCCAACAAATGTATAGATATATATATAGATAGATAGATAGATAGATAGATAGATATACAGTGTGTATAGCATTCTAAAAGACCAAAAACCAGAATATGGATCAGCGCCTAAGGCTACGGGGAAATCAAGGAAAAAGGCACCATATTATATAGTCTATATGCCTCTGATGAAGCTGATGAGGAAACGCGTCAGGCGGAAGTAATAGCGTTGCGTGTGGGAACACGGTCCACGAGGAAGAACGAGGAGAAATAACTTTGCCGGCAGAAATTACCAACCTCCCCACTCTCAGACCAACCCCGGATAAGAGCCTGCAATGCTGATAAGTGATTGTATCACTTTTTAAATGTGAGTGTAATATTTTATTAAAGTTTGTTTTTTATAAATACAATTACACTATGGGATGCTTGCTTTCTTCCCCATTGAGTTAGACAAAACGCTGGAGGAAGAGTTCAACTAAGATTTATTACATGCAACATTTCAAGACTTGGTCTTGTAAGTAGGCACTTCTGCCACATTATTGTTGTTAATTGGAACACGTTTTGGGTGACCCCGCGGACACAATTTGAGATTTCGAAGGAAACCCCTCGGACATAATTTGAGATTTCAAAGGAAACCCCTCCTACATAATTTGAGATTTTAAAGGAAACCCCTCACTAAAATATTGGTTTCACTCGTCAATCCAAATGCACACGGGTGCCCCAGCAGATATCTGACTTATTACACTATATGGTGCCTTTTTCCTTGATTTCCCCGTAGCCTTAGGCGCTGATCCATATTCTGGTTTTTGAGATTTTCTGCACCCAGCGAGGAGACTGTGGAAGGATCGGTAGGAGGAATTCAAAGTAAAGGACTCACTAACATTTCTTTCCATATATACATAATCTATTTGTATACTTTTCTGTGTGTAATTCTAAAAGACCAGCAAAAAAGGGATTTTGTGCAAGACAAAAACATTAGATTTATGTACATGTGGCCTACGTGATGTTTTTGTCCCCTCTGGGACCTTGATATAAATATATATATCTGATATTCATATATCTAATATATATATATATTATATATACAGGTATGGGATCCGTGATCTGGAAACCCATTATCCAGAAAGCTCCAAATTATGGAATGGTTGTCTCCCATAGACTCCATTTTATCCAAATATAGCAAATATTTCAAAATGATTCCCATTTTCACTGTAATAATAAAACAGTAGCTTATACTTGATCCCAGCTAAGATATAATTCATCTTTTTTTTAAGGCAGTACCAGGCTATTCTGTTTTGAAAGGATTTTCTAGTAGACTTCAGGTAGGAAGATCCAAATTACGGAAAGATCTGTTATCTGGAAGACTCCAGGTCCCCAGCATTCTGGATAACAGGCCCCATACCTGTTTTATAAAGAGAACACAAATAATGTTATAGCTTTTTTTTTTTTTTTTTTTTTTTTTTTTTTTTTTTTTTTTTTTTTTTTTTATTTGTTGCCAGAACATATTTCTGTATACATTGTTATGCATTTGTGTTACATTAATAAAAGCGTTTTATACAGAAATCCTTTGTAAATGTAATAGTTTTAAATGCAAAACATACATTTGTATTGTCAACAGATCACACATGCATTTACCAACTCTAAAGTCAGGCAGGTAAGAAGGGGAACTGACATTTATAGCTTTCTGTAAAATGTGTACACAAGCCATCTCTGAGCAGAGAGGATTTTCTTTCTTTGACACTATATTTATGTTATTTCATTTTCAGGAATTGTCACATTTAATTATAACACTCTGAGCCACTGCAAACCTAAAAAGGCTTAAAGCAAGTCCCAGTCTATCTTACATCTTAGCCAAGTTTGCTTGTTTTGACATCCCCCATGGGTTCTACAGTAGCCAAAGGGAAATAGGCCATGTGATGTCTTTGTCACCCCTCTCAGTCTCACGAAATGTATATGGAGGAAATGGAAAGGAAGATATGTGAGAGATCCAGGCTTTAAACTTGGATGAATATAGAGCCATTAATAAAAGAAAACTCATGTTCCTTGTAATATGATCTGCTGCTGAAAAAAAAGACAGAAAGAAGAGGGAATTGGGGTTGAAGAACAAAGCAAATCAAAGCTAGAATATTGAGTTAAAGAAACTCTTTGTAACAAAACACAGGATCTACAGATACTAGTGGGAGAGAGTCTGCACACTGCAGGTTACTTTACTACAACTGGTTAGCGATTTAACAAGCTTTGTGTTGGTTCTGTGTTGCTGCACAGTTGTGTTCTGATTCTGAAATATATTACTTCATACAGGTTTCATAATTAGGGTAAATAGATGTTTACATTTATCTGTTTCCTCCCCTAAGAGGTGTTTTACCCCCTAGCTCTCTCAATGGAGTCATCAGCAGGTTTCCATAGCAACACAAGCCTCTACAGCAAGGGCTCTGTTACTGCACCTGCCCCCACCAATTATTTTTTTTCCCTTCTATTTCTTTCATGTTCAATTGTTTGCTGGTGAAAGATGAGGGCTGAAAGCAAGAGGGAAGCCAGAGTTCTCTTAGAAGCATCTTTCACAGTATGGAAACAACAGGTATTCAGCTTTGTGCAAATAATCCCACACACCGCTTCCTAAGAATGGATTCCATACTGTTTGTTTGGCTAGCGCTGAGAACTTTCCAAAATCTGCAAAGCTTGACGGGTAATTGGGAAGTGATATGAACGAGTTCTATTAATGTTCCTGATACGTGAGGGCAGATACCTCTGTGCAACTACACTGTTACTCAAAGAGATCCCTGTGCAAGCCAAAAAGTCAGGCCAGCTTGATTAACCCGTTTATACTTGATGCCTGGCTGTCATATAGAGCGTGAATGTCGCTTTTGTACCTGTATGCATAAATATATAGGTACACACATGTACAAACAAAGTTCAATGGCAACTGCACAATCCAAATGCTTATGTTTATTGTATACAACACAAATCAACCTATACAACAGTAATGTTCAGAAAGGCTTCAGATTCAGCCCATAGCACGTTTCTCAATGTTTCTAGTCTGTTTTACAGCTTAAAAATGTAAACAGAAGCTACAAAGCTTTTGAGATGCCAATTAAGCACCCAGTGACTGTAATCCCTATGCTAAGCAATTCAGTTCATGTGTGCTTCCAGAGTAGGCCAACTCAGGCTCTTTGCAGCCCCAGGTGCACGCTGGGCCCTCTGCCAGGGCAACTTAACATAGTATCCAAAAAACAGCAGCACTCCGGAATTTGTGAAAAAATTGATGTTTACTTCAAGTGTTTACACGGCAACGTTTCGGGCCCTTCTGACCCTTTATCAAGATGGCTTGATAAAGGGTCAGAAGGGCCCGAAACGTTGCCGTGTAAACACTTGAAGTAAACATCAATGTTTTCACAAATTCCGGAGTGCTGCTGTTTTTTGGATACTATGTAATCCCTATGCTGTTACCCTGGGTTGGCTGGCCTCTCTGTAAGGGATGAATGGGTGTGGTTTACAGGTGCAACTGTATTAAGAGAGTATATTTACTGTATATTTACTGGAACTTGCTCATAAAAATGGTAACTGCTTAGGCTAATGGCACACGTTCTCTTGGGGAGAAGCACGGTGATTAAAATGCCCATACGCACTGACAGCCACTTTGCATTTATTTCATTGGAAAACATTATGTCTGCGGCATACACTGCTGGAAAGAGCTGGGTGTTCCATTGCGTATATGTGCCTAGCGACAGAAATGTCTAAAACAGACATTTTATGTTCAAGCTGGAAGGGGGCAGTCAGTGAAGATGGGAGGAGAACTACAGCTATTCAGAACGTCTATATGCAATAATGCCAAGGTTTATTTATGTGTTAATTTATGTTTGGAAGGTTCCAACTCAGTAGTGTTCTGTTTAAAAAAAAATAAACATCAATTATTTATACTTGTGGTCATACACTGTAAATACATTTATGATATAGCTACAGTGGGACTCATTTACTAACAAGGTCCAAATATGCATTAGTGCAGTTACTCTTGCAATTCAGCTTTTTTACAGAAAATGACAGAATTCTGCTAAAGGCTAATGCCCAGGGATAGTTAAAGAACCCAGGGTTTCCATGTTTTTATGAACTGCAACAAACTAACAATATTTACAATAAAGAAATCCATAGCGACCAATCAGCAAGTAGCTTTCAACAGTGTCAAGCAGATTTAATAATAAAAGCAAATGTTTCATTGGCTGCTGGGACAAATTTGCAATTGGTGGAACAAGCCCATTAGTGATCCATAGGCCCCTGGTAGGGATGTCGCGGACTGTTCGCCGGCGAACTTTTTCGCGCGAACATCGGCTGTTC
>CM044437.1:93718251-93729183 GCA_024363595.1 Xenopus borealis
TTGACGCAAGTTCGCGAATATGTTCGCGAACTTTTTTTCCGACGTTCGCTACATCCCTGGCCCCTGGCATACTGTATTGGTAATTGGCAACTGCCCCTGCTGCAAGTCCAGTGTTCATGCACATTCAGGATAAGGTCTTCACTCCTCCTGAATACAGCTCTGTCTAACACATGTTTAATCTGCAGTGAACCACCACAATTTAGTTAGCATGCATGACAGGTTGCAATGTGCAAGAAACTAGGAATGCACCAAATCCAGGATTGAGTTTGGGATTTGGGCAGGTTTCTACCTTTTTTTAAATCAAGATTCATCCCAATTAAAGTGTCCTGCTAAACCATATCTGAATCCTTAAAATCGTGTTATTTTTTTTTCCTTTGAGCTGCATGTCTACTTTGCATATATAAATCAGGGTTGGATTAATTTTAGGGATTTGACTGAATCAATTACGAAAAATTTGGGATTTGCCCACATCCCAAAATAGTTGTTGCAATACATCCCTATAGAAAACATGGTGGATTGTTGTAAATTACCCAATTGGTGTCTGCCACTGCCCTGTTTCTGCTCACATATCACTTATAATAAATGACAAGTGCACAACTGAATGTGCACAGAATGTCTCATAGCTCCATGTGCATTCACTTGTGTGCTTGTCATTACTTGCAAAGCAGCATATGATGCTGGAGTATAAGACAATGGCGTAAATTTGTTCTTGACATTATAGGGCCAATTTATAATGCCCATGATGTCCGCTGCTCACCAAAAATATTAGCTTGCTAAAAATAATGAGCATTTCTCATGTAACAAATAACAATCTGATTTGCAAGTGGTGAGATAATGTCCCTGACAGTCAGGAAAATGTTAAAATATGGGGGAATGTTGAAGGAATGATGGGAATCCTTTATGATCACAAAGTTTTATTTTTAATAAACCTGCCCCTAGGTATGGCGCGAACCGCCGAAAAAAAGTTCGCGAACATGTTCGCGAACTTCCGGAAATTTGCGAACGGTTCGCGAACCCCATAGACTTCAATGGGAAGGCGAACTTTAACAGCTAAAAAAGACATTTCTGGCCAGAAAAATGATTTTAAAGTTGTTTAAAGGGTGCAACGACCTGGACAGTGGCATGCCAGAGGGGGATCAAGGGCAAAAATGTATCTGAAAAATCCATTGTTGACACAGCGCTGCGTTTTGTGCTGTAAAGGGAAAAAAGTCACTCAGGTGGTGGTTGTGGACACTGTAATATTATTGATATTTAGACAGAATGTGAACAAGCTCACACAGCTAGATGGCAGTTGTTTGAAGAACACACTGGGCAAAAAATGCCTACAGGGCAAATAATGGCTACAAGGTCAACGTATACACTACTACAGCGGTGAATACGGATTACGTAAAATATATTATGGCTGCTTGAAAAAAGTCACTCAGGTGCTTTTTCTGGAGAGGGTAATATTATGGATATTTAGACAGAATGTGAACAAGCTCACACAGCTAGATGGCAGTTGTTTGAAGTACAGTAGATTACTAGCCAGCAAACTTCAGCACACACAGGCAGAGTGAAAACGCTGCAGGGCTTCGGTTTTTATAGGGAAGGGGAGTGGTCCAGGGGGTGTGGGGGTGGTCCAGGAGGGAGAGCTTACTGATTGGCTGCCATGTATCTGCTGGTCTGGGGGAGAAATGGCAAAATAAAAGCGCCAACTAAGGCGAACCCAAATTGGCGAACGTTGCGCGATGTTTGAGAACTTCCGGCGAGCGCGAACACCCGATGTTCGCGCGAACAAGTTCGCCGGCGAACAGTTCGCGCCATCCCTACCTGCCCCTATATGTCCCCTATGTATCTGCGCATACTCATCAAACCAGGGTTATTTCTCTATGTAGATGAGATAATTCATTGAAGAAGTAATTTATTTCAAAATCTCAGAGTCAAGGTCTAGTAAGAATGTTCTCAGCAGTGATTTTCTGTAAAATGATAGGGAAGATCAAATGAACCAAAGAAAACCTGGGCTTGTCCAACTTTCTATGCTTGCTGAAGGGGACACTGGGGCAAACTTACTAAATTCACATCTATTCACATGAATGATTCGAAATTTGATCGAATTAAAAAAAAAATTAGAATTTCAAATATGCAAGTTAGGTAAATTCGACCAGTGAATTCAGTAAATTTGATTGAATTGAATGATTTGAATAAAAATCTATTTGAATATTGGAATACTCGACTATTGAATTACTTCCCCTTTCCCCTATTCGACTGCCTAGTTCGCCAGTTTCAATCTGCCGAAGAGGCTTTGCCGAATTATAATTTAATAATAATGTTCAACCAATTCAAAGGATTTTAATTCCCTAACTATTCCCATGGTCGAATTTCGAATTTTTTTTCATTCGAAATTCGACCAATAGTAAATCTGCCCGTCTGAGTTCCAGAATAATGTACTTGACAGTACTAATTAAGTGGGGTTTTTTTTGGGTTCAACCACTGCACAATATCAAAATGTTGAATGTGGTCCTAAAGACACACAAAACACACACCAAGGACAGCAGACAATGGGATTACACAGAGCTTCTTGCAAAGGTGTTAACTAGATCTTTAGTCCTAATGATCCAGTCCCGGATAACTTTTCAACTTAAATTCTTCTTTGCTGAAAATATTAACATAGAAATGTCTTGAAAACTGGTGAAATGGATCATTATCACCCTAATGAAATGGGGCTGACTGACATCTCATCTGTTAAAGTGCATGGGATGCTATCATAGTGCAGCATTCACATGCCATACATAAAGCAAGAAACATAAGAAATGATCCAATGAATCCAACACATGTCAGTATTGAGTCACTATTACAATACTTCATATCGCTGTATTAAAATATTCATTAATAAGTCTAAATATGAGAATGCTTGTCACCAACAAACCTGTTTGTTACATTCAATTCTAACTACGAACTACCCAAATAATAGGTCTGCCTTTAGATACTGGTATTTATTTATTTCTGACCCAGATTAACCATGTAACTATGCAAAATCAAGCTCTGTGGTCCATTTTCCCCACATTAGGTTTCACTGGATTTCAGCTTGACTATGAAATAGTACATAATAAGAGAGTCTGAAACACATTAAGCCAATTTATATTTTATTATTGATTTCCTCTAATTGTGTTTCATTTTTAAAAATCAACTGGGAGACTTGTTACTATTGTCTGAATGCCAAGGAGAGAGCAGGCATCAAGCTGATTTCACTGTAAATGTTAGCAAACAGCAATATATTATATCTGATTTAGTAATGTTACAACACTATAACCCCTCCACGTCCTTTATATTATATACTTTAAACTTAATTGTATATATATTCTCCAGAGGGCATACTATTTGGTCATATTCAATTCAAACTGGAAAACTTGAATATATTTTCTCATAAACGCTGAGGTCACAATGAGTTTAAAACACAAGACAACATTTGCCATCAATTTAACACGTTGGGTGCCATAGAACATCAAAAAACAGAATTGGCTCTTTGATCTGTGGTGAACATTTGTTTACATGGCAACATGATTCATAGATCAAACAGCTGACCAAGGCCATGGAAAGGGTTAATCCTAGTTCATTATGTACTGTATGCATATCTATATAACTCTTCTGATGTATACATTGTACATTTTTACAATACACTGATAGTACAGACAGGAGAATATCTAAATAATTAGATACAATGTATACCGCTATAATTATATGCGACTGTTTTTGTAACTGGTGATAATGAATATTAACAACAGTTCCTGCTTCAAAAACCATTACCAGCGCTTTTGAATTTAAGATTTAATTCTATTACGGAAAATAACTGGCCAGATCCCATCTCCCCACAGGACTGACCACTACAAACCCATAAAGCAGAATGCCATTCAATTGTTCAAAGCAAACACATTCTGATGAAATGAAGCAGCTATGTTGTTTAATACATGTGTTTGTTAAAAACTTTCCTGATTGTCCATCAGTAAATCACAAAATAGATTGAACTGCTGGGAATTCCTCTGGATTCCCTATTTCAATATACAGGTATTTGATCCCTTATCCGGAAACCCATTATCCAGAAAGCTCAGAATTACAGAATGCCCTTCTCCCATAGACTCCATTATAATCAAATAATCAAATTTTTTTAAATGATTTCCTTTTTCTTTGTAATGATACAACAGTAGCTTGTACTTGATCCAAACTTAGATATAATTAATCCTTATTGGAAGCAAAACCAGCCTATTTGATTTATTTAATGTTTACATGATTTTCTAGTAGACTTAAAGGGCACCCATTGATTAAAAAAGTTACCCCCAACCAAAGGTGTGGGCTGATAGAGCATTCCAGTTGGGGGTACCAGTACTTTTTTTTTTAAATGCCCCCCGCCAGCGCAGGCAGTAGGCGCGCGTGATGTCACGCGCATTAAGAAAAGCCCACTTTTCTTAATGCGCATGACGTCACGCACGCACAAACGCGCATGCACGCCTACTGTCATGGCGCTGGCAGGGGGCATTTAAAAAAAAAAAAGTACTCGTACCTTCAACCGGAATGCGGGCTCTATCAGCCCGCACCTTTGGTTGGGGGTAACTTTTTTAAACGATAGGTGCCCTTTAAGGTATGAAGATCCAAATTACTGAAACATCCGTTATCCAGCAAACTCCAGGCCCCGAGCATTCTGGATAATAGGTCCCATACCTGTATAATATATCTGTCCCTAAGTGTTCTACTACTTAATATGCTTATAGAGTTAATATGCTTATGATCTGCACCTTTGTGCATATAAATATGTGGCATTTATATTTGTGATTCTTTGTATAGATGCATCACTCTATCCCTTTCATGGTCAGTTGCAGATGCTGAGTGCATATTGATAAACATATAGGTGATATCAGTGTGAAAGTTCAGTCGGATTGTTCACCAAATAAAAGCTCTGGTTTCCTATGGCTAGCTTAGTGAGTCATGTTTCTGACCAACTGAAAAAACTGTGAGTCAACCTCCTTCCCTACTGCTAACTCTGTGGATGATTCAAATAGCTGGCAGGGTTTATTTTATATCATTTTAAAATTTGCATTATGGTTTGCTTTCCTGCTGGAGCAGATTTTGCAGAGTAATGCAAATACTGCATTTAATTGTTGTCTGAACTGAAGAATAATAATTAAGTTTTAAAATGAAAACACAAAACTGTAATAGTTACAGTAAAGCTGACTGTAGAAGACACCTATTCTATTGCTTTTGCCACTTATAAACTGTACTTGACTATTCTCTTAGGGACATAGACAGAGGGAACCCATTACAAAGTTACTACAAAGACTCCTCTTCACTTGCCCTCTTCATGTGACCAACGTTTTTTTTTTTTTTTCAATGGACTGAAAAAAGACTTGCAAGAAAATAACAGCTTAATGTTGAGGATGTTATGCAGACTGGAGCTAGGGCTTTGGCCCACCAATAGATACTCTGGTGTTTCAACAGACTGGGCCAAACCCCCTGCCTGGTATCTGATCCAGGACCTATACTCCTATCGCTATTCTCAAAATGTTAGTGTCACTTGTAAGCATAGAAATCTATTGTCTATTATTGTGTTTGTGGCAAAACATCTGTATAGTTTAATCACATATACTGGCTGCTTCATTGTAAATTCTGCAGGATTTTTTGTTTTTCATGATCTCTTGCATATGCCATTCAAGATGGATAAAATTACAGAGAGTCTTGTACACAATGGCAGTTTTGATGGCAAACCTGCAGATGAGAGGTAAACATGGATCAGCAATTAACTGTGCACAGCAAACCCATACCAGGTATTTCCTGTATGGCAAATCACTTAGGTGCTCCTCTAAGAGACATGGGTGAGCAACAATGCCAATATGCAAGAGACAGAACCAACAAAAGAGTGCCCCATGTGAAACAGAAAACAGACTTAGAGGAGGAGACCATTAGACCATTATTCTTCCTTGTTTGTAAAAGCAGGATGCATAATGCAATTGTGTTGAATATGTAATGCAATTGTGCTCTACAATTCACAAAAAGGAAAAGGACAAATAAATTAATAGAGGGGATAGAAAGTTTCAGCCAAGCTGTGACTTTTTAAAGCAGAGAATATATCCAAGAACTAAAAAAATAATTTAAATGCAACATAAGCTTGCACAGGGCACTCAAAGGCATTCATAGTGATTGGAAAAAAGGAGCTTTTATCTTCAACAGAGCAAGGATTCGTACAGTCAAAGTATTTCTAAATTTAAGTATAGTATGTAATGGTCTGGAGTAATCTGTAGGAAATACAAGGTCATCAAGATTAAAGTAGTGCAGGGGGAGTGCTGATTGGTGCATCACCTTTTGGGATTTACCTTGACTGTAGAGTGTTATTCTTCTATACGTCATAATTAAATTATTCATTTTCATTAAAAATATTTGCACCTACAGATAGATATAGCATTGGTAATTTCATTGAGCACCTTTTCCCGGCCAATAGCTATACATATATTTTAAATATGCTTAATTGTGCAAATGCAAACTGCTTCTTATCATGATTTATGTAGTAGAATATGAATATGTCCTAAAGTTGCAAACTGATGATTTACATGGGAGCAACATGCACAGAGATTGAACCTTGTCAAGCATCAAAAGTTGGCTTTCTACCAGAAATAATTTCTTTTGTGGCATTGCATTCTGCCTGCCACCACTCACTTTAATGGCTCCATTGAGTGGGTGAACGCTAAATCTAGAAATGTTCAACGATAAAAACATTTTTCTTACACTCAATATTGTTTCAAAAAATAATAGGGATAATTTTGATGTGCTCAGTCCTAACTATAAATGGGAAGATACTAGCCTTTTGCTTCAGTAAACAACACAAGCTTGTTTATAAACTCATTAAAGTACATATAATTAACACTCAACTCTCAGTGTCATGACCAATGTCTGTATGTCAGTATATAACACACATACAGACACCTCAGATAATAACATCCCTGGGTACCTGAAAGACTTTTTAAATATTTATAGGAACATGCTTTTAGTACAGAATTCAGTGAACATATCTGTTGTTGCCATGTGATTTATTTTCTCAGGAGAAACCAGTTATGACTCTACAAATTGAATGTTTACAGATATAAATCTAATATTTGAACTGAAATATAGTTCAACTGAAAATGTAAAAATTTAAAATATGTTTAAAGTAGCATTCTAACTATTTATCAGAAACCCCCCCCCCCCCCGTTCAATGGTAAATGTACTTACTATAAAAGCATACAATATCTGAAAGGTAAGTGGAACCAGGTGTGAATCACAGGCAATATCTCCTATTATCATGCTCTAGACTTCAATGCAATGCATTTGTTTGTGGTTAAGAGTCAGTAGGGAGCTGTCTTGTAGCTCAAGGTCTAATCGCTGAAGATTAGAAGCACATACTGTAGCTTGCCTTGAAAAAGAATAAAGTATTATGATCGGCACTTGTGTTACGTGCAGGCCTTTTTCCATCTGAATAACCATCTCTGCATGCTGGAATCCTACTCTATTGTTTCAGAAATTACAAGAGAATATAATGGGGGGTTTACAGGCTTTAATGTTTCTTAAACTGAGCTACTTATTTTGTATCATTTGCTTGTGATATGAAACTGACAGGAGCAATATTAATCCAAGAAAAAAATATTATACAAGGGCAGCATGCAGGTTTTCTTTCCTTCCATGCTGAGCCATTTTTTTTCATAGTAAATCCATGGAACAAATCTTGCTGGACCTCTGAGCTGTTTTCAGCTTGTTTTCGCTGTTTCAAAGTGAATCCTTCAGATACTAGGAAACATGCATAAATTCTTTATGACCTAGGCTTCCAGCATAAAACAATTCAGTCCCTCCATAGCATGTCATGTTTTCACTTGATCAGGATTTCCTACAGGTCCTTATTCATGCCACACCAATGTTTAGATAATGCTGTAAATGTACTGCAGCTGTAGCAAAGGCACATATTGCATCACAACACCATTAAAATAAACTCAACATTAGCCATGATCATTTTAGCAAAACATTACATAATTCTGTTTTCCAGCTTTTTTCAGAAGACAAAATGCTGAACGATGCAAATAGTTACTCCCTCCATTGAGGGACATTATTTTCTATTTCTAGCTCATGGGGTAATAAAAGAATATGCACAGAATTGTTTCCTGCTGCACAAGTCTGTATTTTAAACTGGGTTAAACAAAAAAAACAGTCAACCCTTCCAGCTTCACTATTAAATTTCTCTTATTAGGGATGCTCCAAATCCATAACTTCTGGATTTGGCCAAAAGCCCAATCCTCCACAAAGTGTTTGGAGGAATATCTTTACAAATCTGAACCCTAACTTGCATATTAAATCTGAGAAAAATGAAAGAATGAAACTCACATTGCTTTGAATTTTGCTGAATAGATGTTACAAGCATGCGGCCAATGGCTTTAATAATGGCAGTAATTAATTGCAAAAGGGAAGTCAGCCAGTTTAACCTTAGCCTCCTTACTGGAAATATGTAATTTGCTTTTTCTTATTATTTTATATCTATTTACCTGCTGTAGAAGTTTTGATTAGCACTTAATTGTTGAAAACCTTCTTTACTCTCCCTGCCACAGATTTTGTCTTTTAAACCAGCTGCGCTCCAGCTCCAATATAAATGGCCAAAACCACTTGCAAAGCTTACATGTAGCTGTCATAACCCAGCATAACTTAGATAAATCACTCAGAACATCAAGCCAGGACTACAGGGTAATATCCCATTGCCGTCAGACTTCCTCAGTCTTGCCTACTATAATAAAGGCAAGTCTACACCAAGACCAGGTATAGTAACTCAAAGAAGGGACAATTTACTTGGTTACCTGTTTCCAAACAAATCTGATAGTTTGCTATGGGTACTGAGACCATGTGCAAATATTTTATGACATTATGAAAACAACATGGCTTCTCCATTTAGTCGCCTGGCTCAATCTTCACTTTTGCATTGTAATAAAACATTTGTATTTTAATAGTAGAACAACTAATATAATCTGCACAGAATGCAAGAGAAACACTAGCTGGGTTGGGTTATAACATCTACAGTATTTTATGTTCCAGTTAAAAGCACACCAAGCAGATCCATTTCATCCGCATGTTCCACTGAAGTGGAATATCTTAAATGTTGTGTGCAACTGAAGTGCTTAAAGGAGAACTAAACCCCTAAAATATGTCTAAAAATTCCATATTTTCTATACTTAACTTGCACCAGCTATGTGGCCAACCCTTGACCTGGCATCACTGGAGCCGCATCAGGGCTGCTGCCGCCTGAACACTGAAATCATCACTGGTAGTTAAGCTTAGGGCTCCCAGAAATCATCAGCACATTAGCTGGCAGTGAGGCCACATTTGTCACTTTTGTCAATCTAATGCTACAGGGCTATTATCAACTCTCATGTAATGCACTGGTTTCTGTGCTGCCAGTAAATTTGAATCTGAATGAATTGCTATTCATCCTTGCGGCATGAATTTTATATTGAGTTTATATACTGTATACTGTTGGTCCCTATGCACATATGTTGTGGATCAGCATCAAAGAGGATGGGAACTCCTGGGGCATCTTTGGATCCTCCCTGCTAAAAGGCTGTGGGGGATATGAGCTGGTACACAAGCTCAACACACTAGGTATAGAATTTCTAGCCGAATTCTTCTGGAGCTTTTAGTTTTTATGGTTTTGTTCTACAGCTGTCTGCTCAGGAATTCAAACTTGTCTGCTGTTAGTTGTCCACTTGCCACAGCAACCAGATATGTGGTGTGAATCACATAGGAGGAGTTGTGAACAGCAAGTTAATAAATAAATATTAATTTATCCACATGCTCAATCTGCTTTCACTAGGTGTGTTGGCCCTTACAACTAGAAAACACTTTACATTTTATTTTAAAGGAACAGTTCAGGGTAAAATTAAAAACTGGGTAAATAGATAGGCTGTGCAAAATAAAAAATGTTTCTAATATAGTTAGTCAGGGAAAAATGCAAACTATAAAAGTTGGAGTGACTGGATGTCTAATATAATAGCCAGAATCCAACTTCCTGCTTTTCAGCTCCCTAAATCTGAGTAAGTCAGCGACTTGAAGGGGGGCCACATGGGACATAACTGTTCAGTGAGTTTGCAATTGATCCTCAGCATTCAATTCAGATTCAAAAGCAACAGTTATGGCCCATGTGGCCCTCCCTCAAGTCACTGATTGGTTACTGCCTGGTAACCAGGGTAACCACTCAGCATAAG
The DNA here is from genome assembly GCA_024363595.1 of Xenopus borealis. NCBI lineage: Eukaryota > Metazoa > Chordata > Amphibia > Anura > Pipidae > Xenopus > Xenopus borealis. Next base: position 93,728,487 of record CM044437.1, read on the forward strand.
CCAAGAGAGCTGAAAAACAAGAAGTAGTGTCCTGTTCTTTTAGGTTAGACTTACACTCATGCCAGCCTTTATACATTACATGTTTGCCTAACTAACTATATTGAAAACATGTTTTATTTTGCACAGCCTATCTATTTACCCAGTTTTTACTTTTATACTGAACAATTCCTTTAAAAAGAGACCAAGAACAGAAATTATGCCCTTTAATTATATCACACACTGGCACCATGAAGAAGGAAGACGTAGAGGGGGGTGGGTAAAATTATAGGTTCATCCCTAAAAGTTTTAGACTATGGACATATAGGAATGTTGGCCATATGCAGTCCCATAAAATCTTCTAACTTGGTCTCTCCATATAGGGACGTCCCAACAACCTGTCTGCCAAGGTACCACTTCAGCGCTTTGATGCTTTCCTCCCAGTGGGTTTCTCTAGACCAGTATGATCCCATCAGATTGGATCAGACAATGGCCATTTGTGGGTGGACAAATTGGACAATGATCTTCTTGTTTAGTGAACTCACAAACAACCAGATCATTAGGTGTTTGTCCAGTTTTTGTGGAAACAAAATTGTGTAGTTAGAATTAGTAGTTAGAATTAAAACCCAGAACTCATGTAGCATTTGTAGTCATTTTAGACATTTTAGCCCACCTTGTGTCTATTAAAACATGTTTGAATCTCTTTAAAGAAGAAAGGTAA